>BLSH010410333.1:133095-188794 GCA_018402905.1 Glandirana rugosa | reverse complement strand
CGCCCAATTTTTCAGTTTTTTATTTGTTAAAAAAGTTTGAAATATCCAATAAATTTCGTTCCACTTCATGATTGTGTCCCACTTGTTGTTGATTCTTCACAAAAAATTACAGTTTTATATCTTTATGTTTGAAGCCTGAAATGTGGCAAAAGGTCGCAAAGTTCAAGGGGGCCAAATACTTTCGCAAGGCACTGTATATCCTATTAATTGTTGCAATGACTCCACTCCAATATCTCACTAACTTGGGACATCTCCAAAGCATGTGTATGAAGTCCCCCGGTTGGGCCTGGCATTTAGGGCAGATAGGGGAGTCCCTTCTACCCCATTTATGTAACTGCACTGGATTGCAGTATACCCTATGCAGAATAAACAGGTGAGATAATTTTTGTGCTGCCGACACTGAAACCAGGGGCCCCACCTCCAGAATCTGATCCCATTGATCCCTCTCAATAGGGCCTGCATCGACCTCCCATTTTTCCCGACAAGCAAAAGGTCAGGTGCCTGAATATGAGACAAAAGATGCGCATAAATTCGAGAGATGATACCCCTCTTCTCCCTTTCATTGTAGACAGACTGAAGGAAACGAGGAGTCTTCCAACCGTAGAGTGGATTGTCTGCCCTGACATTGAATGGCATGGCGTAGCCGTAAATATTGGTAATAGTGTTCCTTTATTTGTGGGAATTCCAACACCAGCCGATGAAATGGTTTCACAGTGGCATTGTGAATCACTTGTGATATATAGCCTTTTCCTGCCCTATCCCATACCTGGTGCTTATCTAATTTGGTCAGCTCCCGGAAGAATCGATTCCGCCATATAGGGGTCTTAGACAGGAACCCAGTCAGTCCTAATCTGCACTTGACACTCTTCCATAACTTCATTAGCATCTGGATCGTGGGACAGTGAGACGGGACCGAGGGAAAGCCCATCTCCATATGGAAGAGAGCCAAATACCCAGCACTAGAAGGAATGAGTAGTTCTCTGGATAAGTCGGGTATCTTGTGTAGATCCCATCCCACAAAATGTTGTAGCTGGGCCGCAAAATAGTATGTCTGTGGGTGAGGGACGGCCATCCCCCCTGATCTTTAGGGAGCTGTAAAGTAGCAAGCTTTATGCGAGCCACCCCGTTTTTCCAGATAAGGGCTCTGAATTGCGAATCCAACCTCTGGAACCAGTAAGTGGGTATCCACACTGGAGCATTATGTAGGATGTATAATAACTGCGGAGCCCAGATCATTTTGACTAAGTTAATGGCCCGGTTACCGACAGTGGCAATTTAAACCAGGTGGCACATTTAAGTTTAAATTTGTGAAGAATTGGTTTCAAATTCAAGGAAACATATTCTTGTGGATCTCCCGACACCATTATACCTAGGTATTTAAAGGACGTAACTACTTGGATATGGCCCATATTCTCTGGCAAGGCGGTAGATAAGGTGTCTAATGGAAGGAGAACCGACTTATGCTAGTTAATGGCAAAGCCAGATAGCTGTCCGAACTGGTTTATGAGTCGCATTACCTCCTTCAGCGACCCTGCCGTATCACCCAGATACAGCAGGGTATCGTCCGCATATAGAGAAATCTTTTCCTCCCTCTGTCCTCTGTGAAAGCCCACTATAGACGGGGAGGATCTGATCACAGCGGCTAATGGTTCCAGTGCAAGGGCAAACAGCAGGGGTGACAATGGGCACCCCTGCCTAGTGCCCCGATGCAAAGAAAAAGATTCTGATAAAGTATCATTAACCCGAACTCTGGCCCTGGGTGCTGCATATAAAAGCCGGATCCAGGAAATGAACCTATCTCCGAGGCCGAACCTCCGGAGTACTGCCCAGAGATAGCTCCACTCGACGCTGTCAAAAGCCTTGGCAGCATCGAGGGAGAAAATAGCTCTGTTACCCGGATTGTCAACAGGGATCTGAATATTTAAAAAAAGCCTGCGAATGTTCAGGGCAGTAGAACGGGTGGGGATAAAGCCAGACTGGTCCGGGTGAACCAAGTCCGAAACAACACCTGCCAGTCTATTAGCCAGGACCCGGGCCAGAAGTTTGATATCTGAGGTAAGTAAAGATATAGGCCTATAAGAGTCTGGCTGCTCCAAATCCTTCCCCGCCTTGGGGATGACCACTATGATAGCTTAACTCATGGATGCCGGCAGACTGCCAGTTTGCAAAGCATCATTCAGAGTTGTCAGCAAGGTAGACAGCAGCACCTCTCCATAGATTTTATACGTTTCGTTAGGCAGGCCATCAACACCCGGGGACTTGCCATTAGCCATTTGTGTGACAGCTAGGGACAACTCCTCCAGCTTGATAGGGGAATTAAGAAGATCAAACTCCTTCCTCGAGATGCAAGGGAGGGGACCCTGGTCCAAAAATTTGTCCAAGGCCTCCCTCGTAGGGCATACCCTGGAGGCATATACCTCCCTAAAAAACTGAGTGAAAACAGCAGCGACTTGTTCCTGGCCGCTAACCAGCTCCCCCCTGGCATTCCGAATAGTTTCGATATGGGGGGTTCCCTGCTGGGCTCTGGCAATTACTGTCAGCAAATGGCCCATGTTCTCCCCCTCATCGAAATACCGCTGCTGCATAAAGAATCTCTTATTCTCAGCTGCAGCAGTAGACACGTGTTGATAGAGTGTCTGGGCCTCTAGCCACCTCTGTTCAGAGGCAGGGGAAGGGGCATTCACATAAGATTCCTCCGCCCTAGCAGCCTCAGCCATCGCCAAGTTTTCCCACTCTTTGGTTTTACATTGAATAGCAGAGATTTGGGTAATAATTAACCCCCTTAAGTGGGCCTTCAGAGCACCCCATATCACCCCAGGGCCGGCTGTGTCATGGTTAACACGTATAAACTCTCTAAGGGCTTCTGGGATAGGGCTATTCTTCGGGAATAAAGTAAACCAGAAGGGATTAACCTTCCATAACCTAAGTTTAGGTGTGGGGGATAGAACAACCTGTATCTTAAGAAGAGAGTGATCAGAAATATTCCGGGGAGCATATACCACAGAGTCAACCAGGCATTGTGCCAGCGCATTACCTAAACACATATCTATGCGTGAAAGGCATTTATACGTAGCTGAATAGCAAGAGAAACACTTTGCAGTAGGATGTTTGTCCCTCCACACATCCCGCAAGCCCAATTAAAAAAGAAATCTAGCAAACGGGGTGGGACCGCCTGCTAGAGCAGCCTGATCCCATCGAGGCGAGAATTTGTCCAATTGTCTGTCCATGACAGCATTGAAATCCCCTACCACCCAGATGGGGACATCAGGGTGGACATTGAGAAATTGTGCTAAGGCCTGTAGGCTGTGTAGAGAGAAGCGTGGAGGGACATATACATTTGCAGTAATACATAATAAACCCCGTAGTTTGCATAACAAGAACACATGCCGTCCCTGTTCATCAACCACTGAACGTAGAAGCTGAAAGGGAACAGCATGAGATATGAGGACACTGACACCTCTGGAATAGGCTGAGTAAACGGAGTGAAACTGGGTGGGATATCCCCGGTGTTTAAGAACAGAAACAGTGCTAGCCCGCAGGTGCGTCTCCTGCAAGCACACCACAGTCGGTTTAGGAGCTTTTATGGTAGAAAAAAGGGCCACCTGCTTCACTCCATCTCCCAGGCCCCTAACGTTCCATGAGACTAAGGTACACTTGTCAGCCATTTAAAAAAAGAGGAACATTTTGTTTCAACTGGCATATACCCCGCACCCTACCACCAATAGAAAACAGACACAATAATCCCACTTCTGGGTAAATGTAGTTAGGCAATAGCAGTTCCCACAACAGCATCTCCATTAATATGTTGTCCTTGTCAAATATCTGAAAAAGAAAAATTGTACCCGGACGGCAGAGGCCGGCTCCAGCTGGAAAAACACAGTAACTGGCTATAACCATCCCGCAACCAGCAGGGGGCAAACCGAGTAAGAAACAATAACAGGGAATGGTTGCATAACAAAAGGTCTCCGTATGCACAGAGCAGTCCTGGACACAGCAACCAACAGTCATGTCCACACAGGACAACTATCCAGGGGGGCCCCAACGTCTCACTGTAGGTATGATTCGATAGAGCTTGCAAAAGTTAAATTTGTATTGGAATGTAAAGTATATAGTATGCTCATGGATTCCTTAACCGCCTTACAATATAAGCAAAGTAGAGTTAGGGATAAAGCATTAAGAGGGTAACGACATCTTCTTGCACGCCTATCTGCAGCAAGAGAGTGCAGCAGTGTAATCAGGCCGTGGGATGAGATGCTTTCGGGAGAGTGTGCTCCACTCGATCCAGCCAGTCAGATGCTTGAGCGGGGTTATCAAAGAACTTGGTTTCTCTATTCACCGCTATGCGAAGCTTGGCAGGGTATAACATGGCATATGCAACTTCATAGCGCCTGAGGCGTTTTTTCACCTCTGTGAATTTGGCTCTGCGGCGTTGATGTTCAGCGGAAAAGTCCGGGTAGAATGAGATGCGTGCATTATCCATCTTCATTAGATCGCCCTTGGTTCTGGCTAGGGACAGTGCAGCGAAGAAAGGGGCGTGGAGGCTCCCCAGGTCATGGTGGTCTAGGAGGGACCCTGTGGGCCCGTTCTATGGCGAACATAGAAGAGAAAGCGTCTCTGCCAAAAGTGGAAAGGAGCCACTTTTCCATGAACGCAACCGGGTTTTTGCCCTCAATTTTCTCCGGTATGCCTACCGCCCGAACATTATTGCGTCTTTGTCTGTTCTCCATATCTTCCAAGCGGGCTGCATGGCCCGCAAAGACCGACTGAACATGGCGCAGCTCTCTCTGTAATGGCGCCACCTCATCCTCCACATTGCTCATCCTGTCCTCCAGAGCCGCCGTGCGGTCTCTCAATTTCTGCATATCTTGTCTTACTAAATTCAGCTCCAGCTTCACCCCCTGATCTCGGAAGCCAGGGCTGTGAAAGAGCCATTACAGGAGGTGACAGCTGCAATTATGTCCCGCAGTGTGGGCTCAGGGGTGGGCGAGCTGACATTCTCCCCATTGCTGACTAGGCCTGTATGGGCAGGTATACTCACTGCATCCCATGCAGATGCGGCCTCCGGGTTATCAGGCCATGGAGCTTCCGACTCTCCGAGTAAACAGTCCTGGTCAGCAGCCTCCAGGGCATGCAGTGCCGCTTTGGGAGGATGATCCTTGCCAGGGGTCTTGGAGAAGAGCTTCATGGCAGCCTCCTTCGCCGAGCACTGCGAGCAGGCGCCATCTTGCCCCGCATTTTCCGACGCTGGCTGCAAATCTTTGGGGGCCTTAGGGGACATGGTCTCCCCAGCAATGGAGGCAGCAGACAGGAGGGACCACTCGACTTTAGGCGAGCTATGGAAAAAACCATCCCCCTCCCCGTGGCGGCTCAACGCATCTCTGCTAAACTACCCAGTCATTTTTACGGAGGTGGAGGTGGGGCTAAAAAATTTCTTCAAGGAAAATTCATCCTTAGACACTTCCCCGGCAATAAATTGGGCAGCCCATAAGGCCACTATTTGCGGGACATTAATCCAATTAGCGGCCAGGGCTAAAGGTTCACACAATAGCACAATCAATCAGCAGGAGATGGAACTGCACAACTTACTCTCAGAACAAAATAAGTCATCCCAGATAGATAATAGATGACAATTCGACACAGCCAGATTAGCTCTAAACGTGAGCCTTACAACCCAGGCAGAAAAGCAGATAAGATGGTCAAAACATAAATATTACACAAAAAAAGAGGAAAGGGAAATGGGACTTTAAATGAAGAATGCAGTGGCTCAAAGTAAAAAATTGAGATGAATGTTTAATGAATAGATAGGGATGGAGGCAGATGACAAAGTCACTGCCTCATTTAAAGTCCCAAAACCCCCCTTATTAGATATCACTCAAATAGGGATGGAAGTGGACTTTACACTGAATGGTCCTATTCATATTCCCCCCTATTTACAGACATGACTATCCTAACGGTCATCATTGTGTATGCTAGGATTTGTTTGCCTGGGGTTCCTGTCTAATCCGGGAGCTGCGACGCTCACTGCGTCCCCCCCCCCGCCTTCTTTGGGGGGGTGGATGCATACACACTGCGCGTCGACGTCACATTACACACGCCGGACATGGCGAGTCATTACATTGGCATTACATTGGCACGGTATTGCCAGCGATTTGTCCACCTGCAATCAATTGGATTTGTTGGCGAAGTTTCTCCAATATAGGGACATCGCCTCCATTTCACACGGCTTGTTCATGTTGCGTTGATGGGCATTGTGTAGCAGTGGCCATATAAGGATTACCCTCACATAACACTTGTTCATTGGCAGTTCACCTCTCACATTGCACATTGTCCTCCATGCTGCATCACAGACACCCTAGCTACAGGTAAGTCCTTAGTCTGGATAGTCTTTCCTTTGGTTCATTTCTGTCTCTTTTTTCTTTTGTTTTTACATAGCTATTTTTTGGCTATTTTGTTTCTTCCCTTTTTACCTTTCTACACATCTTCACGTATTCACTTTACATATCATTATTGCTTTCACAGCAGCTACAAACAATTGGTCTTTGTTTGTTTCCTCACCACACCCATTGCTACTTTGGATACCATTCCACCCAATATGCTGGTCCTGTTGGTTCACTGTTGCACAGCACACCATCTCAGCTCCCGGAAGACATGGCCCTGGTGGGCTCACAATCCTCAGTATTATAACCTTGAGAGATAGGTAGTCTGTAAGTAAATAATGAGGTTTTTTGATCAATCTTATATATTTTTTTTTCGATCATGTAGGACCATTTACTTATTTTTGCAATTTATTGCAGATTCATATTACACGCTTGCTCCTGAAGAGTGATCCAAAATCACAAAATGCATAGAGCTAACAATGTCGTGTATCCTATCAACAATTACATTTTGTCCTAATTTATGGTGTTTGGCTGTACATCAATCATGTGTTATAATTACGGCATCATATGTATTGTATCTTTTATGTCTCTTTTCTCCAGATGCATGTGTTTATATTTGTATCTTTGATACCCTTTTCTATATGATAAATTATGTATTTGGTCAAAATTACTTGGAGATTGGACATAGATATATGATTAATTAAACATTCATCTCAATATTTTACTTTGAGCCACCGCGTTCTTCATTTAAAGTCCCATTTCCCTTTCCTCTTTTTTTATATAGATAGGGATGGAGGCAGATGACAAAGTCACTGCCTCATTTAAAGTCCCAAAACCCCCCTTATTAGATATCATAAATATTACACCATGGCAGACAAACCTACCACCCTCTTGGCCAGGCAGTTAACACCTTGTCCCTTTACATCAGCCCTACTGAAGCTTAAATTGACCAATGACCATTCGACCCAGAAACCGCAATTGATAGTGAACAAATTCAAAAGGTTCTATTCCTCATTATATGGTAAACCAGAGAAGTTCCCCCAAAGCTTAGCAGATGACTTATTTGGAGACATCTCACTTCCCAACTTGAAGCAAGATCATGTAGAATATATGGAAAAAGAATTCACTGAGCTAGAGATCAGACAGGCCATTAAAACCTTGAACCCATCCAAGGCACCGGGCCCAGATGGCTTCTCCAGACACTATTACAGAAAATTTCAGGAGACTTTGACTCTCCACTTATGTACATTTTTTAACTCCATCAGACAGGGCACTGCCATCCCAGGACAGGAAAAATAGGGTCTTCATACATGTGCTCCCCAAACCAGGGAAGGATATAGGAAATTGCGCAAACTATCGTCCGATCTCTCTGATCAATGCTGATCTGAAAATAATGTCTAAAGTGTTGGCAACCAGACTGAATTATTTTATAGCACAGTACATACACCCAGATCAGGCGGGGTTTGTCCCAGGCCGCCAAACATCAGACCAGACGAGGAGAGTGATATACATTATATCCGCAATTCAATCTTACTGGGATGGCAGGGGGGTTAGAAAAGCAATGTTGCTGTCGTTGGACATACACAAGGCTTTTGATGCCCTATCCTGGGACTATCTATTTTACGCTCTGACCAAATTTGGGTTTGGACCGAGATTTCAGAAAATACATAGAGGTCTATATACCTCCCCGACAGGATCATTGATGATACAAGGGTATTCCTCTGGCCTCATTTCTATCCAACGGGGAACACGTCAGGGTTGCCCGATATCGCCACTACTCTTAGCTTTGGAACCACTGGCATGCAAAATCCAGGCTTCCAAAGATATTAAGGAGGTGATCTGTGGCAATGTGGAATTTTATTTGCAGACGATATCCTACTAACAATCACATCTCCAATTACCACTCTCCCCAACTTACATGCAATCTTACAACCTTTTGCGCTAGTGTCAGGTCTCAGAGTGAATCATGAAAAATCACAGGCGTTGACTATCACGCTGGACGAAGACACACTCTCGACACTCAAACGCTCCTTCAACTTCATATGGCATACAGACGCTCTCCCATACTTGGGAATTAACATCACCCCGCACATACACACCCTGTACTCTAGCAAGTATTCAGAACTATGTAAAAGATTGTCGGCGGACATGGCTAGGTGGCTACTTCACCCCCCGTCGTGCTTTGGCAGACTACACTCAGTACAAGCGCACCCTGTTTACCCTACGAAGCAGGGGGGGACTGGGTGTCCCCGACTTACTGAAATATTATTATGCAGCACAGCTGACACAGCTAATCAAATTTCATTCTAAGCAGCCACATCCTGTTTGGATGCGGTTGGAGGCAGGAGCATGCCCTGACTGGCCACTTAGCCATCTACTCTTGCTGCCATCGAAAAACTGACCCCCAATCTTGTGCCCAATACTCTCTTTGTCCTTGTATATATGGGATAGACTGTCGAAACACCATAAATTCCAATCTTTGCACACCCCACTGGCTCCCATCCTTAGAAATGGAAAATTCACCCCGGGCCTCACTTCCAGAATGTTTGAATGGTGGTCCAAAAACAGGCTTACTGAGCATAGTGGATTTATGTGACCATAAGGGTATCCTAACGAGACCAAATGCCAACATCGGAATATTTTAGATACACTCAGATAGCACATTACATACATACTCTATCACGTAACTCAGAAATCACTACAATGTCTACCATGGAATGTTTGTGCCAGAGATACGATAAAGTCAGGGGACACATTTCAGAAATCTATACAATCTTGACTGATGCCCCAATAAAACAAGGGTACATGGCAAAATGGGAGATTGATCTCCAGGAAACTATAGAACTGGATGAATGGCATAACATGGCCCAGGGGGCTTCCAGATCTCTAATCAACACCTCGATAATAGAAGCAAATTATAAGGTTTTTCTGAGCTAGTACATGGTTCCAGCGAGAATCGCAGCCTATGTACTGGGAGCTTCCTCCTTGTGCTTCCGGGGCTGTGGACAGGCAGGAACGATGTACCACATCTAGTGGTTATGCCCAAAGGTGCGGAGGTTCTGGATCAGGGAGTATAATTTCATATATTCACTTACTCAGGTAAACTTGACTAAGTCTCCAAAACAGGCATTGCTGGGTGGCAAGGTGGAGAACGCATCTAATGCTCAGAGGCACCTCATAACCTTTATATTCAAATCAGCGAAAATCACCATTGCTAAATCTTGGAAATCAGCTAGCCTACCTCTTTAAACGAGCGCTTAACGGCGATTCTCCAAGATCAAATTAAACAATTTGAGAAGGTTTGGGACCCATAGGTTAAATATCTGTCTGGAGATCCCAGAGCTACACTAGACTAGTGGTGACTCGGGAAGGTGACAGTTGGGGCCGGAGGCCCTAGTACCTATTAAGGATCTCTTCATTCTTTTCTTTCTTTTTTCCTACTTCTTTTTCCGGTATCTTTTGATTCTTGCTGGTTATCCGCTCACACAAATGGTGAGTGGATTACTTCTGATAAGCTATTAAATTTCATTGGAGTTACACGATGCCATAAAGATATGCATCCAGTATCTGGATGTATGGGTAAAAGGCAAGATAAACTGTTCTCCTTTTGAATTTGCTTTTTGTACTGCAAAAGTTGTTTATGAATGATGAGAATTAATTTATGGGGGCTTTTATTTTTTTGCTTACTAGTAATGGTGGCGATCTGCGATTTTTATCAGGACTGCGATATTGCAGCAGACATATCGGACCATTTTGACAATTTTTTGGGACCATTGGAATTGATACAGCAATCAGTGCCAACTAAAATGCACTGATTACTGTGTAAATGCCATTGGCAGTGAAGGGGTTAACCTACAGGGGGTGCTCTAAGGGTGCACGGCGGGTGTTTGGCAACTGGCTAGAGTGCTTGTGCGCTCATGCTTCCTCTCCTTGGACCGCACTCACCAATACTCCACGACCCATTAGTTTGAGTAAGTGGATCTATTGCCAGGAGCGGCCGGCAGCGGCGGCTGGTGTATAAGGGGCGTTTGGGCTCTGCCTCCCTGCCGCTGAGAAGGAAAAAAAAAAAAGTCAGCCCAGCCCCCCTGCCGGAGGCGCCGTATATTGACTTTTCTTTTTCTTTTTCCTTGGCTCCTTGCTGTCAGCTGACAGCAAGTAATGAGCTGATTGGTCAGTCACTGAACTGCACACACATAGTCTGATTGGCTGCCCCCTGAGCCATCAGAGCCAATGACTCTCTGTCATTGGATGCTGTGGGCGGGGGCGGGACTATGGTGGACATGCTGGCTGTGTGATTACTCACCCAGGCACAGCACTCTGCCGGGACTTCCGAGAAGACTGTCCACACAAGGAGAGGAGGACAGTCCACTGCCAGCTGTCTACACACTGTCAACATGCTCTCCGCAAGCACTGCCTCTGCATACTGCCGATCTCTGCAACACTGTCAGCCTGCCTATTAGATGAGGTAAGTGTGGGACTTGTTCCGACTGGGGGGGGGGGACCTGGTGACTGTATACCCTATCTGGGACCCTGTATACTGCTATCTGGGACCCTGTATACTGCTATCTGGGGCTCTGTATACCCTATCTGGGACCCTGTATACTGCTATCTGGGGCTCTGTATACCCTATCTGGGACCCTGTATACTGCTATCTGGGGCTCTGTATACTACTATCTTTGACCCTGTATACCCTATCTGGGACCCTGTATACTGCTATCTGGGACCCTGTATACCCTATCCTGGTGCCCCCCCATCCTAAAATTTCACCAGCCGCCACTGGCGGACGGTCCATAAGGGCCCCCCTAGTCTGCATGTGGGGATGCATGCAGGATGCCAGACTCATATGTTTCTATACATTTTTTTTCAAGCCACATGATTAGAGCCTGTGCTTTGAACCTGCCCACTTGTGCAACAAGCAAATCAATATTCACTATTGTCTTCCAGCTTCTCCTCCTGGCCAGGACAGGAGGCGGATCGAGTTGGCCCATGGAGGGGTGAGTGTGGGGGGACCGTGGAGGGACTGAGTGCGGGGGGACCGTGGAGGGGCTGAGTGTGGGGGGACCGTGGAGGGGCTGAGTGCGGGGGGACCATGGAGGGGTAAGTGCGGGCATGGAAGGGGTTTGTTTGCCTCCCCCCCCCCAAAAAAAAGTTTAGCACCAGCCGCCACTGTCTATTGTTCTTTTTTACCAGGTCTGTTCCTTCCCAGAATAGCATGTACCTTCCCCTTTAAGACTCCTCTGGAAGGAAAAAGGGAGTCCCTTCGATCTTTCCTCCTCCACACCAGGGATATATACAATACAGTGTGTAAGGGAACCAGAGAAGCAGCCTTTAATAGTGTTACACTGCTTTATTGTAAAAAAAAATCAAAAGTGAATATGTGAAAAATCAGCACTAAACAAATGAGGTGAACAGCTGCCAGCAAAAAAGAAATAACACAACCTCATAAAACAGACAAAAAACGAAATATGCGGAGCTGGAAAGGTTAAAGTGTAAAAATAGTGCAAAGAATGTATAGTTCATAAAGTGTCCCAGTAATCAGGTGATAGATTCTGAAATCTTCAAGGAACAAAAAGTCTCTAGGTGGAATGCGCTCACTCACCAGCTCCAGGTGCTGTCTCGATTCGGAGAACAGCCAAAGCGCATAGATAAGACCACTGTGATGGACTGGATCATAGAGATGTCTCTCTGTTCGCAATGTCTCCCATATAGGAAAATAAAAAATAAAACAATATAGTGCAGTATGTCTATACAATGGAAAATATAAGTGCACAGTGACAGTACATAAAACTCCCGTGAAGATGAGGAAAGCAACTTCAAGTGATATGACACCACCACCACAAGCAATGCACGCTCACCAGAAGTACATTTTAATAGTGCCTGTATGGATGCAACCAGTTGGTCGCATTCCCACAATATGTCTCCAGTCCAATAGGTGTCCAGGACATGCACAGATATTCCAAAGGCATAGGAGAAAGGCAGCCATCATAACACCAAACACGTTGTCCAAATGAAACAAAAATGTAGCAACATAGTGTAATCCGTAATAATATTTATTTTAAAACATCAAAAAAAGCAAGCCTTGAAGTAATAAAACAGTGACTTACATTGAAAGCACCGCCATGTGCTCAAAGGCAGTGACGGTGTTATGTCACATATGTATGCGGGTTCCTTGGAACTCGCATAGAACTCGCGCTCTTGCGTTCCACGGACCCGGAAATGAAATACCAGAAATAACATAAGAGTCTCAGCCCTTACATCACTCCCGATACCTGATTATGTAACTGCTCAGCCCTTATGTCACTTTTGGTACCTCATTTCGGGGTCAATGGAATGCAGGAGCGTCCCAGACACGTTTATGCAAATTTGCTTGTCTATCTATGCAAGCCACACATTGCTGTAAACGTATTACAGTTTTAATTTTTTTTTTAGTAAAGCAGTGTAACACTATTGGAGGCTGCTTCCATGGTTCCCTTGCATAAATATCCCTGGAGTGGAACAGGAAAGATCTAAGGGACTTGCCAAGTTCTTTGGAGACTGCCTGCTCTTCTTCACCCACCACTACAACCTCAGTCTTAAGCTCTGGAATCAGAGAAAATCCACTGCTGGTTTGCTGGCATCTCTGACCAACAAGTAGGTTTTTAAGATCTATGTCCAAGATGTTGTTGAATGATATACAGTATCTGACAAAAGTGAGTACACCCCTCATATTTTTGTAAATATTTTATTATATCTTTTCATGTGACAACACTGAAGAAATGACACTTTGCTACAATGTAAAGTAGTGAGTGTACGGCTTGTATAACAGTGTAAATTTGCTGTCTCCTCAAAATAACTCAACACACAGCCATTAATGTCTAAACCACTGGCAACAAAAGTGTGTACACCCCTAAGTGAAAATGTCCATATTGGGCCCAAAGTGTCAATATTTTGTGTGGCCACCATTATTCCAGCACTGCTATAACTCTCTTGGGCATGGAGTCCACCAGAGCTTCACAGGTTGCCACTGGCGTCCTCTTACACTCCTCCATGATGACATCACGGAGCTGGTGGATGTTAGAGACCTTGTGCTCCTCCACCTTCGTTTGAGGATGCTGAATAGAGTTTACAGAGATTGGTAATGCGGGCGCACAATCTCGGGTTATCCGGCCGGACGTCATATGACATCCGGTCAGGAAAACTGAACCACTGCCTGCCTGTCATTTGTATATAGGCCAGGTGGGAAGTGGTTAAGAAAGCTAAGTATTTATTAGGGTGGCTGGCATTTGTGAAGGCAGTAGCTACCAACATACCTTTAGTCCATAGCGCAGAATATTCCTTCTTCCGTTTAGAAAATAAAATAACAGAAAATAAAGAATAAAATATAACAGAGTAAAACAGAACAAAATAGAATAGAAAATAAAAGCACAGAATAGACTAGAATATAATAGAAACAAATAGAATAAAATAGAATTACATAGAAAGAATAAAACCATCTTCTAAATTTCGAATTTCAAATAGAATAAATTTGAATTTCAATACATAAGAAAAGAATAGAAGAATAGAATAGAAAAAAAAAAGATTAGAATAGAATAGACTATAATAGCATAGAAAAGAATAGAATTAAAAAAAACAATAGAATAGAATAGAAAGAACATAACCATTTTCCAAAATTAAAATAGAATCAATTCAAATTTGAACAGAATAGAAAAGAGTAGATTAGAATAGAATAGAAAATAACAGAATAGTACAGAAATAAACAACAAAATAGAATAGAATAGAAAGAATATAACCAGCTTCCAAAATTCGCATTTCGAATAGAATAAACTTGAATTTGAAACAAATAAAAAAAGAATATAATTAAAAAAAATAGAATAGATTAGAATAGAAAGAATATAACTATTTCCCAAAATTCAAATATAATTAATTTGGATTTGAATAGAATAGAAAAGAATAGATTAGAATAGGAAGATGGTTATAATCATTCTATTCTATTTTATTCTGTTGTTTTTTTCTATACTATTGTGTTATTTTCTATTCTATTCCTTTCCATTCTGTTCTTTTATTTCTATCCTCTTTTGTTCTGTTTTACTCTATTATATTCTTTTATTTTCTGTTTTATTCTTTTCTATTCCTTTATTTTCTATTCTATTTTATTCTATTTGGAAATTGGAAAACTATTCGAATTCGAAAACTGTTCAAATTTGAAAATGATTCGAATTTGAAAACAATTTGAATTCGAAAACCTTTCGAATTCGAAAACTATTTGAAATTGATTTGAAAACGTTTGGAATCGATTCGAAAACAAATAAACAAAACTAATTCCGTAAACAAATTAAACGAATGAAACTAATCTAACTAAATTAATTTATGTAAATAACTCATTTTTTTTGTTCTGCACATGTCTACTGGTTACATATAACTTATAACGCAAAACTTATACTAGAAACAGTGTTTAGTTTTAAGCAAATTAAATTAGCAGTCCTGTTTTAAAGCATGTCCACAATACTAAAACCCCGGAATGAAGGAAGAGCTTAGGAATCCAATGCGGGCAGTCTCTTTGGATGTTAGATGTTCTCCAGCAGCCACCAAAATTGATCCCAACAGAGTTACTAAAAAACAGAAGAGAAGAGGCGCTTCTATAAGCATCAGCCAGTCCACAAGTGAATTGCGAAACAAATGGTGAACCTTCTGTAGTAGCCTTTTGAATCATGAAAAGAAAATTAAGTGCCTGAAAGTAACCCAACTTGCAGGCAGAACCCCAATATACACAGGGTCCAGCTGTCCCACATTTGGAGGGACTGTCCCTCTTTTGAGACCAAATCCCTCTGTCTCTTGTGCAGCCTCAGTTGTCCCTCTTCTTTGTATTATGTGTACATCTCTATACAAAATATACTATTTTACTACCAAAAGTGTTATGCAGCTCTAAACTTTTTATCCAACCTCTATATTACTGCATTTTGTTATTTTGAAAAGCCAATATAAGGCTCCTTTCACACTGGGGTGGGGGGTAGCGGTAAATCCCTGTTTCAGCTGGGATTTAGCGCTGTTATGGCGGCACTACAGCGCCGCTATGCAGGCGGGTGCAAGGTGCTTTTAACCCCCCATAAGGGGTTAAAACAGGGTTAAAAGTGCTGGTGCGCCGCGCTACCAAGGCAGTGTGCAGCCGTTTCGGAAGCGCTGCCCATTGTTTTCAATGGGCAGGGGCGGTGGAGGAGTGGTATATTACCGCTCACCGCACCGCCCCAAAGATGCTGCTTGCAGGACTTTTTGTAATGTCCTGCAAGCGCACCGCCCCAGTGTGAAAGCACTCCGGCTTTCACATTGGGGTGGGAGGGGAGGGATTTTTTAGGCGCTTTACAGGCGCTATTTTCAGCTAAATAGCGCCTGTAAATCGCCTCAGTGTGAAAGGGGTCTAAAGGAAAAATAGAGGTAAAAAAAGCACCTGTGTGGTTTTGCCAATCGTTTTCTGCACATCAGCTCTTTGTGGTCCATGAAGGCAGGGGGCATGGCAGGGATGTGTCATTTGCCTACATACTGCTTGCCAAAAGGACTCCCTCTTTATCATTCCAGAAAGTTAGGAGGTATGCAATTTATACAATCCAAAACACAGTTGTGGGTAAGACCTGCTCGCCATGCATGTGGGGGTACCTTTCACACAGAGTGTGCTCATCAGGCCCGGGAACAGGTGGAGACGGTCATGTGAAGAGCCTAACCTTAGGGCAGTTTCCCAACTAAGCCCGCATTCACACAGGGGCAATCAAACATAGGCAGGCTTTGCTAGGCGACTTTCAGCACGCCTTCAGCGTGACTTCAGGCAACTTCATGCGACTTACAGCGTGACTTCATACCAGACGAATTTGCCTGTGGCCAATCAGGGAAGGGAGGGAGGGGGTTGCTTGCATTAAGATGGGGGATCCGACTTGGTAGTGACCTCTATTGAAGTCAGATAGAAGTCGCCTTGAAGTCGCACAGGAACTTTTTCTGAAGTCGGAGCGACTTCAGTAGCGTACATTAAGACGGCTCCCATTGACTTCAATGGGATGTAAACAGGCTCTTAGAGATGAGCCCTAACACTGTGGGGTTGATTTACTAAACCTGCAGAATGCAAAATCTGGTGCAACTGTGCATGCTAGCCAATCAGCTTCTAACTTCAGCTTGTTCAATTAAGCTTTGACAAAAAAAACTGGAAGCTGATTGGTTTCTGTACAGAGCTACACCAGATTTTACATTCTCCAGTTTTAGTAAATCAACCCCAGGGTGCAGGAGTTAAATGTACAGAGTTCCTCTGAAAGTGTAGATGTGAAAAAGAAATAGGTGGACAGCTGCACTCCAATGATTGAAACTTTATTTCCTCAAAGGCAGATAAAATCCATATACAGTAGATATTCAAGCAAAGAACAGTGCCTTCCTGTGTCACTATACACTGCAACTTGGTGTATATTGCATTAGGATGGATGCTGCTAAGGCCATGTCCTCTCCATCTGTCTAGCACATAGTGTACCTTTATTACCTCATTCCTAGTAACAGAATGTAGTCCCATCATGCACATAGTGTGGATCTCATACGTGCACATGCGACTAGGCCACGGATCTCCATAACAGGGATTCGGTTCTGGTAGCTTCTGGAAAACGACCACTATGGAGAGAGCCAGATCACTGACTCCCTCACTACCAGAGGATCTGTCACCTATACTAGGTACCACGCTTAACGACTGGTTGCTTTGTAGCTTGCTTCTAGACCTTGGTTATCCTCAGCAACTACACAGTTTCTTTGCAGACCTTCTGTAGCAGCTGAACTTCGTACCCCACATGGTATGTCAGAACCAACATGCACCCCTTTGAATAACTTCAAACCAGGCTCAGAACAGTTGATGTACTTAGAAGACTTAAAAGACTTTTAACATTACAGTTCACTGTGAACAGATTCCATTTCCTGACCCTAACTACAGCTGAATGGCTGCCCAGGCATAGTCTAATAGCAGGAATTATATTTTTATGTGATTTGCTACAACACTGGGATTTTAGGTGCCCCTTTTACCGCTTATACTTAGTATATAGGTATTTTTTGGCAGCGCTACACTATTTTACATATTATATCATGGCTGCCCAGGCATACCTCTGCAAGGTGGTAGTCCATATTTGCATTTCTGATGCTTGGATGTTCTCCGGAATCCCGGTGCCTCTGACGGAATACAAGGCACAGCAGTCCTCCTTCACAGCATGTACAGTACAGAGCAAGCAAGAACCAGACTGAGGCACCCTTAGACCCCAGCCTTCCCCCTTTTTATATCACAGGTGTACAGGCTTGAACCAAAAGGAAAAACCCTAACTACAACTGAATGGCCACCCAGGCATATTAAGTGTAAGAGTAGGAATTATATTTTTTTGTGACTTGCTACAGCACTGGGATTCTGGGTGACCCTTTTACCACTTTATGAATATATAGGTATTATTTGGCAGCACAGCACTGCACTATTTTTTATATATATATATATATATATATATCATGGCTGCCCAGGCAAGGTGCAAGGTGGAAGTCCATCTTGGCGTTTCCCGTGCTTGGATGTTCTCCGGAATCCCAGTGCGTCTGACGGAATTCAAGGAGCAGCAGTCCTCCTTCACAGCATGTACGGTACAAAGAAAGCAAGAACCGGTAGAATAAATGGATGGTCATAGATAGCGCCTCCCCTCAAAATACTTAACAAATAAATGAATAAACAAACATATAATTAATTGAATGAGTGTCCATTCATAATCAATTATTACATGATTTCTCCAAAAAAAGGAAAAGAAAAAAAGTGTCATATAAATCAGTTCATAATCCAAAATTGCTGGTGCTGAATGTATCAATTAACCAATAATCTTCTAAAATGACATGGTGCTTGAAGGTGCTCATTAAAGTGCTCAAATATCGTTCCAAGTGAGGCGTGCAAAACTGTGCTGAACCCCTTTGTGTCCCCACTCACCAAAAATTATTGACCAACTGCTTTTCAGTCAGAGGTCAAAACAGGCTTGTGTCAGTGGGGAGAGACAGCAGGAAAAAAACGTACACTGGATAATGGACCTCAATCTTCATACACGGGAGTAACGTCTAGATGGCTGTTACTGTTTGTTGCTCTGTGGGTGTCTCCTCCTCCTCCTTCTGTCATGGCGATGGGACAACAGGTAGCTCGCTGTACAGTGGGTTACGTGGCAGGCGAGGATGGGTGGGGGCGGAGTGGGTGGCCGTGGGCTTCCTTGGTGGCTATGGAGTCAGGAAGGAGGCTAATCCCTGATTGGAGGAGTTCCTCCTTTTCTATGGGGTGGTCCTGTCTCAACTGGCTCTGCACTTTTGGTTTCTGCCTGTCTTGCTGCTTGTCACACTGCAACGCCCCCACTCACCACAGTCTCACCCCAAATGGAGGGCATTCCACATAGAAGGAATTCTACTGATAATGCTCCCGGGATGATAGGGGAGTATCGATGGTTCAATGAGCTATAGGTCAACTGTTTAAGCCGCGAATTGGAGCTAAACGTAAATCTCCACAAGGACCGGAAAAGAATGAGGGGATACAGGGAAGCACGTCCAAATTCCTTACTCTCGGGTAGAAGGGGAGATGGAAATAAAGGCGGCCAAGTATGGAAATTGGGGTGTCTATTACCAAGCGTCTGCTCGAAAATGCATGCCGCTGGGAAACATTCCAGGACACAAGACTCCTCCAATAGCTGTGTATAGTAGATAGAGGCTGCCAAGAGGGACAATAGAATCTGTATGTGTGAGTGGCCTGTATAGGAACCAGTAGAGGAGCCCTTAGACCCCAGCTTTCCCCCTTTTCACAGATGGGCAGGATGGAAACAAAAGGCCCTGGAATCGAAGCATACACTCTAATCTCTTAACTTCCTCAGCCTGGGCCAGCCACTAACGAATACAGCTGTAGGCAATTGCGTACACATTGCTACAATGCAGGACTGGCCCAAGACATTGTGCTGCCTGGGTCCAAGAATGAAATTCTGCCCCCCCCCCCCAAAAAAAAATCACACCCACCAAAAGGCCCTCCCATCCATTATTTTATATCATGATAATTAAAACAAAAATTACATTTATCAGGAAGTCAGATTTACATGCAACAGCACCTTGTCTATATGCAAAATTATATGACATATCATTATGTTCAACTCCAAGGGGCAGGCTAGGGTAGTATATAGACAGGCTAGGGTAGTATAGGGGCAGGCTAGGGAAGTATATGGACAGGTTAGGGTAGTATATGGACAGACTAGGGTAGTAAATGGGCACGCTAGGGTAGTATATAGACATGCTAGGGTAGTATAGGGGCAGGCTAGGGTAGTATATAGACAGACTAGGGTAGTATATGGACAGGCTAGGGGAGTATATAGACAGGCTAGGGTAGTATATGGACAGGCTAGGGTAGTATATGGGCAGGCTAAGGCTATATAGTGGAAGGCTAGGGTAGTATATGGACAGGCTAGGGTAGTATATGGGCAGGCTAAGGCTATATAGTGGAAGGCTAGGGTAGTATATGGACAGGCTAGGGTAGTATATTGACAGGCTAGGTTAGTAAATGGACAGGCTAGGGCAGTATGTGGACAGGCTAGGGTAGTAAATGGACAGGCTAGGGCAGTATACGGACAGGCTAGGGTAGTATATAGACAGGCTAGGGTAGTAAATGGACAGGCTAGGGCAGTATAGGGGCAGGCTAAGGTATTATATAGACAGGCTAGTATATCGGCAGGCTGGAGCAGTATAGCGGTGGGCTAGGATAGTATAGGGGCAGGTGGAGTGGCCCGGGGGGCAGTTGTCATCATGACACACACATAACTGCTGGCATAAAAATCTTGGTTGTCAATTTGCTGGGTAAATAGAAGAGAAGGAGAGGTGGTTCAATTTGTTGCCGCTCTCAAAGTGCTTCCTGGGTCCAATGGACCCACTGGGACCCATGGTAGGGCCGGCCCTGCTACAATACCACCTTGCTATTTTGAATCCGACAGGCAGCTGCAAACAGTACAGACACTTTGAAATGGGTATTTTTCTGGGGCATTATTCTGTTATTTAGAAAAATTTGTAAAAGTCTGCAGTGACCAAAAAAAATAGACCAAAAAATACTTATTTTATAAAGATTAATGTCTAAATGTACAGCTGCCCCTTTTTTGTCCAGTTTATGCATTTTTTCAGGCTTTGTTGGTCAGTTTATACGTCTGAAATCTCTTTGTCTGGCCATTTATGAAGCACCCTATGTAGTCTGACTTTTACTGCATCTTAGGATTGCCAGGTTTCATTCAGCATTCCAGCTTCAGCATCAGGTTCATGCTGAGACTTAGTGAACCAACCCCTGGGAGAGGTCAGATGACTTGCTAAATTTGCTAAATGGCTTTTGCAACTTAATAGAAAGGACCATGGAGCCTAACTAATTAATAGAGGATGTGTTCATAAACCACTGGGAGGTGCTGCTGCTCCCTTCCTCACTCCTGCATCCCAATGTATTCTGTCTGAATGGATAGGGATAGACCTACATGTTTGCCTCCTCCCCCTGTTTCATCTCTCTCTGCTTTTGCTATAAGCAATTACACTCCAGATGCATCATTTCCCACCATGTCTACTGGCTGGAGTCACTGCTAACAAGATGAACACAGAAAACTGAGAGCTGCGATATCTGCATTCTAAGAGCCGCAAACCAGGAGTTTTTTCTTTCCAGTTTTCCTTTTTTATTTTTATTTTTGGTGGTTTCATTTATTTTGTGATCGTGAAGGAGCCATGAGCTTAAGTCATGGATACCGGGCGTCTTGGTGGACGTATATTCTGCACCAGGTGCCACACACAAATTTCCAATTCGAGGTGGTGGACAGCAACTTTGCACCCCAAGACTGGAGCTATCAGCAGGTAAGAGAATTATGAAGGCGGCGATTAAAAATTCAAATAAGGGCAGCAGGTGCATGGACAGTAATGACCTAGGTTAACATAAGGTCATCGCTGCTGCCTTGCTGACATTCTAAGCTAATTTTAAGGACACTTTTCTGCTGGACGGGGGCTTCTGAACCCAGAAAACAAAACATCTGGGTGGTCACAAAACCTCAAAACCCAGATATAATTTCCAGGGACATTTGATGCTGAGTTCATTTATTGAATCTGATAAAAAGTAATGTTTTTGGGTACAGTTTTTCAGTCCTGAAAAGCCTAGATGTCTTCTAGGACCAGCTTTTTCCAGGACACATCTCAAATCTAGTCACCGTTCGACGTAAATCAGGGACCTAAGCAACTAATGGCTGTATTTTAACATTTTTATTTGCTACCCGCAAGATACTATGCTTACCATATTTACAGTATAATAAAGTTAAAGCAGTATTAAACCCAAAAACAAAATCTAATATATTGCAATTTACCAATTCTTAGATGGCCAACTGCATTTGTTTTCTTTTTTAGGATTTTTTTCCTTTATTTTTACCTGTTGATCTCGCCAGTAAGTCAGTTATTTTTCAACTTCCTTTAACAGGCCAAGTTGTTCAGCAAAAGTGGCAGTTAGAGGATTGGGACACACCATTTAATAATCATAGGGGTGCTTACACTGGTCAGCTGTTATATTTTTTGTAAAACATACACTATATTAACAAAAGTATTGGGACGCCTGCCTTTACACACACATGAACCTTAATGGCATCACAGTCTTAGTCCGTAGGGTTCAATATTGAGTTGGCCCACTCTTTGCAGCTATAACAGCCTTGACTCTTCTGGGAAGGCTGTCCACAAAGTTTAGGAGTGTGTCTATGGGAATGTTTGACCATTCTTCCAGAAGCGCATTTGTGAGATCAGGCACTGATGTTGGATGAGAAGGCCTGTCTCATAGTCTCCTCTCTAATTCATCCCAAAGGTGTTCTATCTAGTTGAGATCAGGACTCTGTGCAGGCCAGTCAAGTTCCTCCACCCCAGACTCGCTCATCCATGTTTTTATGGACCTTGCTTTCTGCACTGGTCCAAACCATTTGGTGTAGGGAGGATTATGGTGTGGGGTTGTTTTTCAGGGGTTGGGCTTGGCCCCTTACTTCCAGTGAAGGGAATCTTAAGGCGTCAGCATACGAAGACATCTTAGACAATTTCATGCTCCCAACTCTGTGGGAAGAGTTTGGGGATGGCCCCTTCCTGTTCCAACTTGACTGCGCACCAATGCACAAAGCAAAGTACATAAAGACATGGATGAGCGAGTTTGGGGTGAAGGAACTTGACTGGCCCGCACAGAGTCCTGGCCTCAACCCAATAGAACACCTTTGGGATGGATTAGAGCAGAGACTGAGAGCCAGGCCTTCTTGTTCAACATCAATGCCTGACCTCAGAAATGTGCATCTGGAAGAATGGACAAACATTCCCATAGACACACCCCTAAATCTTGCGGACAACCTTTCCAGAAGAGTTGAAGCTGTTATAGCTGCAAAGGGTGGGCCAACTCAATATTGAACCCTATGGACTAAGACTAAGATGCCATTAAAGTTCATGTGTGTGTAAAGGTGGGCATCCCAATATTTTTGGTAATATAGTGTATATCCAAAAAGAAAATGTAGCTTTAACTGCTTACAAAGTGGAGTAAGGCTTGATAGTCAAGTCCATCTAATTTTTCTAGTCCATATAACACTACGCTCCCCCCAGATTGACAATGCTGCTGACCAAAGGTGTCTTTGATGCCCATCCAGCCACCCTAAGACATGGAGTGTGCTACTGGCAACCACCAGATTTAAGGTTTGGTAAGCTGCAATATCTTACATTTTTGTTTTTGGATTCAACACCACTATTCCACTATTGAATAAAGGGTGAATATAAGTTTCCTGTAGTTACACAAGAGGACATTTTTAGGGGTTTTTCTAGGATAGTGAAAGATCTGGGGCAATCCTTGGGCACCCTGAAGAGAGAAAAGCTGAAACGGTGCAGGTCTGGGATAGCTTGCTTCTCAACCTATTTCTTCCTGACTGCTGTCCTGCATGGTTGTTCAAGGAATATCACTCAATGGGTAGTGGAATCAGATTAAAAAATAAATCCCCTGGAGCCTGCACCTTTAAAAATCAAGTCAGCAATGGCTGTGCCCCTGCTATAATCGCAGGTGCAATATAAGGTTCAAACACACGTATCTAAACCCAAGAATGAAAATTGAAAACAATGTAGCTTACTAATCCCTAGGTGTGATGGCTTTTAGGCCTTTTCCCTTTTAGTTTAACCGGGTGATCCTGCCAGTAACACACTTCCTGTCTTAAAGTGACAATGCTCATTCATTGCACTGTATGTATGGGGGAACAACGTTGTCAACCTAGGCACCTTTCCCAATTTAAATCTATTAATCAAGTGCCACTCATGGGCATTATTTGTACTGTATATTTTGAGAAGCAAACAAAAAGGATCTCGAACTGTACAGGCCACACAAGGAGTAAACTATTTTTAATAAAATCAAACAATTTATTAGAAACAAAAATTAAAAGAATTGTATCCAATGTACATATTGATAGTTAAAAACAATACTATTGCTGATAGATCATTGTGTACATTCATACACCAGAAAGGAATACTGGTAACACAAGCCCTCATATGACGACGCGTTTCATCAGACTTTGCTTCATCGGGGCCTAAGAAGACATTACAGCACTAATCTATGAAAAGACAATAACATACTATACAAAATCCCTACATATCAATATTCAATACATTCTTGTGTTCACTATGTGGGACCCGCCTCAAGCACAAGGGAACAACAGCATCATCACTCCCTGAGTGGGCACTGGAGCATCAAGGAACCCCACCAAATTACACTCCAAATTAGATCACCAACTAGGATATCGGGTATGCAGTCATCATTCAGTCAAGATGTAGTCTTTGCTATTAAATATGTCAAGGGGGCAGTAGAGAAAGGGGGGTAGGAAGTAAAGTCTGGTGAAAAGCGTTGGCATATGAGTACCTATGTTACCAGCATTCCTTTCTGGTGTATGAATGTATACAATGATCTACAATCAATATGTGCATTGGATCAAATTTAACATTTTGTTACCAATAAATTGTACGATTTTATTACAAACTGTTTATTCAGTATGTCCTGTACAGTCCAAGGTCCTTTTTTGTTTGCTTCTCTTTCCCAATTTAGTCTAAAAAACAATCCCCCTCTCTTCTTCATTGTAGCATAGAGGGTGGTGTTCTGTAGTTTACAGAAGAGAACTCATGAGAGCTGATAGCATTGCTTGAGGTTTCAGTCCAGCTCGCAGGAAGTGACAAGAATTAGGAGTTTCAGGCAGGATCAACAGATATTTTCTGTACCTGTATAAAATATACTTAGGCAAAAAAAAAGAAAACAAATGCAGCCACCACATGTAAGGACTGGTAAGCTGCAATATGTGACATTTTTGCTCTTTGGTTTAGATGCCCTTTAAAACCTAATCAAGAGAAGAAATCTGTCTAGAATTCAAGGTCTATGATTGTATCCAAAATGAAAACATGTTGGAACATTTTAATTGCACAACTGTAAATGTATTGTGTGTTTTATAGAACCATCTTTTCATTTATTCAGTAGTATCTCAGGAAATTCTAAGGGATCATACATGGACTAATAATTATGCATTAATGGAAAGAAGACTTATATTTTAAGTAAATCACCTCTAGACTGTTTACATAAACATGACATCATCAAAGTACGCTATAACAGTAAAGAATGTCATGAACGTAGACGCACATCACATTCTGTGGTATATATCTAAGCATTTATTTCAAGATTTAATACCTAATGAAATGTTAAATGTTGTATTAATTCCAGAGATAAATTGGAGTAATGCATTAAATAAAAACAATGCAAAGAGGCTCTGCAAATTGTTGTAATTTATAGCAACATGAAATCAGATAAATGAAAGATTAAAGTGGTTGTAAAGCCTTACATATACCCAGTGAAATGAGTAGCCTCAGGTGATACCCAGATATTAAACAAATCGTCTTACATAGGTTGTATTTGTTTATCTGCAGACTTTTCTTCTCTACATCTGTTCAAAGTGCTGAATTTATAAAGTTTGTCTGAGCTGTCAGAAAAAAAGGGGGCAGAGAGCTGAAATTACACTCCGCAGAGCTCAGTGAGGAGAGCTCTGAGAGCTGATTGGAGGGAAGAGACCCCCCCCCCCTTCATACAGCTCACAGAAACAGAGCCGAAGCTGTCAATCAGCTGGAGATCCCTCCCCTCTCACCTTTTTTCTCTTGGTATCAGGAGAACTTGTCAGAAGTGATTCATGCTGATAGCACACACTTAGGGGTTGATTTACTAAAGGCAAATAGACTGTGCACTTTGCAAGGTGTAGCTTCACTATGCAAGGGCATTTGCTCCAGAGCTTAGTATATGAGCAGAAACTCTGCTGACTTCCATCGTCCAATCATGTGTAAGAAAAAATGCTGTTTTTGTATTTTCCATGTATGTAATTAGGTACTCTTTGTAAAGTGAAGCTTTACCTCATTTACTAAGCTCTGGAGCCTCCACTCTTGCAAAGTTCACAGTCTATTTGCCTTTAGTAAATCTACCCCTTAGTGCTCTTAATTGAGATAAGTACACACTATAAAGACATGCTTTGTTCATATTTCATGTCTGAGGTTTACAACCACTTTAATTTTGATTGATTGTAATGGGGAAAAGCAACTTAAAGTGACACTAAACAATATCCTTATTTTCTAAAAATGAAATCATTGATTACTATGCTGTTGTACCTCTCCTTTTTCACTTCACTGCCATTTCTTTGGAATGAGCAATGCGCCTTAGTAGTGGTCATGTGCACAGCTCTAAGCACACTACACACGCCAACGTCTATAGTCCATATCAAGAGACAGTGCCTACGTTCCTACATACAGTGGGATCATGGAGAATAAACGTAGCCATCCTCTAATAGGCTGTCCAATCACAATTTGGAGATTTGGAAGAGGCTGAGAGCAATAGAAGGGACTTTTCTGATCTAAGAATACACATAGTACATATTTTTAAACAGAGTTTAGTGTCACTTTAAACATTGCTTCTTGTCAATGAAGAAGCGTACAATTAATCTTCACATGTGATAGTAATCTGACTATGGATGATTTACAAAAAAAAGCAATAGTAAGCATTGTAAAACAATGATAATTAGCAACATTGGTCTCAAAAGTTTTCCAGCATGCTGCAAAGGTTTGTGTGGCATTTGCATGTTCTACCTGTGCCTGCGTGGGTTTCCTCCAGGTACTTTGGTTTCCTCGCACACTCCAAAGACATGCTGGTAGGTAAATTAGATCCTGTCTAAATTGGCCCTAGTATAATATGTAGGAATGTGAGTTAGGGACCTTAGATTGTAAGCTCCTTGAGGGTAGGGACTGATGTGAATGTACAATGTATATATGTAAAGCACTGCATAAATTGACAGCGCTATATAAGTACCTGAAATAAATAAATAAAAAAGAGTGGAATCGGGGCACAGTGCACTGCGCCCCATGCCCACCCAGTTGTGTGACAATAGCAAATTAATATTTGCTGTTATCTTCCTTGCTTCTCCTCCAGGCCAATCCTGGCTCAGGAAGCGGGTCCTGAGACCCGATTTGGCCGAGAGGAGAAATGATCCTATTGGCCACCGAGGAGGAGGAGGGAGGAGACGCAGGGGAAGTCGCGCCGCTGAGAAACCGAGGAAGGAGGAGACGCAGATGCCCGCTGCCCGGAGGAAGCCCACCACCTAGATAGTGGAAGTGCGGGGACCGTTCGACCGACCAGGAGAGGTGCAGGAGACCCGACCGACTGCCGGGGAGGGTGGTTGGTGGCAGACGGATTGCCACCCCCCCCCCAAAAAATATACCACCAGCCACCACTGATACCAATATATTCTGCCATTAATTGGGAGTCAAAGGAGGACAAAATGGGAACCTATGGCAAGTCTGGCTGCATGTAAATGATGTAGAAAATTGTTGTGTACAGTGTGGAACAGCACAAAATCTTATGAAATGTAGATATAACATTTCAAGTCATGATATAGTGTAAGTCTATCCAAAACTTTTTTTAGTTTTGGATACAGTGGGGAAGGATTATAACTCCGGTTTTAGTGCTTTTTGAGGCTCCATTAGTGATATTTCCTCTTACTTAGCGTCAGGGTAACCACCACAGAGGAAGAGAGGAGATCCGCAAAACGTAAAGTTATAAATATCTCTAAACACCCCCCCCCCCCCCCACAATTTTATTAAAATGCAGAAATAAACTTTATGAAGGCCTGCATTGTTTTTGAAGATTTCTGCTCACCTCTTGTCTGGTTAAACCATTGCCATTGGCTGGACATGCACATAAGCTTGATATGAAACATCATTTAAAACATGACCATAATCCAGAAATGTCTGTCTTTTAATGCAAATTGTGTTTTAGTTTGTTAAAGTGAACTTAAACCAAAAAGCAAACACATAATATATTGCAGTTTATCGGTCCTGTATTCATTCAATTTTTTAATGTTTTTCCTTTCTTTAACCTGGGGATCCTGCAAGGAACACCCCAAGGGTGACAACATTCACTCACTATTGTTTCTTGGAAAAAGCAGTGTTATTCTAGACTGATTTGGACTATAAAACCTCCTCCTCTCAGCTTTCCCAGACGTAGACGGAAGGGGGTCCCATGTAGGTCGCATACTGTAGATAGATGAGAAAGGTGATAACATGATGTGATATTTTAGCTCAGTGCACAGAAATTTACATGAATAATGGATTTCAGACAGGATCAACAGGTATTTTTCTGTATAAGCAGAAAATGTACTCACCTGGAAAAAAGACAAATAATGCAACCACCACATCTAAGGCCTGGTAAGCTGGACTATATTACATTTTTCTTCTTGGGTTTAGATATGCTTTCCATTTGAAGTTACATCAGCTGGACAATATTACATTTTTCTTCCTGGGTTTAGATATGCTTTACATTTGACGTTACTTTTTTTATTGACTTTTTAGAAAAAAGTTAACATTACATAATATTTTATATATTATGTAATGTTAACTTTTTTTTTCTGACAATTCAATAAAAAGTATTTAAACATAATATTATGAATTTATACACACTATTTGAAAGTTCTCTGTTTTGTGGTTACAGCATACACTTTTATTTTACAACATCAGCATTGCAATAATGCAAACAATATTTATTTTTGATAATCCTGTATAGGCTTACTTGAAAAATCTCCTTTCATATTGTAAGCTCTGGGTGTCTGTTGGCCATCCCTTTCCACAACTTCCTGATATCCCTGCATGCTTTGCAGCTTCTCCTCTACTATTTGCTTTCAATTTCTAAGGACTACATATCCCATGGTACCATGCTACCTGCAAGCAGTGATTCCTATACTGACTCTGCCTCCTCTCTTAGCACCTCTGCAGTGCAGAACGCAGGCATGGTGAAATATGTGACACAGCAGTGCCTACCAAAAAGGGCATAGTGAATACATGTCATAGAATTAAAGGAAGATTATTTAAAGGGTATCCTAACAAATTAAGTTTACAAACTTCAAGACCATTTATAATAACAGGAGTGGTCTATAAATCATTGAAATACAATGTAGAAAATAATTTATTTATTAATTTTAATTTTTGACAATAGATACATTTTAATCCATGCAACAAAGATGCAAACAAGTTGTATTGGGGATAATTTTATAACAATAATATGGCTTCTATGCGGCTAGAAAACACTTTGCCTATAGAACTTGGAGATGATTTTATAACAATAATATGGCTCTATGCGGCTAGAATACACTTTGCCTATAGAACTTGGAGATGATTTTATAACAATAATATGGCTCTAAGCGGCTAGAATACACTTTGCCTATAGAACTTGGAGATGATTTTATAACAATAATATGGCTTCTATGCAGCTAGAATAAACTTTGCCTATAGAACTTGGAGATGATTTTAGAACAATAATCTTTCCCTTAAAGCAACAGCTGGAACCTTTCCTTGTACAACTTGGAGAGGATTTTAGAACAATAATCTTTCCCTTAAAGCAATAGCTGGAAACTTTCCCTGTACAACTTGGAGATGATTTTAGAATCTAAAATCATCTCCAAGTTCTATAGGGAGAGGTTCCTGCTGTTGCTTAAAGGGACAGATTATTGTTTCTTGCACAAAATTAAAACGTGCATCTACATAGCTGGTTTAAAAAAAAAAAATTCTAAAAACTACATTTGCGGCCAGCGGTGCATTTCTTGCACAAAAATAAAAAAAAACGTGTTGGCTACCTCCTCCTCCTCCACCACCACTTTCACCACCTCCTCAACCTCCAACTCCACACCCACCTCCATTTTTTATTTTTAATGTGATTTCAGCTTAAAAATTATTTTAAGTTATTTCCCTATCCCCATTTAATGTAGGGCCCTTGTCCAACTCTTACCCCCATTTTCCTTCCTTTTGCAGACCTCTAGGACTTGCCAGGACTTTGTTACAGCCATTTTTGTGCCTAAAAGTTCGGGTCCCCATTGATTTCAATGGGGTTCGGGGTCCGGGTCAAAGTTCGGGACTTTGTCCGTAAGTTCAGCCGAACCTACCGAACCCGGACTTCCAGAGATTCGATCAACTCTAATCCTAATGTCCTAAAGGGCTCTATCTAAATATATAGTCAGCTTTCCAATATTAAGTTACAGAGTAATGTGCATGAGTGAAACCAGTCATCAATCATCCTATTGTTATAATTGTTGTGCAACTATTAAAATGCAAAATCTAACTGTTTGCAAGAGGTTAGTGAACTTTGTACTGTACTTTATATCTCAGTTGTTAACGTCATGGAAGGAATACAGGTTTCTTTGATAGTTAGACTGCATTCAGACCTGAGCATTTGTAGCTTGAAGCTACAAAATGCTGGAGGAGAAAAAAATCAATGATTCTCTATGGAGAAGGTTCAGATCTCCACTTCAAGTCGCCTGAAGCCAAACGCCTGAAGCCCAAACAAGTTCCGGAGGTCTTTTTGTTGCGCGAATCAGGCATATTTGGGCTTTGTATTCCCATAGAAATGAATGGAAAGCTGAAATACCTAGCAAGAAATGATGCAACAGATAATAGTTTTCTCTATTGGTTGATAAAAAAAATTCCCAGTCGCTGCATACAAACGCGCAAAAACGAGCTAAAGTCGCGCGACAAAATGTGCGTCAAAATGCCGGAAAAAAAGCTCAAAGACGCTACACAGGTGTGAATGCAGAGGTAACGCCCAAAAATATATGTCAACTACTATATAATATTTCAAAAGTAACAACACTTTTATTGAACATTAACCAACAAACTAAAACCTTTAAGAACCTATCAAGACATAACCAGATCTCCCCTCTCTTGTAATTGTACAATATATGACCAGATTATAATTTGGTTAAGCAGATTCCTTGTTGGACATTTCTCCTGAGATATCAGATGCAGGTCTGTATAGGCACTTCTTAGCACAGCATAATGTTAAATATTTTATACATAAATAGATGCAATCCAATTCAAACATGTACACACTCCAATGAATAACTGAATAACTAAAACCTCATATAAGTCATATTATATATGTATTTTGGTCCTCCAGTCATACTTTATAAATAGAAAAAACATAATTCATTTGTGATGTTAACAGTGCCTCGCCAGAAACATACAATTTACACAGTGCTGTATGATATGTAGAAAAAATGCATGGATAGTGAAAACTGGGGAATGATATACCCCAAATGGGAAAAAAAGTCACTAAAGAGAGTGTTAAAGCCGCTAAAGCAAATAAAGCAACACGCAAGCAAAGGTGGGTGCCAGAGGATACAAAACTGCAAAATCACGCTGCTAGGCCTCCCTTCCAAACAAGCTGGGGCTGATTTACTATACCTGGAGAGTGAAACAGCTATTAATGATGAACTGCAATTCTGCATGTAATGTGTCATGAGGTGTGGCTTGGAAACGCCATTTCCCCTTTCCCAGATCTTCTGTGCTGCTCACTATTTTCCTTGCTGGAGAGGAAGCTGTACCTGAGGACCTGCAGTGCAAGGATCTTCCTGTTTCTGTTATATTAATTCTAGGGATCTATGCTTCTTGATCATTACCCCACCAGTCATTGGGGGCAGCTCTAATATGAGAAAGCAAAACTGCCTCTACCAAGATGGCCACACACACAGAGGGGTTGATTTACTAAACCTGAAAAGTGCAAAATCTGGTGCAGCTCTGCATAGAAACCAGTCTGCTTCCAGGCTTTTTGTCAAAGCTTAAATGAACAAGCTGAAATAAGAAGCTGATTGGCTACCATGCACAGCTGCGCCAGATTTTGCATTCTCCACTATAGTGGAGAACTCCAGTGTACACGCCAGTACATCAACCCCATTGTGAAAGTCAGTTGGAGATGACTGTTTCTTTGCCCTCAGCATGTCTTTATTGGGTACAGCTTGTACAGCACAGTTCCTTTTTAACTTAAAGTGGATGTAAACCCCCAAAAAATGTAATTAATAATTCTGCCTAGTAGAGTAGAGCATGTCATGTCATCTGTGCCCAGTCTTGTCACAAAGAGTTAATCCAGCTCTGAGCAATCCCGTTACATTTTTTTAGTAAGAAAAAAAAGACTAACTGAGAAATAGGAGACGTTTCTTCCCCGTTCTGTGTGAGTGACAGATAATTTCCTTATCTCATGCACGGAGCAGAGGAAGCTTCACACTCCCCCTCCTTTCTTCTCCAGCTCTCCCAGGATTGGCTGCTCCACACCTCAGCACGATTGGGCATGCTGAAGTCATGTGGTGTCTTTTTTGAGTTTTGACTAGATGTTTTTCACAAAACTCGGGAATAGCAAAGTAGGAGAGTATAGAGGTGGGTGGAGAGTCTTGTGACATCACAACTCCACCCACTGAGCTCCAGCAAAGAGACCTACCCACTGATTACAGAGTTTTGTGGGGCTGCTACTGCTGAAGGGGGTGACATTTGCAAGGTAGGGATACATGCAGGAGGCTTGCATGTATATACAGACTAATACTGTGCCATCAAATTATGCTGGGTGAGTGGTGGGTTTATATTCACTTTAAAGCGGTATTAAACCCAAAACCGAAATTTAATATATTGCAGTTTACCAATCATATGATATGGCTAGTAATAGACCTCCTGTATTAGAATGCCTACACTCTGGATGAAGGAGCAACAGAGACACCTTTAGACAGCAGCATTGTCAGTGTGTGAGGGGAATAGCGTAAAGCTGGCCATACATGCTTCAGTTTTTTTTGATCAGTCATCGGACTGAACCGATTCCCCCATCCACACAACTGCACTATTGTATTCTGAAAGCAGGGAGTCAGCAGACTCCTCCATTGTAATCTGCAGCACTGATTGAATAAAGTTTTCCAGCATGCCCTTTTGTGAGCAATCATTCAGTATATCAACTGCTCTTGAACAGGACCGGCCATAGATAAATCGAGATATATCCAGTCCTTGGTGAACGTCCCAATTTTGACCCATCTATGGCAGTCTTTGGATGTACTAGTAGATTTTTAGATACCTCAAAGCAATCACAGCGCCTAAGATTAAAAGAGGAGTTATTGCATAAAAACCTGATAAAAAATGTGATATGGGGCACATAGGTGATTCATGTGCCAAGGCTCATGTGTGGAGCCAGTGAGTGGCTAATGCCTAGTCACTTAGGTTCATTAAACAAATAATGACATAAGTCCCTAGAGATAGTCCAGGTCTTCAATCGGTGAAACAGTTGTCAACCTGACAAAACTTCCTGATGTGGTCAACTGGTTGTCAAAGTTGTCAAACTGACAAAACTTCCTGATGGGGTCAACAGGACGAGTAATAGATGTAATGGGTGTGAGCTTACCAGATTTTGGTAGAACTTGCGCGGATATCACGAATCCAACTCAGGCATCCATGATCTGATGTCCTCTGCCGGTGAAATCCGGGGTATGGAGGGGAAGGGGGTTGGAGAGAGGTTCCAAATCCGAATAGATGACTCCAAATCTCTCAAACCGACGTTTCCAGGATGGCTCCAGTATTCACCATGAGGATGTATGAAAAGAGGAAGAACGACAATAGTGTAATACTGTTTGATAGATAGTTTATTTCCAATGAGGGATTAAAAATACTCACAAAATTTGTGCAGAATAAGAGCTCTTATCTAAAAACACTGTGACAGAAGGAGTCTGGGAACCCCAGACTCCTTCTGTCACAGTGTTTTTAGATAAGATAACAGTGTTTTTAGATAATCTGGTAAGCTCACACCCATTACATCTATTACTCGTCCTGTTGACCCCATCAGGAAGTTTTGTCAGTTTGACAACTTTGACAACCAGTTGACCACATCAGGAAGTTTTGTCAGGTTGACAACTGTTTCACCGATTGAAGACCTGGACTATTTCTAGGGACTTATGTCATTATTTGATTAATGAACCTAAGTGACTAGGCATTAGCCACTCACTGGCTCCACACATGAGCCTTGGCACATGAATCACCTATGTGCCCCAATCACATTTTTTATCAGGTTTTTATGCAATAACTCCTCTTTTAATCTTAGGCGCTGTGATTGCTTTGAGATACTTTATTGACAATTGGATCAGTTGTTTTTACGAGCAGCCTAGGGTCATATTTGAGTTTCTGAGTTTTTCGTTCTCCTTAAAGACTTGGTGGGCGCGGGCTTCTGTATATATAGATTTTTAGATACACTAAACAAATTGATGCCAAACTCCAGCTAACACTTTATAGGCAGTTACAGCAACAGTGTTTATGCTTTTGGGATAACAGTTTACATAAATAAAAGCTGATCATTGTAAGTAGCCTGTCAGTGTTAAATGGTTTGTCTTAACCCTCTAACTGCTACATATGCAGGACAGCTTGTTCTGCAGCAAAAAAACAACAGACATGTGTCTGGTGGTCAGATGACCATGTGAAAATACAAGAAAGAAAACATAACAAAAGAAAACTAATGCAGCTACTACATCTACTGCATTAACCTATTGCCTTTTTGGGCAGAGCACAGGTTGATTTAAAGCTCCGAAGTGAGTTAAAACTAGATAATAGATTATGTATTAGTATTAGTACACTCTTAAGTAAGAATAACTTAAGCAATACATCTCCTGGTATAACTGTTCTCTGGAATTTAGAGGGATAAGTAATTAAAAAGTCACATCAGGTCACACAGAAGCCATAGACAATAGTAATACATACTCTTGGTAACTGAAAACCTCTATTGATCTTAGCAAAAAAAAAAAGGAAACTGATCTGAATGAAACAGGACCGAAGCTATTCTATCACTGTAACTCTATAACTAATAATAGGAGGTAAACTGCTTTGTGCTTCTGCAGTCGTTTTGAAAAACTGCTTGGAGTATTATCCTGAGAAATAGTATGGACTTTGTATTAATGCATATTAACACATTCATATTTTCTTTGCACTGGCTTATCCACCAGGACTAGACTGGTATTCTGTGTGATCTGGCATTAGCCTTAAATGGAATGTATTAACTTGCAAATAATTGCTTTAAATATCAGTTGGCTTTTCTATGTATAGCCACCCCATTTCTTCTGCCTGATTGTAAAGTCTCTTTTTTTTTTTAAATAATAATCATGCTATACCTCTTCTGTGCAGTTGGTTTTGCACATAGGTCCTCCTCTTTCCGGGTCCTTCTTTGCTGCTCCTGGCCCCTCCATCCTATTGAGTGCCCCCTCAGCCAGCAGCTTTCTACGGGGCACCCAAGCCGAGTCAGAGCTCCATGTATCCATTTAGACACGGAGCCTAGATCTGGCCCGCCCCCTCTTCCGCCTGATTGGCTGACTGACTTTGATTGACAGCTGCTGGAGCCAATGGCGCCACTGATGTGTCCCAGCCAATCAGGAGGAGTGTCCTGAACGGCTTAGACATTCGTGGACATCGCTGGAGAGAGATGGGGCTCAGGTAAGTTAATAGGGGGGTGCTGTGAGGCTGCTACACACAAAAGGTTTTTCATCTTAACTACTTCCCGACCGCGCACTGTATTTTTACTGCGGGGATGTGGCCGCATTCCGCGAATTGCCATAAATAAGAGGCGATTCGTGGACGCGCGGCTAGGGGGCGAGAGTGCTCTCATGCCCGCAGCACTCTGGAGGAGTGTGCCCATGGCTCGGGCAGACCCGATGTCCGCTGGCGAGCCGCAATGACCTTCCAAAGGGAAATAAAGGGGAACCACCGAAGTAAACATGGTGGTTCCCCGTTCTGACAAGCGGCATCTAAGAGATCTACTGATCCCTGTCATTGGGATTAGTTAGATCTCTTATGCCCCTGACAGCCCAGCCCCCTCACAGTTAGAACACGCCTAGGGAGCGCCGATTGCGATTTTTTTACCAAAAATATGTGGGAGAATATAAATCTGCCAAAACCGATGAATATTTTTTTTTTTTTTTTTTGGGTTTGCATTTTAGCAAAAAGTAAGAAATATTGTTTTTGTTGCAAAATTGACAATTTTTTTTTTTTTGTATATATCGGCGATCAGAAAAGACGCAGAGGTGACCAAATACCACCAAAAGAAAGCTCTATTTGTGGGAAAAACAGGACTCAAATTTCGTTTGGGTACAACGTGGCAAGACCGCGCAATTGTCAGTTATAGCAACGCAGTGCCGAATCGCAAAAAGTGCTCTTGTCCTACAGTGGGAAATCCTTCCGGGGGGAGAAGTGGTTAATGCATAAAATGCATAAAGATGAAAAACCTTCTGCCTTTGCAACTCCTTTAAAGGTGAAGACTGGGAGGTGAGAAACAGCAGTTCAGGGGTGGGGGGAGGTGGGAAGTTGAGGTTTTTGGGGGTAGTTAGAAGCAAATGTTAGAACAGGAATGTTTCGGCCCTGCGTGGCCTGTTAGAGGTGATTAACCCTTCTGTTTATTTTCTCTTTAAAACAATAAAAAGAAATTAAAAAAAAAAAAGAAACAGCAGTTCTCTGATCTCCTCAGTTTTCACTGAACCTGGAAGGGAAAGGCTCTGAGCACTTCTGGGTCGGAGCTGTTAGAATTCCGGTGAAACAACAAGGTAAATTGCAGGTCAGTGTTTGTGTCCCCTATCTGCATGCAGTGCAGGGAGATGAGGCATCTCCATAAAAAGCACCTATCTATATTTTTATGCTACTATATAGGGAGCATGTCAATTTAAAACAAAAATGTTTGCAAAAATTATAATAATAATTTTAAAAACTCACTCGCTCTCTGGAAATGGTTCCTTTTATATATACCCTGTTAGGGAACATTCTGCTCCGAATCATCAGTACACCCAAAAATGGGAGCACATTTTGACTTATGCCTTCTGGTCCTCTGACCTCCCCACTCTCAAGAAGACAATACTTTAGTGTGCGAGTCTCCATCCAAGCTATTACCCTCCTTCTTCCACCTTTTCTTTTTTACCCATTTCCTCCCTTTTTTGCTTCTTTACCACTCCAATCCTAACTCCACTTAACTCAGTTGGTTATCCCCAGACTATTCTTTGGCTTTCTGACAATATTACATAATAAATGGCATATTTTTATTTCTGTACTTTGAACAGTGTTGCCAACCGTCAGTAATTTTACTGACAGCCAGTAAAAAACAGGCAATTTTCTCCTGTCAGTAAATGCCAGTAAAAGGAAAAGGCTGCCAGTAAAAAATATGGCTGTGATGCTCGGCTCAGTTTGGAGCCGGCCGAGACGATCCGAGTGCCTGCTACAGTGTGTTCAGGCGGCTCTGGCGGAGGCGGTGCCTGAGCATGTCGTGTGATGTCATAGTGCAAAGGAGCCAAGCAGAGTGGCCAGCGCCCCATGTGCGGGAGCATGGCAGGCTGGGAGCGGGACTGTCAGTGCTGTTGAGACTGGAGTGGACTGAAAGGACCACCTGACGTGGAGAGAGACGGCCTCTGTGACTCAGGAGGGGATGTGTCATGTCGGTGAGGTGTCATCCTCATCTGTACTGCCCCCTGCTGTCAGTGTCAGTGTGAGAGTCAATTCCATTTGTGTGCCGCCCATTCTAATTTCTTGCCCTCCTAAATCCCGTCCCTGAGCTACTTACTTACTATATCGAAAATAAAATAAGAAATGTTTTTTTGCCTTACTATCTAACTTATATCATATTGCTTATTACATATTGAACGTATTGTAGCTGAAATACTGAAATTTGCACTTAAAGCTGTAATTTTGTAACTTTTGGAGACGCCAGTAAAATCTTGTCTGTGCCAGTAAATTTTTGGCGTGGTGTCAGTAAATTTCAATCTGGTAGGTTGGCAACACTGACTTTGAATTGTGTTTATAACATAATAACTGTCCTGCTGCTGGCTGGATACCAGAAGGCACTGTGACCCTGTAGACAACTTCATCCCTGACTTTGGATGGATTTTCTCTCACTTTGTGCTTTGGCTGTTGGGCAGAAAGTGCATTGAAATTTCCCCAGTGGCACACAGGGGGCAACAGATAACAACGGACCCTTCCTAATCCAATATACCGTTTCTGTATTTTGGCATATGTCAAGAGTGCATTCATGTGTGGCATCACATATTTTAGATTACTTAGTATATGGTCAGAAGTATTATTTATTTTAATGGGTTTCCTAACAGGTTTCCTAAGCTGGGGCTTGATTTTGCCAGAAAATGCCATATTCCAGCTGATTGTTTGAAAACCAGTTGGCAGGGTTCTATTTAAATTGCACCTACATTCCAAAACTACATTAAATTAACATTATGTTGGGAGGGTAGACACCAGCTGGTACCTGTAGTTTTTGTCCAATAACTACAAACTGCCTCTATTGCACCCTAGGAGGCAAAAGCAGCCTTATGCAAATGTAAAGTGTTTCTCACCTCACTCCGTGCTTCCCCCCCCCCCCCAAAAAAAAAGATAAACTCTCTAGCTATACACACTAAAAATGTGCAGATTGCCCCCAAGGCTCTGTACTATTAGGAGATGGATTAAGGACTGTGGAAGGAGGGGGGGGGGGCAGTCAGAGAAAACAAACTTTTTTTTACACAATGCAGAGGGTTAACCCCTTAGGTTCCACAGTGAGTATAACAAACGTGCTTTACTGCATATACAGACTGATTTTACTGTTGTGGGTTTAATAACACTTTACGATTACTATTACCTGTGAACTAAATTTACCATGCAAACCCCCTCACAGTCAGCTACTGCTATCTAATGTTAAAACCCAATGGGACGTAAACTAATATATGTCAGTGATACAGCGCTTACAATTACCTGAACTCCTAAATACCACAAAAATAGTGACAAAAACCACCAAAAATCACAAAAAATCACAATAAGCAATATATCAGAAATTGGAATCTTAGAGTGATATTACCCTCCCTGGCGGTATGATTATGTCAGATTTTTGTGTCTAAAAGCGGTACATTGTTTTGCATAGAAATTTGGCGTTTTATATTGTAGGCCTGTAATTCTTAGGAATAACTCACTTAAATCTGTCCAAACAAGAGTCTAGTAGACATCCCGGGTATGATAAAGTTTGAAACACAAAATCATAAATTATAATATAATAAATAACTATAAGTAATTATCAAAAATAATAACATAGTAATAACATTTATTCAATAATGTAATCAAATCAAAAACACTGAAATTTGCACAGTTAGTTGCAGAATTGTCGCTGTCGTCACTTTCAGTGCCTGATGACGAATTTCCCCACAAATCAGAATCACTCAATTCTGCAAATGATTCTGATTTACTATGGGTGTTTTCTAGCAGATCAAAAACCACTTTTGATGCAATGGGGCCCTTTTTTGGTTGCCATGCACATTCTCAAGTTTCCAGGCAGAAAATGGCATATACAGTCAGGTCCATAAATATTGGGACATCGACACAATTCTAATCTTTTTGGCTCTATACACCACCCAATGTATTTGAAATGAAACAAACAAGATGTGCTTTAACTGCAGACTTTCAGCTTTAATTTGAGGGTATGTACAACCAAATCAGGTGAACGGTGTAGGAATTACAACAGTTTGTATATGTGCCTAACACTTTTTAAGGGACCAAAAGCAATGGGACAATTGGCTGCTCAGCTGTTCCATGGCCAGGTGTGTGTTATTCGCTCATTATCTCATTTACAAGGAGCAGATAAAAAGTCCAGAATTAATTTCAAGTGTGTTATTTGCATTTGGAAACTGTTGCTGTCAACTCTCAATATGAGATCCAAAGAGCTGTCACTATCAGTGAAGCAAGCCATCATTAGGCTGAAAAAACAAAACAAACCCATCAGAGAGATAGCAAAAACATTAGGTTTGGCCAAATCAACTGTTTGGAACATCCTTAAAAAGAAAGAACGCACCGGAGAGCTCAGCAACACCAAAAGACCCGGAAGACCACAGAAACAACTGTGGTGGATGACCGAAGAATTCTTTCCCTGGTGAAGAAAACACCCTTCACAACAGTTGGCCAGATCAAGAACACTCTCCAGGAGGTAGGTGTATGTGTGTCAAAGTCAACAATCAAGAGAAGACTTCACCAGAGTGAATACAGAGGGTTCACCACAAGATGTAAACCATTGGTGAGCCTCAAAAACAGGAAAGCCAGATTAGAGTTTGCCAAACAACATCTAAAACAGCCTTCACAGTTCTGGAACAACATCCTATGGACAGATGAGACCAAGATCAACTTGTACCAGAGTGATGGGAAGAGAAGAGTATGGAGAAGGAAAGGAATTACTCATGATCCAAAGTATACCACCTCATCAGTGAAGCATGGTGGTGGTAGTGTCATGGCGTGGGCATGTATGGCTGCCAATGGAACTGATTCTCTTGTATTTATTGATGATGTGACTGCTGACAAAAGCAGCAGGATGAATTCTGAAGTGTTTAGGGCAATATTATCTGCTCATATTCAGCCAAATGCTTCAGAACTTATTGGACGGTGATTCACAGTGCAGATGGACAATGACCCAAGCATACTGCGAAAGCTACCAAAGAGTTTTTTAAGGGAAAGAAGTGGAATATTATGCAATGGCCAAGTCAATCACCTGACCTGAATCCGATTGAGCATGCATTTCACTTGCTGAAGACAAAACTGAAGGGAAAATGCCCCAAGAACAAGCAGGAACTGAAGACAGTGGCAGTAGAGGCCTGGCAGAGCATCACCAGGGATGAAACCCAGCGTCTGGTGATGTCTATGCGTTCTAGACTTCAGGCTGTAATTGACTGCAAAGGATTTGTAACCAAGTATTAAAAAGTGAAAGTTTGATTTATGATTGTTAATCCATCCCATTACTTTTGGTCCCTTAAAAAGTGGGAGACACATATACAAACTGTTGTAATTCTTACACCGTTCACCTGATTTGGTTCTAAATACCCTCAAATTAAAGCTGAAATTCTGCAGTTAAAGCACATCTTGTTTGTTTCATTTCAAATCCCTTGTGGTGGTGTATAGAGCCAAAAAGGTTAGAATTGTGTCCCAATATTTATGGACCTGACTGTATAATGTAAATGTGCATGCAGGGCACTGGGCAAACCACTAGGGACAAAAGGGATGTGAAATGATTTGATACAGTAATGTAATCTTACAGATTACAGTGTACTGTATGTTTACTGTGTGTTTCACTATTTGAATTTCCCGCCGGTCTCCGCCCCCGTGCATCGTGACGCTCCCAGAGAACGGAGCCCGGCACACAGATTGAATCAGGTGGAAAACACAACCTGCTGACACAGTGAGGGGACATCGCTGGATCCAGGGGACAAGGTAAGTAATGCTGCCTTGATCCAGCGATGCGATCCCGAGTGTGGCTCAGGGTTTATCGCTCTTGGTACAGAAAATTAATCTGGAGCCACACTCGGGAATACCGCCAGGAGGGTTAAAGGTATTTTTTCCTTACCTGCTCTGTGCAAAATAAGATCCTCCTCTTCTTAGGTCCTCTGCTGGTGCTCCTGTCTCTTCCCTCCTGCTGAGTGCTCCTATAGCAAGCCGCTTGTTATGGAGGCACTTGTGCATGCTTGCTCCTGAGCCCCCTCTCTGTGTCCATAAGACACAGAGAGTGGGGCTCAGCCCCACCCCCCACTGCCTCCTCACTGGCTGTGATTGAAAGCCAATGGCTCCCACTGCTGTGTCTCCGCCTATGAGGAAGGAGAGAGCTGGGAGAGCAGCTGCTTTTGTGCATATCTCTGGATCGAGATAGGGCTCAGATAGGTATTAGGGGGGCTGTATACTGCAGGTTCTTTTACCTTCATGCATAGAATGCATGAATGTTAAAAAACCTTCAGCCTTGTGGCAGGAAGAGAGAGACAGCGCCAGCTCTGCTTCCTGCCGGGATCCGACTGAGCTGAGCCTGCCACATGAGCGGAAGTCTGCCTAAGATACAAGTCAGATTTCAGGCATCCCCTTCAACAAAAATGTCATTGTGAGATACTTCAAATAGGAAATCACGGGGTTTCTTCAGAAGAACAAAGTAGGTAGTGACATTCTGCTGAAGACATGATTGATATAAAGGCCTGGGCTGAGTACATAGTAGAATGGGCTGCCAAGGACCCATATGGCTTTCTTACAACGGTGATCCTGGCCCTCACCCCGCTCTTCATCGCAAGTGCAGGACTGTCCTGGAAACTGGCTAAAATGATTGAGGCCAAGGAACGGGAACAGAAGAAGAAGCAAAAACGTCAGGAAAACATTGCAAAAGCAAAGAGAACAAAGAAAGACTGAGCGTAACATGAGCTAGTAACTTCAAAAACTAAAGACGCTTTTTATACATATTATTTTCTTCTAATAATTGTGGAATGTTCGACCAATTTTGGATACTGTTAGCGTTTTAAACACTTGTTACTGCACAAGTAACATGTTATCCTTTTTCCTGAATACTAATGATATGATTTACTGGTCTTATTTTTTAATACTTTGTTAGTTTACTGTTCAGCTATATTGGCTTTCTCTGTCATAAAGTTTGCATACATAAATCAGATCTAACTCCAAAAAAAAAAATAAAAAAAAAAAAAACCTTCAGCCTTTATAATCACTTTAATCTTCTTTCACCAAAAATATAACAGCTTCTAAAGTGTCCATTTCACACGGTAAGCCTAGGTTCATACGTTTGTGCAAGCACAGAAGCCTATTCATTTCAATGGGCTGCTGTACCTACGTGAAAATGCACCCACAGGGAAGCCATACAGAACCGCATGCATGGTGGTTGGTTAATTCCTTATGGCACCCTCACACATCTGCAGTGCCTTTTGTCATCGGGTTGGGAACCGGTGAGATTATACACTGATTCTTGATCTACATATGTGTGAACCTAGCCTTATAGTTACCAAACAAAGTACATCATGTTACAATAAACAAACTATAAATAAGAAATGTGTCAAAAAGTCCTGACAAAATGGCACCATCAACCTTCTTCCACCACAGTGCAAACAAATTATACAGTGTCCTTTTTTTAGATTCTCGATCAGCTGCTTCTTACTCCCCCCAACACAGTGACACTTCTTAAACCCCAACTGAAATTACACTCGCCCCCTCTTAATAATTTTATACAAAGTGCAATCTTCTATTTTTCTAATCTATGGGGATAATGTGAAATGGTGAGCAACTGATTGGTTCTTCTTCTTCTTGGCCCCCTCCAAGAAGTACTTCTAGAAGGGGACTGACCAGTACTGAAGGTTCACCCATTGGACTGGAAAATGTCTTTGTCTGTTTTATTCAGAGAGGCAAAAAGAGAGGGCAAGTGTATTATCAATTGGGGGTAGAGGTGCTTCAAGGTGTTGGGTAGAATAAGAAGCAGCCAATAAAGAATCTAAAAAGGGAGACCGCCTAAGTTGTTTGCACTGTGGTGAAAGACAGTTGATAACATCATTTTCACATAATTTTTTGACACATTGCTTATTTATAGTTTGTTTCCTGTAACATTCTATATTTTGTTCGGCAACTATGACTAAGGGAGATTGGCACTTTAGAAGTTGTTATATTTTTGGTGAAAGAAGATTACAGATTGTAACTTCTGCTGAATTTCTGATATATTGCTTATAGTGATTTTTTTGTGTTTTTGTCACATTTTTAATGGCATTTAGAAGTGCAGGTGATTGAAAGTGCTGCATCATGTTATGCTATATTACTTTTATTAAATTTAGGTCTTGGAGTCAGACAAAGCTTGGTGCATCATCAGCATTCTCCCATCACATCCTATAATGCAATATGGGCCCATCTTCAATGGTCAGCAAGGCAGCCTAATTGCATTGTGGAATGCCACGTGTAGTGGAAACCCTGAAGCTGCCTGTAAAGTTTGGCTGTCAAAACACAGTGGAGACATCCTAAAGATAATGAGCATGATCTTTGGGCATTGGATGATACCTAATATCCTATCATAATATTCAAACACTTTTTTCACGCTACAGGTTTTCATCAGGTTCATGCAGGCTATAGCAATCTCTTTTGTAAAACTCTGTCTGTTTTGCAGCCAACAATATCAGATGTTGAATATCAAAAATGTACTGCAGTTAAAGGCAGCATATTGTCTGCTTTACATTCAGATCTCTAGCTCAACTGAACAGACAGCAGCAAAGATCCTGAAGGAAAAAAAAGACAGGGAGGTTGCTTTACTAAAGGCAAATGGGCTGTGCACTGCAAGTGGACTTTAAGTGCAATTGTGCTAGATCGGAGGGGAAGATCTGAGATGAGGGGAATCTCTGCTGATTTCTATGGTCCAATCATGTGCAAGAAAAACTGCTGTTTTTTATTTTCCTTGCATGTCCACCTCAGTTCTACGGCAACTGCACTTCCAAGTGCACGGTGGATTTGCCTTTAGTAAATCAACCCCTACAAATTATTTGAGCTGCACAAAATCATCTCTACTTTTACTAATCAAACCAGTGGTGGCCAGTGCTTAATATATTGGGGGGGGGCAGAAAACTAACACTGAACCCCCCACCCTCCACTGTGAATGCAGCGACCGCACCCCTCCTTCGGAGACGGATGTGAATGCAGTGATCGACCCCCCTGCCACCAGTGGGAGACAGATGGGAATGCGGTGATTGGCCCCCCTCCCTGCGTGGGAGGCAGGTGGGACGGTGGTGATCAGGGCATTATCTATGGAGTCAGGGGGAATGAACAGCTGGGCTGTTGATTCTCCTACTGGGGGAACAGGAAGTGTATCCTGAGACTCCCTGGCCATTCGGGTCACAGGAACTGCTTTCTGCTTGGCCGGGAGGAGGAGGATAAGGAAGACAGTATTGAATATTAATGTGCTATTGTCCCAGAAGTGGGTGAGCTCAGGGCACAGTCCCCTGCGCCCCAAGCCCACCCTTTTTTGAAGCCAATTAGAGCCTCAGGCTCTAATCATGTCCTTAAAAAAAAAAACATTGAAATCCATGCATCCCGCACCGCGCATGTAGATTAGGGGGCTGGACCCATGGATGGGGGGGGCGGCACTAGTGCACCCTGCATGAGCGGTTGCCACTGAGTCAAACTATACTCTTTCTCCTATAATGCTGAAACTGGGGTTGCTCACAAATGTCCAATGCCGATCTGACAAGGCAATACTAAAAGAAATAAGCAGACCCCAATAGTAACCACTGGGATTGGGGTTACCTTCAGTCACCTTGCAGTCCTTGACACTGGCCAGTGGGCTCCTTACAGTAAATATGGCCTGCCAAGGAAGGAAGTCTCCTATCTTCTCAATTATCTTACAAAAAAGTTTCCCACTAGTATATATATGGTTCTGACAAAAGGACTAAGTACATTCTGGTATAAATGAAGCTCTTTACAACCGCCCCATTTATCCACTCAATGCAGAATACACATCATCTTTCATTTCTCTTTGGTTGTGCCTCACATTAACTGCAATCTGCATTGGAGCAGCAAGAGATTAAAGATTATCGAGTCAATATGTTTATTATGTTACCTAACTGTAGAACCTTAATGTAGAAGAGAGCCAGGAGGATCGGTGGGTGGGGAAAGGGGGGTTCCTTTCCAGGCAACAGAATGTATACCTGCATTTAGCCTGGTAAATGTATTGTGTCCCAAGGGTTAGAGGTAGAGAGATAACACATGAAACTGCAAAGCTGATCTAGACTAGGGGTGTCATATGCCTGGGTGTGCAGTGTGGCAGAGATGTGTGAATCACAAATGAGGCTAAACAGAATTTGAGAATCCTATTCAGTCCATTTGCATTTCAGCTGTAATGCATAGCTTTTTCCTATAACTTTGTCTTTTTTTTAATGCATAATGCAGTCAAGCTGTGGTCATCATAACAGGCATCATTTTGCCTCTGGGTGGTATCTGGACAACGTAGCGGATGACATTACATTTTCTGTGTCACCACTCTACATCATGACATCTACAGTGTCATGTTCCATGTCCTATTTTATTGATTTATCTGGACACCACTGGTTCAGATCCATCAGGAATCTACACCCTTTGCCACACCATAGGCAATGTGACCACACACCACCATGGTAGCTGTGGGTAGCAGCTTGCAATACTGGCATTATGTCACAAGGCAGTGAGTAGGCCATTTGCACTTTCCTGCCTTGTATCCAGTATCAATCATACATCTAAGATGCCACAAGGGGTAATTTTTTTTTTTTTGTGGTTTATAGATGCATACACATTGTCAAAAGTATTGTGACATGTGCCTTTACACGCACATGAACTTTAATGGGTTCCCAGTCTTAGTCTGTAGGGTTCAATATTGCGTTAGCAGACCCTTTGCAGCTATAACAGCTTCAACTCTTCTGGGAAGGCTGTCTATGGTAATGTTTGACCATTCTTTCAGAAGCGCATTTGTGAGGCCAGGCACTGATGTTGATTGACAAGGCCTGGCTCGCAATCTCTGCTCTAATTCATCCCAAAGGTATTCTATCGGGTTGAGGTCAGAACTCTGTGCAGGCCAGTCAAGTTCCTCCACCCCAAACTCACTCATCCATGTCTTTATGGACCTTGCTTTGCGCATTGGTGTGCAGTCATGTTGGAACAGTAAGGGGCCATCCTCAAACTGTTCCCACAAAGTTGGTAGTATGAAATTGTCCAAAATGTCTTGGTATGCTGACGCCTTAAGAGTTCCCTTCACTGGAACCAAGTGGCCAATACCAACCCCTGAAAAACAACCCCACACCATAATCCTCCCTCCACCAAATGATTTGGGCCAGTGCACAAAGCAAGGTCCATAAAGACATACATGTAGATGAGCGAGTTTGGGGTGGAGGAACTTGACTGGCCTGCACAGAGTCCTGACCTCAACATGATCAAACACCTTTGGGATGAAATAGAGCCGAGACTGCGAGCCAGGCCTTCTCGTCCAAAATCAGTGCCTGGCCTCACAAATGAGCTTCTGGAAGAATCTTTAAACATTCCCATAGACGCACTCCAAAACCTTGTGGACAGTCTTCTCAGAAGATTTGAAGCTGTTATAGCTGCAAAGAGTGGGCCAGCTCAATATTGAACCCTACAGACTAAGACTGGGATTCCATTAAAGTTAATTTGCGTGTAAAGGTAGGTGTCCCAATACCTTTGACAATAGAGTGTATATGTTATAGGGATACATGTTTATTTTTAATAGCCTGTACTTTATTTTGTGTGCAATAAATCCCAAACTCGCAAACAGCAATACAAAAGAGCAAACTAGATTTTATGTTTCATTGGCATATAGCAACCAAGTATTAAAGATGGATGCAACTTGGTTGCTATGGATTAGTGCACTGATTTCTGTCAAATGAAATAACAACATAGCATTTTAGAAATTCCTCCAAATTATGAAATGGAAAATGAAGTGTTAAAAAATGGAGTGGGAGAATGAAAAAAGATCTGGTGTGGGTGGGTGAAAAGTGAGAGAAATTACAGAGTTTAATTTCAAGGTTGGCTTGACAAGGAGACTTTAGAGCTAACTATTTTCCAATTTCCTTACTGCAAACAAGTTTGCCCCCATTCTTTGGGGAATTGAAATGTTTTTCAGTGGTGTCACTGGGATGCTGGCAGTTAAGGAATGTCCAAAAGCAGCTGTGTTGAAAAACAAGACCATTACTCCCGTACAGTAACCGTTAGGTAATAACAGTTGGAGTAGCAGTTAGATAACATGGCATGACAGTTTCCCAGATGTGCTGGTATTAAGGATTGATGGACCAAGCACAGCTGCATGTGAGTAATATGCCAGTGTTAAAGTTGTGGGCGCCCATGCTAAATTAAGACTGTATATATGAAGTCATGGCAATGCTACTCAACAGATGACATTTGACTAACTAAAAAAATACAAGGATACCACTGGGGGTAGCACTATGATTGCAGGATACATAGAAGCACTCTGGCTCTAAAGAAGGTTTAAGACCTAAGTTGTGATCCCACACCCTTGAACTCCATTGGGAAGCCAATATGTACAATATTGCTGTGTTTATTCAGGCTGACATTGTCTCCTGCCATTGTCAGAGGTCACCAGACTCCTCCTTAGTCACAGGAACAACAGCAGAGGCTTGCCATACTCATGCATAATGATGTCAACCTCAGTCACAGTAAAGGTGATTGATAAGCAGGGCCGCCATAGATAAGAGGGTACCACCAGTCCTCCTGTATGAGGCCCAGGCTGGCAGGGGGGACCAGACAACTGAGTGACTCAGATGTGGGCAGGGTGGGTGATTGGCATAGCACGGAGAGGGGCAATTACTGGAACTGATGCCCTGTATGGCTCTCCCTGCAGCAGCTGAAAGCTGGCTTCTTCTACTCTCCCTCCTGCCAACTTTCAGCTGCTAAAGAGAAAGCCATACAGGGGATTGGTTCCAGTTATCAACCCTCCCCCCCCCCCCCCCACACACACACACACTGCACTGATAATCCTCCCTGTGTGTGCACCATACATTTCCCCCTGCTCCCCTGTGTGCCCCCTTAACCCCCGCAGTTCTGCCAGTTTCCCGGCTCTCCTTCCTACTGGCAGCTGCACAAACACAATAGATGGAGAATGGAGGAAGGGTTTGCTAAAAATTTCATATTTACCAGCCCCTTCCTGAATAGACACAATGAGTGATTGGTATCAATTTGAAGCATAGTAACCTGTGTTTATTTGTGGGGGTGGGGTGGTCCTGTCAGGTTGGCTGTATCGGGTCCGTGGTTTCTAAGAGCAGCCACATTTTTAGTAATGTCCTTCAAAGGTACTTTTAGACCACCCATCCATAATGGAATGCCTCCTACAGTTGTGAAGGGGTTATAGAAAGATCTCTACTTTTTATTTCACAAGTGCATAAGTGGACTAATGTTCGGAGAGTTAAAAATGTGAGCAGACAAAAGACTTTACTGAAACTGCGGGTATATAAAGTCCAGACAGAAAATGTGATGGTTTTCAGTGATAATGCATTTGAAGGTTGCAGACAGCAACATAAATTACTAGCTCAAAAGTTTCTTAAAGTGTCATTAAACCCATATTATCAACTACACATGGAACATCATTAAATGCAACAATCGAATAAAGCCTCTAGAGGAAAAAAAGGAAGCAAACAGCTTCCTCTCAGTAAACCTTTGGAGCATTCGCACTGAGAGTGGCATTGCAGCACCCGTAGGAATTGTATTGCCTCTAACAATAAGGGAGGCAATGTAAATGGCAGGATCAATCAAATAGTGACTAATTTGGACACCTTGAATGGCAGGAAGCTTTTTTAATCTGGTACAGAGCGGACTTACGTATAGAAAAAGTTTGGCTTTAATGACACTAACAGAAATTTCTGGTGCATACAGTCATACAAAGGGGTTGATTTACTAAAGGCAAATAGACTGCTCACTTTGCAAGTGCAGTTGCACTAATTTTCCCCAGATGTTAGCGAATGTGGTAAAGCTTTACTTTGTAAAGACAACCTAATCAGGTGCAAGGATAATTAAAATAACAAACAGGATTTTTGCTTGCACATGATTGGATGATGGATATGAGCAGTGCTTTGCCACATTCACTAAGCTCTGGGGAAAATGAGTGCAACTGCACTTGCAAAGTGCACAATCTTTTTTCCTTTAGTAAATCAACCCCAAAGTCTCTCAAACCCTACTTGTTGGCCACTAAGGCCTTGCAAAACAGGCCTATCAATTAGGAATATTATGGTGGGATTATTGTCAAGGGCAAGGAGACTCCCCTAGTAAGCACTAGAGTTCTTAGGACGGTGCCTTGTCACTACATGAGCAACAGAAGGGATGTTTAACTAGCACCTTCTCTGGCACTGACTGCTCTACATTGCCCAATTCAAACCTGGCTCATCTTTTAGAGGTTTGTGCATGCTAATTTGTCATTTTTTATTGTATCTCTGATGCTTCTTCCAGTCATGAAGACATTGGATGGTGTGGAAGCCTAACATTACACTCCCGATGGCCTTCTTTTTCCCCAGGAACTACTGTTCTCTTTGGCTTAGCCTGGACTGACAGCCTGGAAGGCAATTACAGCCACATGACGCACTGTTCCTGCAGTTGAGGTAGTGGGTCAAAGCTCTGTACCTGTTGTAGCACTTTTTTCTTTTATGTGATCTGTAGCATACAGTACATGTAAAAATCCTAGTTTTTATTCACTTGAGATGACAGGATTGTCAAAGGGCAACTCTGCACCATGCTGAAACCAGCAGAACCAGATATTTTGCAGACATTTCTACCTCAAAGTAAAAGACATATTTATAGAAAAGAATACTATTGACTGGCATTGTTTGTTTACCTGAGTAGTGGTGAGATAAAGTAAACCAGTCAGTAAGAGTATGTGTAAGAAGCTGAATTTCCACTTTTTAGCTGTTCTAATAGTGTAGTGTCCCCTCTCAGAAATATGCATCCTTTGATTTAGTTGCATTCTCTCCCTCTTAAAGCAAACATGTCAACTGGCCTTCTGTGCAAAAATAATGGTGCTGGGTGAAGACCTACTGGTAAAAATAATGGTGACTGGGTGAAGACCTACTGGTAAAAATAATGGTGACTGGGTGAAGACCTACTGGTAAAAATAATGGTGCTGGGTGAAGACCTACTGGTAAAAATAATGGTGGCTGAGTGAAGACCTACTGGTAAAAAAATGGTGTCTGGGTGAAGGCCTACTGGTAAAAATAATGGTGGCTGGGTGAAGACCTACTGGTAAAAACAATGGTGGCTGGGTGAAGACCTACTGGTAAAAACAATGGTGGCTGGGTATCTTACATAGTGGTATAGCACAGGTCACAAAAAAAGCACAGGAGGAAAAGGTTGGTTTAGGAGTACCAAGAGCCTCTTCTTATTACCTCTCTGATATGTGTGACCAAAAAAGGAAGACTTGGGGAAGTGTAGGCAACCTATGGTCGTAGGATTCAAAGTATAAGTAAAGGCAAAACTTTTTTTTTATAGTTTTGGATAGAGTGGAGATTCTGTTTGGCTATGGATACAGGACATGAAGGAAAATCTCTGCAATGGGACACAGATGGCGAAAAAAACTGACAGGAGTTATAATCTTCCCTTACCCTATCCAAAATGAAAAAAAAAGTTTTGCCTATAGTTCTACTTTAACTTTTTTCTGCTGCCTGCCTTTCCCCCTGTGTTGTTGAAGGGTGAACATACCTTTTTATGTCTGCATAGGGACATGATAGCGTATAGGTCTAGAATTCACATTTTATAAATGTAGTAGCCAGTTTGCATTGCTGTCCTTTCTTCTATTTACACAGACAGGGCAGAGACAACCCTAATCATAAGTTTTAAAAAATTAAATAAAAAATATGATAAATATAATTGTGTGCTACAAAACAAGTTTAGCTGTTTCTGTGTCAGCAAAAAGTACATGCTCCCACAGAACTGAAAAAAAAAATTAAAGGCTATAGTAAAATACTGTATAATGATCCTGTATGCATGTCAAGTTTTGACATGTGGCTGTGTCTGACTGTGTTCATGCAGCCATTGCATCTGCACCCGCCTCTATAGACTGCCTGCACACAGTTTGAGGCAGATGCAAGCACCATAAGAAATGTGGCCTGCATGCAGAACGGGTGTCAACGTCTGACTTAATGAAGCCTTACACGTTTTCATTATTGACTGGATACACACATCTCTGTTAGTCATTAAAGCTGAACTCCAGGATTTTTTTTTTTTGACACAAATAAAATAAGTTACAGCTGAAAAAGATTATCCCAGGCCCTACTTACTGCTTATTACCATAAAAATGTTTTTAAATTAAGAACTACCTATTAGGACTACTATGCATGTCCCCTATCTGGCTGTGCATTGTGGAAAATTAATATAAATCACAAAACTGACTTTACATAATTACATGGTGTTTGGCAATGGCAGGTAAAACAGTAAGCATTCGTGCATATCAACTGTGTTTTTAGCAGCTTTCCTGGAGTTTTGCTTTGCAGCGAATCTGTGCTTTGACCATGCATGTCAAAGCAACATGTTCACTTAACTGCTGCATACATACCTTTATTTCACCTACCCAACAAATCCAGCCACTGAAAGCAAAGTGAAATTGTGGGTACTTCCAGGACATGTGACTTGCACCAATTTATCCCTTGTCATGCTTCTGCTTGCTGACTGGCTGCTTAGGCACTGTCACAGAGCTGTCACAGGAAGAAGGGTAGATAGTCTTCAACCCAATGAAAGCTCCATGTCATAGACTGGAGATCACACAGGGCTGCCTCTAAGTGGAGCAGCATGGGAGCAAAAAGAAAGTATATGCAGCTGGGGAGGGACATACTTGTCTTGGCCTGGATTTAATAAAATAAAATCTGGTTGGTGGCTCAGGGAAATAAACACATTTCTTTCAATTTAATAACTAAGGCTCATCAGCCCTAAAATTGTAAAATTGTTACATTAGAAAGCCATGCGCCCTTTTCCTTCCTCCTCCTTGTTTCACTACTCCAGGAATTGCAGACGACGCTGTCTCTGGCTGAGACAGCCCAGCAGCTCATGGTCTTGGATTTAGCATGTTAAGCCTCAACCAAATTGTGGGATTTTCTATAATCTTTTTCTGTGGAAGCAGATGAGTGATGGCATGCTGCCAGGTTAACCCTTATGCTTCTCACATGTACATTCTGCCTGTATTTTCTGTGCGTGTTTAGCTATATTGGTGTATGTACAGAATCTCACAAAAGTGAGTACACCCCTCACATTTTTGTAACTATTTTATCCTATCTTTTCATGTGACAACACTGAAGAAATTACATTTTGCTACAATGTAAAGTAGTGAGTGTACAGCTTGTATAACAGTGTAAATTTGCTGCCCCCTCAAAATAACTCAACACACAGCCATTAATGTCTAAACAGCTGGCAACAACGTGAGTACACCCCTAAGTGAAAATGTCCAAATTGGGCCCAAAGTGTGAATATTTTGTGTGGCCACCATTATTTTCCAGCACTGCCTTAACCCTCTTGGGCATGGAGTTCACCAGAGTTTCACAGGTTGCCACTGGAGTCCTCTTCCACTCCTCCATGATGACATCACGGAGCTGGGGGATGTTAGAGACCTTGCGCTCCTCCACCTTCCATTTGAGGATGCCCCACAGATGCTCAATAGGCAGGGCTGGATTACAAGCATCATGGGCCTGGGGCTAAAAAGTTTCGTGGGTCTTTTTATGGAAAAAAAATAACATGAAAATGCAAACAATTATTTGTTAAAACAAATTAAATATGCTGCTGCAGTTTACATATCAAGAGCAGGGCTAGGCAGCATTAGTGATTCACTCACACCACTGGGCAGGGCCTATCTTAAGGAAGGGGCCTGGAGCTGCAGCTCCAATAGCCCCTATGTTAATCCGGCCCTGTCAATAGGGTTTAGGTCTGGACACATGCTTGGCCAGTCCTTTCCCTCGGCTTCTTTAGCAAAGCAGTGGTCATCTTGGATGTGTGTTTGGGGTCGTTATCATGTTGGAATACTGCACTGCGGTCCAGTCTCCGAAGGGAGGGGATCGTGCTCTGCTTCAGTATGTCACAGTACATGTTGGCATTTCTAGTTCCCTCAATGAACTGTAGCTCCCCAGTGCTGGCAGCAGTCATGCAGCCCCAGACCATGACACTCCCACCACAATGCTTGACTGTAGGCAAGACACACTTGTCTTTGTACTCCTCGCCTGGTTGCCGCCACACACACGCTTGACACCATCTGAACTAAATACGTTTATCTTGGTCTCATCAGACCACAGGACATGGTTCCAGTAATCCATGTCCTTAGTCTGCTTGTCTTCAGCAAACTGTTTTCAGGCTTTCTTGTGCATCATCTTCTGGGGCGATGGCCATGCAGACCAATTCAATGCAGTGTGCGGCGTATGGTCTGAGCACTGACAGGCTGACCCCCCACCCCTTCAACCTCTGCAGCAATGCTGGCAGCACTCATACGTCTTTTTCCCAAAGGCAACCTCTGAATATGACACTGAGCATGTGCACTCAACTTCTTTGGTCGATCATGGCGAGGCCTGTTCTGAATGGAACCTGTCCTGTTAAACTGCTGTATGGTCTTGGCCACCATGCTGCAGCTCAGTTTCAGGGTCTTGGCAATCTTCTTATAGCCTAGGCCATCTTTATGTAGAGCAACAATTTTTTTTTCAGATCCTCAGAGAGTACTTTGCCATGAGGTGCCATGTTGAACTTCCAGTGACCAGTATGAGAGAGTGAGAGCGATAACACCAAATTTAACACACCTGCTCCCCATTCACACCTGAGACCTTGTAACACTAACAAGTCACATGACACCAGGGAGGGAAAATGGCTAATTGGGCCCAATTTGGACATTTTCACTTAGGGGTGTACTCACTTTTGTTGCCAGCGGTTTAGACGTTAATGGCTGTGTGTTGAGTTTTGAGGGGACAGCAAATTTACACTGCTATACAAGCTGTACACTCACCACTTTACATTGTAGCAAAGTGTCATTTCTTCAGTGTTGTCACATGAAAAGATATAATAAAATAGTTACAAAAATGTGAGGGGTGTACTCACTTTTGTGAGATACTATATATATATATATATATATATATATATATATATACCTAACATTTGAACCCAGCATTTAATCTGTTGCATATCTAGTAACCCCAGCATAGGCCTTTGTAAGAGCTGGAGATGTCTGATTTAAAGGTAAAGTGTTCCATTTTCAAAGTCCTCTAATAGAAGTTGGTGTTCTCCAATTCACAGGCCACATGCACGTTCTGGGGCAGTAAAGCTGTTTAAGGAAAGGCTGATTAGGTCTTAGGATTCTGGGATAGGTGTTAAAGTCTCATAAAAGATTCTCTTTATGTTTTGAGTATTAGGTTTTGCCTACACAGCACAATGGTGGATTATAATCAGGACCATCTGGCTTTAGGCCATAACCACAGCAGCTTCGGGCAGCACGTAAACAATTAATTCTTTCTAAAATATACTGTTACTTTGCTAAGGTTGGAAAGTTTAATCAGTTTAGTGAGCTTTGTATCCTTTTCTACAGCCAGATTGTAGCATGGGTTGTATGAGGCACAATCTATAGCAAGCTCAGGAATACTTCCTGTAGACTGCTGTGTGGACAGAGGTGAGAACTACTGTCTGCCTCCAATAATAATGTCCGCTCACATAACCATTGCCATTTAGGCCAACCAGGTAAAGGAAAATTAAAATGGTTTGGGTCAATTTTATTATTATTTTTTAATGCATTCTTTTTTTTAATATGCACATGTAATATGACCATAGTTGTCAACATTCTCAAAAACTTTTTCGGGACACTTTTTTGTCTGTAGGTGGAGTAGTGGTTTAATTAGGGATGAGCATTCATTTGTAGGCATGACCTAGTAGGAATAAAAAAGTGCACTGCGGTGACAAATGGGCATGGTTAAAATTATGCTAAATATCGGGCGTGGCTTAAAGGGGGTCTGGAGGGAGAGAGAGAGAGGGATGGAGGAAGGAAGAAAGAAAGAATGAAAGGAAGGAAGGAAAGATAGAAAGGAAAGAACGAATGAAGGATAGAAATGAAGGATAGAAAGGAAGAATAGGAAGGAAGGATAGGAAAGATGGGAAGGAAGGAAGAAAGAGGACTGCCCCGGCTTTCTTAGACCCCCCGGCCCAGTCACCCCCTGCCCGGGACAAAGCCTATTGTCCGGGATTCTGCTTGGGACATGCTCAGACCAGGACACGGGTCTGAATTCCGTGAATGTCCCGGGCAAATCGGGACTGTTGGCAACTATGTATGACATGCAAGTATGCAAGAAAGTTTTTTACAATTCCAGAGTTAGAGAACAGAACAATTTCAACAGATCATGATATAATATAGTACTAGACAACTTTAACAAGACAAGAGATTGAGACCTTAACATTTTTTGAAAGAACGTATGAACGTACAGTATGTATCAACGGTTGTCAGGGCTAAACGGGCCCTGTAAGTGCCTTAAGTCTGGGCACAGGACCAGACTCGTACAGGGTTCGTCTTAGGGCCTGTTATCCGAAACAGGGCCCGTCCCCCACTGACCCGGCCCCCCAGATTCTTTCGGCCCCGTCAGGAGAAAGAAGGAAGGAAGGGTAGAAAGGATAGGAAGGAAGGATAAGAAGGAAAGATAGGAAGTAAAGAT
>BLSH010410333.1:115939-128977 GCA_018402905.1 Glandirana rugosa | reverse complement strand
GCCGGTTGGCTGCTGGTTTTCCAGCATGCACGTCTGTCAGAAGCCAACCTAATGGCTGCCATACACACAGACTGAATGTCCTTGGTTCTTGGTTCTTATTGAACTGGCCGATGTCGCCAGACATTCGGCCCGTGTGTACTAGGCTTAAGGCTTCATGCACACAGGCATATTTGCCTTTACAGCATAAACATGTTACCTCGGATGTCCTAGTGCTGCATACAGCTGTCCATAGACATGAATGGGTGAGGGAGGCTGTATACAGCTACTCACCGCTACCTGCATAAAGTGGTTCATGCGCACAAATGAAATTTCCTGAACACACAGAGTTCAGAATATTATGTCTGTGCGCATGCACTCCTTTATGCAACCAGAGGCACATTGCTCCTTACAGCTGTCTTCACCCATTCATGTATATGGGTGGCTGCATGCAGCATTAGGACAAATAAGCCATTGTGTTTACATCTGTGGCGGCTGGAGAAGTTTTAGGATGGAAGGGCGCCAGACCCCGCCCTTCATGTTGTCCCCTCCCATGTTTCATAAGCTCCACCCCTTATAGAATCCACCCACTCTGTCCCCTGTATTCCACTTGCTTCCACCCATAGTGTCAGGAGTATACAGCTCAGCATCACAGAGCACATTATATAGCCCAGCCCCAGAATCACAGAACAGGAGTATACAGCCCCAGCATCACAGGACAGAATATATAGCTCAGCATCACAGGACAGAGTATATAGCTCAGTCTCACAGATCAGGGTATATAGCTCAGCCTCACAGATCAGGGTATATAGCTCAGCCTCAAATATCAAGGTATATAGCTCAGCCTCACAGATCAGGGTATATAGTTCATCCACACAGATCAGGGTATACAGCTCAGAATTACAGATCAGGGTATATAGCTAAGCATTACAGATCAGGGTATATAGCTTAGCATTACAGATCAGGGTCTATAGCTCAGCCTCACAGAGCAGGGTAAATAGCTCAGCCTCAAAGATCAGGGTATATAGCTCAGCCTCACAGATCAGGGTATATAGCTCAGCCTCACAGATCAAGGTTTATAGCTCAGCATCACAGATCAGGGTATACAGCTCAGCCTCACAGATCAGGATATACAGCTCAGCCTCACAGATCAGGGTATATAGCTCAGCATTACAGATCAGGGTATACAGCTCAGCCTCACAGATCAGGGTATACAGCTCAGCCTCACAGATCAAGGTATATAGCTCAGCCTCACAGATCAGGGTATACAGCTCAGGGTATATAGCTAAGCCTCGCCCATCAAGGTATACAGATCAGGTATACAGCTCAGCCTCGCAGATCAGGGATACAGATCAGGGTATACAGATCAGGGTATACAGCTCAGCCTCACAGATCAGGGTATGCAGAACAGGGTATACAGATCAGGGTATACAGCTCAGCCTCGCAGATCAGGGTATAAAGATCAGGTATACAGCTCAGCCTCACAGACCAGGGTATACAGAACAGGGTATAAAGCTCACCCTCGCAGATCTGGGTTTACAGATCAGGGTATACAGCTCAGCCTCTCCCCCCCTCGCAGCACTAGGCACGGGACTCGCGACACCCTGAAGGCACCCCCCCACCCCCGTGGGAGGTCCGGCACTTACCGAGCTGTGGTGTCCTCTCCTCTGTCCTGTGTCTCCTCCAGAGTGTCAGCAGCAGGCAGCAGTGGCGGCAGAGATGTCCAAGAAACACAGCGTTTGACTCCTCTGTTCTTCTCCATGTTTCCTCTTCCTAAGCGGTAGGCATCCTATAGGATCGCTTGGCGCATTGGCCATTCGGGAAACAGGTCTCACAACCTGCCTCCTGATTGGCGGGGGGGAACTTTAGTGTGAAAATCGTGAAAATTCATTCGCTATGGTCACACAATTTTTGAAGCCTATGAGAGCCTCTGGCTCTAATCAGGTGCTTAAAAAAAACAGCCCCGCAATAGGAATTCATGCGTCCGGCGTCCTGAAAGGGGACGGGCGCATGGATAGGAGGGCAGCGGCAGGGATGGGGGTGGCGCCAATGCGCTCTTAATGCATGGGCCGCCACTGGTACAATGTAAACCAGTGACGGCCTGTGCATTGAGGGTGCATGGGCGCCGCTCCCCCATCCCTGTTGCCACCCCCCTATCCATGGGCCCAGCCCCTTTCAGGATGCCGGGCCCATGGATAGGGGGGTGGCAACAGGGATGGGGGAGCGGCGCCCATAATGCACAGGCCGCCACTGGTTTACATTGTACCAGTGGCGGCCCATGCATTAAGAGCGCATTGGCGCCGCCCCCCCATCCCTGCCATTGCTCTCCTATCCATGCGCCCGTCCCCTTTCAGGACGCCGGACACATGGATTCCTATGGCGGGGCAGGAGGGAGTGTTTTTTTTAAGCATCTGATTAGAGCCCGAGGCTCTAATAGGCTTCAAAAAAGGGTGGGCTCGGGGCACAGAGAGTCAATTGTGTGACCATAGCAAATTCATTTTTGCTATTTTCACACTGCAATGCCTCCCTGCCAATCAGGAGGCAGGTCGGTGAGACCTGTTTCCCGATTGGCCAAAGCACCAGGCGACCCTATTGGATGCCTAGGCGCTTTGGCAAGGAAGAGGAAATATGAGGAGCGGACACCTCTGTTCCTCCGCCACTGCTGCTATGGAGGAGACAGGAGGATCCTCTCCACTCAAGACACACAGTAAGTGCCGGGGGTGCATGCTGTCAGTGCCGCCCGTGGCGGAGGGGGGGTAGTGCTGCATACTGCTATCTGATGGCTCTGTAAACACCTATCTGTATACTCCTATCTGGTGGCTCTGTATACTGCTATCTGGTGGCTCTGTATACTCCTATCTGGTGGCTCTGTATACTGCTATCGGGTGGCTCTGTATACTGCTATTTGGTGGCTCTGTATATCCCTATCTGGTGGCTCTGTATACTCCTATCTGGTGGCTCTGCATACTGCTATCTGGTGGCTCTGTATACTCCTATATGGTGGCTCTGTATACCCTCATCTGGTGGCTCTGTATTCCCCTATCTGGTGGCTCTGTATACTGCTATATGGTGACTCTTTATACCCCTATCTGGTGGCTCTGTGTACTCCTATCTGGTGGCTCTGTATACTAATATCTGGTGTCTCTGTATACCTCTATCTGGTGGCTCTGTATACTGCTATATGGTGACTCTTTATACCCCTATCTGGTGGCTCTGTGTACTCATATCTGGTGGCTCTGTATACTAACATCTGGTGGCTCTGTATACCCCTATCTGGTGGCTCTGTATACTCCTATCTGGTGGCTCTATATACCCCTATCTGGGGACTCTGTATACTCCTATCTGGTGACTCTGTATACCCCTATCTGGTGACTGTATACCTCTATCTGGTGACTCTGTATACCCCTATTTGGTGATTTTGTATACATCTATCTAGTGATGTTGTATACCCTCTCTGTGATGCTGTATACCCTATCTGGTGATGCTGGGCTGTATACTCCTGACACAATCGGTGGAATATATAAGGGTGGGGCTTATGAGAAGTGGGAGGGGTCAAAAAGGAAGGGCACGGTCTGGCGCACCCCCCCCCCCATCCTAAAATTTCACCAGGCGCCACTACATTGTACAGGCAAATGTGTCCATGTTCATAAGTCCTAATAGAATTTTATAATAAGAATATCTAGTTACTCAATTCAGGGTCATCTTTTCCAGGGAATGTTCAAGTCAGTGAATAGCTATAGATTTGTAGAGCATAGCTCAATAAGTCTATGGGGCTTGTCTATCGAATCACTTGATTTGCCATTCTAAATGTGAGCATTTGCTTATTTTTAAGTTAGTCCTGGAAATAATAAAGTAATAAAAATGTAAATTGAAGGACTGCATCACTGCTAAAAGGGCCAGATACAACTTTGTTCCAATAAAGGTTAGGGGGGACAATTGTAAGAGTAGCCAGTGCAATTTGGAAGCCCAAAAACCGCCCCCATCATCAGGGCTTGAGATTGCAAACAATATAAATGGGCTAGCAGTAGGGTTGCCACATCATCCCTTTAATCCAGGGCACATATTAATTACACAGGTTCCATGGCTGATTAAGGTGGCAATTAAACTCCCTTGGTGCCTTATCTGCCTTAAATTAGCCTCAGAACCTGTGTAATTCATATGTGTCCTGGAATTAAAGGGATGATGTGGCAACCCTAGCTAGCAGTGAACTGGACCTTCAATGGTATTTCTTCCTGTGTGATTACAAACACAAGTCTGGTCAGCAGCTGGTTTGGCAGCCTGAAAGTATGAAATCATTGTTAGGCCCATTTCACGCAGTTGTGTCCATTAGTGGACAGATCCTTTGCTGAATCAGAGCAGAACGGAACAGATGCAACTGTTGTGATATTCATATCCTATCATTTCTCTTCAAGTCTCCGGGGCCTAACTGACCCATACTAGTCTGTGGACAGCCGGATGTAAACGGACATGTGACCATTTATATCCAATTGCCTCCAATCTGTTATGTTTCTGTCCGTTTACATTTGATTGTCTCCAATCTGTCATGTTTATGTCTATTTACATTTGATTGCCTCCAATCTGTCATGTTTATGTCTGAAAAAATAGAAAGAACCTTAAAGTGTTACTAAACCCAGCAGTATAAAAACAATTCATCCCCACCACAGTGCACACAGCTTCTGAATCTTATTTTTATATAAAAATATTGCTGCTATATACCTTTTTTTCATCTGTATATTGCAGTCAGGTGATAAACTGCAAGTAGCCAGGGCTTGCACAGTGTTCATATAGGAGGAGACATTTCACTCTCTGATGATGAAACTTCCTTTGCATCAGTGACCCTTCACCCAAAATCTGGCCAGAGCTGATTGTTGCTTTGCCAATGACCTACCAGTTCACAAATACACAATCACTGCCTCTAGAAATGCACTGTAGTCTGTGTCCATGTTAAACAGGAAGCTTGAACAGAGCATGTGCAATGTTTCCACACTGCCTGCATGTAGTATAGTATAGTAGAGTCTAATATAGCAGACAGGGCAAGAAGGAAGTATCTGGCCATACAAGATCAAACAACCTTTTTACACAACGCACAGAATTAACCGCTTAAGTTACACAGTGAGTATAGCAAGCATGCTGTTCTGCATATATAGACAGAATTTTACTGTTGTGGGTTTAGTAACACTTTAACCTTTTCCATTTTTTTGGACCTAGATGGTCTCAGGTAGTTGGATGTAAACTACTGCACATCCATTTACATCCACCCACTCACAGACTAAACATTGAGCTTCCGTTCAGATCCGCAAGAATAATTCTCCAGCAACTACCAAAAGCAGAAACATCAGGTTTGAGTAGACTGATACTTTAATGATTATACTCTTGATTCAAGCCAAGGCAAGGCACATTGTACCAAACGATTGCTAGGATAAGCCTTTCAGAAATGAAATTGTAAACAGCCAAGATGGGCCTTGTTTAGAAGGATCAAAGACACATCCACTATAACAATTGACCCACACTCTTTTCTTCATTCTTCCTGTCCTTTCATGTACATGCAGATATTTAATCTGAGTTCCCATTCTGATAAAGAAGTCTTTTGACTCAGCACTACAATGTTTGGGTATTCCCATGATCCCATAAGACCCTCATTAATTTTTAGTTAGAACTTATATCACTGTTCTCCATGTGTTCCCCCTATTGATCCATTGTCGGTTCACACAGTTTAATCTTCTACTTTGTTCTGACTCACCCTTGCCCTTCATTATGATAAAGGGGAATGCAGACATGTTGCAGTGAACGTCCCTCATTCATTCAGTGACCGCGTTTCTCATGACGCTGACAGTATGTCTAGCTACACTGGATTCACAGTAAAATAATGGGAGGCCAGTCTGGTTCCTGTGGGAGTTTATTTCTGTGAGAAAGAATGGGAAATGTAGCATCACACATCCATCTGTCACTACACAACTTACACTTAACCTTGTCTTCACCCTAATGATTGACATGAGAGTCAATGTGACCAGTAGACTTGTAAATAGAGCACCACAGTAGCCCGGCTAACATTGATTAGTATTAAAAAGTATTCAGTGCTTTGAGTTTCAATATAATAGAGAAACAAGGTTATATTTTCAGCAGTTATTTTCAGTTATTGTAATGTTTCCCTCAGGGCTCGTTACACTTGCAGTTAAGTGGCTACGGTAAAAACCCCAACTGCCCTCCTTAAGCTTCAAAGGCAGCCAGATGGGATTGTACACATGCCAGGGCCATGATGCTTTGCAACAAAAAATGTACTCCTTTTCGCATAATTCACAAGCAATAAATATGATAGTCTCTTAACAATGCTTCATTGCACTCTATAAATCACCCAGCGTACTTGAAATAATGTGTGACCTCCATCAGTTGTGCTATCACCTGGTAGAAATGGCCTTACAAATTATGTAGGTTCAATGGAAGTTTTTGTCCCTTAATAGGAACTTATGTCTGTATATCTTGCTTCCAGTATGAGCTTTTCTCTGTATTGGCAACTTCTCCTCTAGATGGACTCCAATAAGCAACCACCTCCAGAAAATAAATGCACTGCGCCTTTAAAAGCACTCTCCAATCTTCACCGCCCATTTCACAGTAACCTTGTTAAAAGAAGAAACTATATAGTGCTTTTATAGTCTTTTCAAAATATGTATTCCTCCTTCCCAGCTTACAATATTTTACTTACATTATGCAGGTGCTCCATCACACCAAACAATAAACATATAGCCGCAATAACTGATAAAACTCCCACAGTAGCTCTGTGTATCGTATACTATTACCGCTGTTTAGCATTGTGAAGTCATACAGCCCTGTCCCTACATGTTTTGTCATGTGACTTCCTTAGGGGAATTTGATTGACTGATGTGCCTTTACCATTTACATACAAACCCGGCGCCATTTTGTTGGAGATTCTGCCATAATATTGTAGGCTGCTCATCACAAATTTAACTTGGCATGTTGCGTACTGTATGGTAGTTGGCTGCGCTTGCCACATACAGCCATTGAATTCAATCCAACTGCTCCACAACTGCATGCAAAATACTTGGAGAGTGAGATTTCAATGTAAAGTCCCTCTTGGATTAAAAAAAAAACAGTAATTCAGGAGGCAGCAGTATTGCCTCCTAAACACATGCAAACTACCAAACGCCTCTGCAAATTGATTTTCAGAGATCAGTAGAGTCTGTTGCTAATGTGAAAGGCGTCTTAGGCTGGCCATACATTATAAAGTTTTCTTTTCTTTAGATTTACCAAAACCATATAATAGGAGGTCAGAACTTAAAGTGATCGTGCTGTCTAACCTGTCCCTCTCTAAGCTGTAAAAAATCCTGGTTGATCCTACCTGTTCCTGTGTCCCCCTTTGTAAACTGACAACCATAATCATGGCTGCTGATCCCTGAGTACCATGATCTGTTTATGTAACTGAGTCATCCCGCTGCTCTCCTCTCTCCCCCTCCCTCCCTCCCTGCCTATCAGCTCCTGTGTGTGTGTGTGTGTGAGAGCCATCTCCGCCCCCCACCTGCCGCTATTAGTGGTAAAGTAAACTTAATTAAATATCACTGACGGAACCTCACTCTTTTATGCAGTCACCCTACACAAGTGTTTGTAGAAAACGATCCCTCTAAACATCTTTTTTCAAATTTGTTCTGGCCGGTCACGTGACCTCTGGTCGCTCTCCTCCCCCATCTAAGGGATACATCAGGAGGGGCTGATCGGACAGCACAGCAATCATGTGACCTCCCTGGCTGACGTTGGAGGGAATTTTGGCCCCTCCTGCTGTAACACTTAGATCGGAGTAGGAGAGCGGCCAGAGGTCAACTGACCGGCCAGAACAGATCTGAAAAAAGTTATTTAGAAGCATCGTCTGACACAAACACTTACACTGTGTAGGGTGCCTGCATAAAAGAGAAGGGCTGGAAATGATATTTTTTTAAATTTACAACCACTTTAACTTTTTCAATTTGTAGGCAATCAGGCAGGCCCTTACACTATGTAGTTGAAGGTAAATCTAAAGGAAATTGAATAAGAAAATTGTATAATATATACTTTAAAGCTTAAAAGTGTAACTAAACCCAGCAATTTAACTGCTTCCCAAAACAGTTTTTATTCCTTCATGCCTTCAATGATAACTGTTTAAGTTACTAGTGTTCTTATGTTGGTTCTCAACCAATCTGTCAAACCACCAAATGGCCAGCGTCATAGCTGATCACATGTACAGCTTCTGGCAAACATGGCAGCTTTCTTGGCTGTAAAGGATAGGAAGGTTTAGTTCTGCTTTAACCTGCTTGAATGCTTGTTCTAAACCTAAAAGTAATGACTTAACCTCCCCCATACATCTAAAGTACAACTAAAGGCAATTGTTATCAGTTTTGGACAAACTGGAGAGAGGTCAGAACACCTGTCAGTTTTTATTGCTGTCTGTGCCCCTGTTTGGGAGATTAACCCTCTGTTTTTGACCAGTTTACCATTATCATTGAAAGTAAAAGAAAAGCCCACATTTTGGGTTGTCCCCAGGAAAGCAATAGAGGGGAAATCTTTCAATGGAGACACTAGTTTTGGTGACCTGAGGGTCCCCAAGGGACTCCCATAATTTGCAGGAATTTTATTATCTCTCCCGTTTTGGCTATGGGACAGGAAGTGAAGGGAAATCTCCTCAATGGGACACAAATGTCAAAAAATAAACTGACAGGGATTATGACCCTCCCTTACGCTATCCAAAATGAAAAAAAAAAAGTTTTGTCTGTAGTTCTACTTTAACCTAAACTTTTAACAATATGCCCTTAACCATGTGGCTGTCATGGGAAGGGGAAGACAAAAAAGGAAAGCTGTAATGTTGCGACAGTTTACCAGCATGCTGCCCAATAAGAGGAGCAGAAAAGTTCTCCCATCTAGACACAGAAAAACACACACTGGCCACAACCACTCAGAAAAGTATAGCTTTTGGAGGGACCTACAGTCCTTGCACCTCTAGAAAACTATGCTATACATCAGATAACAAGCTAGTAGACAGACAGGTTTTGAAAACAGACAACCTGCATTCTTTACCAGTTAAGATGTTGGCTAAACCTTTCACTCCCATATAACTGGAAAAGACATACATATTAACCGAGACAATTGTTTAAAATAGAAGGAATATGAAGACATTCCTCTTCTGCTCCAGGGGCTAGGAGAGAAAAATGTGGGGCCTACTCCCAGTCAACAACTACACCCCAGATTTAGACCCCTTTCACACTGGGGCATTTTTCAGGCACTTTAGCGCTTGTAAAGCACCTGAAAAACACCCCCCCCCCCCAATCCACCCCAGAGTGAAAGCCTGAGTGCTTTCACACTGGTGCGGTGCGCTTGCAGGATGGGAAAAAAATTCTTGTAAGCAGCATCTTTGGGGCAGTGCGGGAGTGGTGTATACTCCGCTCCTACACCGCCCCTGCCATTGCGATGAATAGCCAACGCTTCCGAAGCGGCTGAACACCGTTTTGGAAGAGCCACGCGCGGGCGATTTTAACCCCTTCTTGGGGGTTAAAAGCGCCAGTATAACATCAACAGAGTGCTGCTAAAACTAGCGGCACTTTACTGCTGACGCCCTGCCCGCCCCGGTGTGAAACTGGCCTTATGGAATTTCAGACTTTGCAGACTTTATAGTGTTGGGTTCTAAGTGTAGCATCATTGGCTGCGTGATTCGCTAATATGCATGTTTTGGCTTAGGAATAAGCTTTAGGCCCTTTTCACAAGGGCCGGATATAGTTTTGCTCAGCAGGAAATTTGTCCGCTGCCGAGCTGAGCTGAGTGAAGCTGCAAGATGGACATGGACACAACTCAATCTACTCTATGGGCAGCCAGATGTAAACGGGTGAGCTGCCCATCCACACCCAACTGCCCTCCGATCCAACCCAGCCAGATGGAAGGGAGCAGATTCCACTTCCATTTGTTTATGCTGGATTGGATGGGAGGTAGCCAGGTATAAATGGAGACAAGTTCATTTACATGCCACTGCCCATAGAGGAGAATGGAGGGTCCAATCAAGTCCACCTGAAAAACAGACAGACGGACCCCTGCCCTTAAAGTGTATCTTTAATGAGCTTTATACTGCTTCCATTTCAGTCTATTTAGTTGCTTGCTTTTTGTCTGTTAAATATTCTATAACAGTGTTTTTATAATCGTTTCAATATTTTATTGTACTTTTTAAAAGGATAAAACATGTCAAAATGAGCATATATTGCATAGATGTATTGTATATGTTTTTTTTGCCCTGACATACACTTTAATGCTGAATTCCAGGAAAACACAATTTTTAGATATTTGCTTTGTAAAAATAAATTGCCTCAAATGATGTGTGACATGAGGATGCTGCTGTGTTATGTAAAACTATTAGTTTCATTCTTCCTGAGACTGAAAGCTACAGATATAGCTCTCATAGAGTGTATACAGGGCAGTGGGTCACCGACACTTCAGCCCATCCATCTATTAAATGTTTTGTATTCTTTTTACAGAATACAAGGAGATCTGTAATTAGACTAGGGGAGGGGTGGATGAATATCACATTTTCCCCTGCAACAATCCTTCAAAAACTATAAGTATTTATTGAATGTACATATTTATTTGATACTACACATGACTATGCTATAACATTCAGCAGACAAATAGGTCACATTATTCATAAATCGATACGCTGAGTCTCTAAATGCTTTAAATAAGAACGTAAAAAAATGCTTGCCAATTTTAAGAAAATTATCTTATTTTAAGTGGTTGTTTTTCAGTCCTTTCTAGCATGGAAGACATTTCTTGATTCTTAAAGGTCAGAATTGCTATAACAGATATGGTGAACGGTGCATGTTGCTAGTTATACACCTGGCGGCAGCTATTGTTTGTATGTGTGAAGGGTTATCTTTGGAGTTATCAGACCCCAGTGATGATCATGTTCAGTCTGCTGCCCCTTTGATTTCTGTCCCGCAAGCTGAAAAAATTTAAGTATAGGGTGTAACTGAAAGTGCAATCGTCAAATATTGGTGGCAGCAGAAGGATCAGAGACTGCCGCCATCACAATCAAGTCACTTGCTTTATTCTCCAGGCGATAATAGTCTGTATGAATCAAACTCTGCACCATGTCATGCAAATGTAACAATTGTGTTGCCTATAGTTTAGCACATTGCTACCTGCAAAATACTACAACATTAACTTAAAGTGATTGTAAAGGTTTTTTTTTTTTAAACAACAAGCATGTTATACTTACCTCCTCCATGCAGTTGGTTTTGCACAGAGCAGCCCAAATCCTCCTCTTCTCAGGTCCCTCTTTGTTGCTCCTGGCTGTTTCCTCCGATCGAGTGCCCCCACAGCCGCAGCTTCCTATGGGGGCACCTAAGCCAAGTCAGAGCTCTGTGTATCCATTCAGACAGGGAGCCCTGACCCAGCCTCGCCCCCTCTCTCCCCTGATTGGCTGACTGACTTTGACAGCCACGGGAGCCAATGGCGTGATTTCCCTTTGAGAATTTCTCACCAGAAATGTATTTTTAGTTGCATGGGATGCTCAAAAATCTGATTTGCATCAGAGTGTTCATCCGTGTACACAACTCTTCCAGGTGGCCATATTGCATTGCATTTTACACAAAATTAGAGTGGTGAAGATTGAAAAGTAAAGGTCATTTTTAATAACATTCAATTACAATATTACTTCTGTCACAATTGTATACGCTATATTATTTTTTTGTTATTTGCAATTTTTTTTACCCACAAAAGTGGAGTTACCCTTTATTATATACCAGTGGTCCAGGAACTGAAGTTACTGAACCCTTGAGGGTGCTGGAAAGGCTAAATCAATACGGTGAATTATCAATCACGGCGATTGGTGCTGTGTTGATGTATAATAGCTTCTCTCTGCGCAATCTTATTGCTGATTGATACAATTGTTAACTGACATTTCTGTTTATTGTTGGCCATATCGTGGTTATGTAATTAAAGCTAACTGTTTTTTATGTCTGTCAAAGTGCCAGATCCCTTAAAGGAGAAGTACAGCCAAAGCTTGTTTGGCTGTACTTCTCCTGTGGATCACTGGAGTGCAGTTCGTTCTGCACTCCTGTGACACAGTTTCACTGGCTGACATCAGAGTCAGTGCAGGCTCAGGCAAGATCGTGACAATGAAGTCGGAATCCACCCTCATGCCTGGACCGACACCCAGCTCAACCTCTCAGCTGAGAGCCTGAGCAGGCTGGCTGCCCCCCCCCCCCCTCCACAGACCAGCGCTCCAGTCATAGGCGTGCGCACATAGGGTGGCAGGAGTGCCTGGGCACACCCTAATCACCCAGTACTGTGTAGATTCCCTCTGCTGCCTGGCTGCAGAGAAAGGGACATGGGAATTTCTGTCCTCAGTCTCTTTCTCTGTCTCAAAAGTGAGATATCAGGGGTCTGCTTAGACCTCTGATATTTCATTGACGGCCCCCAGTAGAGCTCTTAAATAAAATTGTAAACAAAATAATAAAATATAATATTGTTAAAAAATAATAAAACACAAAATTGTAAAAAAATAAATAAAATAAAATAAAAATAAACTACTGACACCAATCTCTGCCCTTCTGACATATACAGTGCCTGGCGAAAGTATTCGGCCCCCTTGAACTTTCAGGCTTCAAACATAAAGATAAAAAACTGTAATTTTTTTGTGAAGAATCAACAAGTGGGACACAATCATGAAGTGGAACAAAATTTATTGGATATTTCAAACTTTTTTAACAAATAAAAAACGGAAAAATTGGGCGTGCAAAAACAAGGTGAAGTACTAACACAGGGTGAACAACTAAGAAGTGTTTTTTTAATGTCAAAAAATAGAAATACAAACTTCGGACTTTCAAGTTCCCCCGGCTTATGAAAGCGGTCCGTGACATATACAGTCTTCCCGTCTCTAACCACAGTCATCAAATAAAAATAAAATAAAATAAATAAAAAAATGTTAAAACACAAAATAATAAAAAATTGTTATAATATAAAATAATAAAACAAATGTTAAAATAAATTCTCGAGATGACCCCCGGCAGTTACTTTATAGTCTCCAGATTCGTCTGG
>BLSH010410333.1:80608-104446 GCA_018402905.1 Glandirana rugosa | reverse complement strand
CTATCTGTCCTCAGAGCAACAGCACAGACAGCAGTAGTAAAGTAATCTATCTCAGGATGCAGGATCAGGTCTTAAAATGTCTCAAATCTGTCCCTCACGCAGTCAGCTACCTCTCCCTACACTAACCCAAGGAGCATGTGACTGCAGCACTGTGACTCCAGCTTATAAAGAGGCTGGGTCACATGATGCACCGGCCAATCACAGCCATGCCATTAGTAGGCATGGCTGTGATGGCTTCTAAGGGCAAACCAGTGAAACGCTTGTTGATTGGCTGCCCTGCAGCTTCTAAACACGTGGAGTAAAATAGCAGAACCCCGGACCGAACCCGAACGATTTTTGAAATGTCCGGGTCCGGGTCCGTGCCACGGACACCCTAAAGTTCGGTACGGACCCGAACGTTACAGTCCGGGTTCGCTCAACACTACAAATAACCCATTGGTGCAGAGATGCAAAAAAACAAAAAAAAAACAAAAAACACCCTGACAGGGGTTTAAACCCTTCCCCACTTTATCCAAAAAATAAAAAATAATTTAAAAGGTTTGACTGTATGAACTCACTCTTTTTGTCTTTGTCTTAAGTTTGAAAACTTGCCTGTAAACTTACACCGGGCACAAGGCCTTCTTTCTGTATAGTTACACTATTCATCCTGGCATTTACTAATTTTGTCAGCTGACTGCATCAGTCGTAATCCCTAAAGACCCAATATCTTATTTTGTTAATGGCCCTGAAACTGAGTCTGCAAAATAACAGGACGTGTGTTCCCTGTTAAAGTTCTGCTTTTTATGGACCTCAGAGAAAGAGCTGTCATGATAAAAAAACATTTCTTATATAATAATTACATGTACACCAATGCAGACGTTAATTGTATCAAATAAAAATGTAGAATTTATTTTCAAAATTACACCATCAATTGTATAAGCTTCTTCAACATGATTTTGAGAATGGTCTACAGAACCTTTGTCTTAGACTTTTTATAATCTCTCCCCTTCTCACTATTTTATCCCTCTTTCACTATAGCTATTTACTATCATGTTGCCATTCTCTAGCACCTAACCCTGGGGTAACCCTCTAGAATACATTTAAGCTGCTATACGCAGAAGCCTAATCAGATGTCACACTTATTTTGTTTCCAAATTCAATAACAAAAATCAATTTTTCTCAAATAATTTTGCTTTTCACTGCAGTTAGTTACAGTTCTGTTAGCCAACAGTATTCAGGTTGGATTGCATTCCAGTTGCTAAGTCAGTCGTACTCTTTTGTTGTTATCAATAAAACTAAAGCATGCAGTGGAACTCATAAGGGAAATTGCTTTCTTAAAGCTGAATCCAGGCACGGGATTATATATGTAGTCAAAATATTATACATAAGTGAACTGTCTAACCTGACAACACATTTGTAATTCTATTCATCCAGTCTTGTTACATCAGGTTGAAGCAATAGAAGGGGAAAAAACCTTTTTATGCAGTCTTATATACACAAGCTTGTACCCACAGTTGATCCAGAGGAAAGCAAAAACCCTACTAAAGCATGATCCAATTTGCTCCAGCAGGGGAAAAAATTCCTTCCTGATCCTCCGAGAGACAATAAGATGTTCCCTGGATCAACTTTGCCTATAAATATTAGTATCCAGTTATATTATGTGTATCTAGGAAAGAATCCAGGCATTTTTTAAAACAATCTACTTAGCTATCCAGAGCTAGCTTTTGAGGGAGTCTATTCCATATAGTCACAGCTCTAACTGTGAAGAAGCCTTTCTGTATTTGGAGATTAAATTTCTTTTCTTCCAAATGTAAAGAATGCACCTTTGTCCTTTGTGATGTCAAAGAGAATAATGCGACGCCAAGTTCACTATATGGGCCACTTATGTATTTATACTTGCTGATCATATCCCCCTTAATCTCCTCTTCTCAAGAGAGAATACATTCAGTTCTTCTAATCTTTCCTCATAGCTGAGCTCCTTCATGACTCTTATTAGTTTGGTTGCCCTTCTCTGCACTTTCTCCAGTTCCCCGATATCCTTTTTGTGAACTGGTGCCCAAAACTGAACTGCATATTCCAGATAATATCTTCCTAATGATTTGTACAGGGGCAAAATGATATCTCTCTCTCTCTGGTCCATACCTCTCTTAATACAAGATAGGATTTTACTTGCTTTAGAAACTCCAGCTTGGCAATGCATGCTATTATTAAGCTTATGATCTACCAGTACCCCCAGATCCTTCCCACCATTGATTCCCCCAGGTGTTTTCCTGCTAGTATGATGCATGCATATTCTTAGCCCCCAAGTACACAACTTTAATTTATCAACATTAAACCTCATTTGCTACACAGTTGCCCAATTAAAGGAGTTGTAAAGGCAGGAGGTTTTTTATCTTAATGCATTAAGATAAAAAAAACCTTCTGTGTGTAGCAGCCTCCCCAGCACCCCCTAATCACTTACCTGAGCCCCTTCTCTATGCAGTGATGTCCACGAGTGTCTTAGCTGTCCCAGACACTCCTCCTGATTGGGTGAGATACAGCAGCAGTGTCATTGGCTCCCACGGCTGTCAATTAAAATCAGTCAGCCAATCAGGAGAGAGAGGGGGTGGGACCGGGGCGGGCTCCATGTCTGAATGGATACATGGAGCTCTGACTCGGCTCAGGTGCCCCCTGTATCAAGCTGCTGGCTGTGGGGGCACTCTATAGAAGGGAGGGGCCAGGAACAGCAAAGAGGGATCCGAGAAGAGGAGGATTCGGGCTGCTCTGTGCAAATCCAACTGCACAGAGGAGGTAAGTACAGGTGATACTCGAAAAATTAGAATATCGTGCAAAAGTTCATTTATTTCAGTAATGCAACTTAAAAGGTGAAACTAATATATGAGATAAGCACATTACATGCAAAGCAAAATAGTTCAAGCCGTGATTTGTCATAATTGTGATGATTATGGCTTACAGCTCATGAAAACCCCAAATCCACAATCTCAGAAAATTAGAATATTACATGCAATTAATAAAACAAGGATTGTACATAGAACAATATCAGACCTCTGAAAAGTATAAGCATGCATATGTACACAGTACTTGGTTTGGGCCCCTTTTGCAGCAATTACTGCCTCAATGCGGCGTGGCATGGAAGCTATCAGCCTGTGGCACTGCTGAGGTGTTATGGAAGACCAGGATGCTTCAATAGCGGCCTTCAGCTCTTCTGCATTGTTGGGTCTCGTGTCTCTCATCTTTCTCTTGTCAATGCCCCATAGATTCTCTATGGGGTTCAGGTCAGGCGAGTTTGCTGGCTAATCAAGCACAGTAATCCCACGGTCATTGAACCAGGTTTTGGTGCTTTTGGCAGTGTGGGAAGGTGCCAAGTCCTGCTGGAAAATGAAGTCAGCATCCCCATAGAACTTGTCTGTGGAAGGAAGCATGAAGTGCTCCAAAATCTCCTGGTAGACGGCTGCATTGACCCTGGACTTAATGAAGCACAGTGGACCAACACCAGCAGATGACATGGCTCCCCAAATCAAAACAGACTGTGGAAACCTCACACTGGACTTCAAGCATCTTGCAGTGTGTGCCTCTCCATTCTTCCTCCATACTCTGGGTCCTTGGTTTCCAAATGAGATGCAAAATCATCAGAAAAGAGGGCTTTGGACCACTGAGTTACAGACCAGGTCTGTTTTTCTTTAGCCCAGGTAAGACGCTTCTGAGGTTGCTTGTTGTTCAGGAGCGGCTTGACAAGAGGAATACGACATTTGAAGCCCATGTCCAGGATCCGTCTGGGTGTGCTGGCTCTTGATGCACTGACTCCAGCCTCAGTCCACTCCTTGTGAAAGTCCCCAACACCTTTGAATGGCCTTTTCCTGACAATCCTCGCCATCCCTGCTGCTTTTGAGGCATTCCCTGCTTATGGAGGGTGTCAATTATGGTTTTCTGCACAACTGTCAGGTCAGCAGCCATTCCCATGATTGTGATTCCTACTGAACCAGACTGAACCAGACTGAGAGACCATTTAAAGGCTCAGGAACCCTTTGCAGGTGTTATGTCTTAATTAGATGATTAGAGCGGGACACTTTGAGCCTAGAATATTGCACCTTTTCACAATATTCTAATTTTCTGAGATTGTAGATTTGGGGTTTTCATGAGCTGTAAGCCATAATCATCACAGTTATGACAAATCACGGCTTGAGCTATCTTGCTTTGCATGTAATGAGTCTATCTCATATATTAGTTTCACCTTTTAAGTTGCATTACTGAAATAAATTAACTTTTGCACGATATTCTAATTTTTCGAGTATCACCTGTATAATATGTTTGTTAATTTTAAAAAAGAAAAAGACTTTGCAATCACTTTAAACATGTACATGTACAGTGCATTGAGGTCGGCTTGTAAGTTAGAGACATCATGTAAGGACCATATTCCACTGCATAGCTTGGTGTCATCTGGAAAAACTGAAATATTACTTTTAATCCCAGACCCTATATCATTTATAAATATATAAATGTCTTGTGATTAACTCAGAAAGCATATTCAGGCTGGGCACTGTTTTCTGCACTGCAGATAAGCACTATACCAGGGGTAGACAAACTTCAGGCCTACAACTGGGGGCTTGTAGTTCCACAACTGGGGGGGCCAAAGTTTGCCCACCACTACACTATACCATTAACATCAACCCATATTCAGCTTACTGCTGGACAATGAAAGTAAACAAAACCCCAACACGACACTACCTGCCTGGAGTTTTCATGTTCTCCCTGTGTCTGCGTGGGTTTCCTCCGGGTACTCCGGTTTCCTCCCACACTCAAAAGACATGCTGGTAGGCTGATTAGATCCTGTCTAAAAAAATGCCCCTAGTATGTGTATGTATGTGAGTTAGGGACCTTAGATTGTAAGCTCCTTGAGGGTAGGGACTGATGTGAATGTACAATGTATATGTAAAGCGCTGCGTAAATTGACAGCGCTATATAAGTACCTAAAATAAATAAATAAATAAATAAATGAGGTTATCAGTCTGTTCTCTCCTCTTGTCAATTAATTCCCAGTGTGTCGCTTTTCAAAGCAACAAAGCATAATTGGTTTACAGTGTCGACTTTTCCTCTTCCAGCGTCCTGCTACAGAACTGCATGAAGGCAATAATAAAACAGATGTGTGTGCTTATACTCACTATATTTAAAGGTAAACTGTGGGCAGATGTAAAGATAATTGTAAGCAACCATTTATATATTAATCATGAAATATTTTGCAACTACTGTAAGGACCTGGATTTTTTCCTACTAGCCTTCTTTCATTTTTGCACAGCAGAGTGCATGTTTGAACAGGGGGCTTGATAGTTGTAGGAAACATCAGAGTGGCATAGATATTACCTTATAAAGTGAATGCTGTAATCAAGTTCTGGGCATATTCTTACCATTGTTCTTGACCAAGATGTCCTACTGCTCAAGTGGTGATAAATTATCTGGATATCCTGTCTAGCCTTCAGAAAAGTCTCTAAAAGATGAACAATTCAATACAAAATTAGATCAATACATCTCATGAGAAATAAAAATATCAATGATTCTTGACCTTTAAGTGTTTAAGGGTCAGTTTACCCCGGGAATTGCACAGGAACAGGCTGAATGGGCTGAAATTGCACCAGACCAAAAGCAGTGCATGCACTTCTTTTGGAAACTCACTGCAGCCGGATTGCATGGTACTTCTATACCATGTGATCCAGTGTGGCCAAGCGCACTGCGTTTGAGACTTGCTTTTGGGGCATCATTAACTTGATATTGACACCCGCTCAAGATTGCAACTGCAGTGTGTTTTAAACACTGTGCGGAAAATGTGCATGGAAAGCGGGTTTCTCCCACCGTGTTCTGGTGTGGACTGGCCCTTAAAGTTTTATAGAGTAAAAGTCTAAATACCCTCAAGAAAACACAAAGGGAAATATGTATGAAAAGTGTGAATGCTCTTGTTCCCCATAGCAACCAGTCAGTTCCCAATTGTTATTTCTACAGTCCAGGTCTGAAAGTGAAAAAAGGATTCTAATTAATCGGTGTGGGAAAAAACATTTTATTGTGACCAATTTTTTCCTTTTAGGTTTTGATAGTGTAGGGAATAGTTAAAAACAATGTCAGTTTATTTTTTATTGTGTGTGTCCAATTCAAAAGCTTTCCCTTCACGTTATGTCCTGGAGACGCAACTGGAAGTGGAAGGAAATCTCTATAAAGTTAGCTTAAATACCTTGTAAGAAGAACTGGTGTGCCCACTGGAAGATGTACAATTACCTCTTGTTCTAATGACAACTGCAACATTTTGAATTTCCTATATGTCTTGGTGACAGTGGTCACCAAGACAAATGGAGAAGGTGAATTGACCTAGCGGGAACTCTAACAGCATTAAACACATAATAAGATTAAATGGGTTCAGCTGCTTTATACAAACCCTACGGCCAGGCTGCACATCAACGGGGATCTCTCTGACTCCTTCTGTCTCTATAGAGGAATGAGGCCCGTTACCTGACTGTGCACGGTTGTTGCAGGTTTTTTTCTCCTTTAGGTACCTAGGAGTGCAGGTGACACGGGACCCGGCCCAATACCTGACCCTGAATCTATGTCCCCTTATCGCTAAATTAAAAGACAAATGTGAGGCCTGGTGCAGGCTCCCATTGTCCATCGGGGCAGAATCAATCTCATAAAGATGCTGTGAGCACCCCAACTTCTTTATATACTCCATAATTACCCTCAATGGATTCCCCGTAAGTGGTTTTGGCAAATAGATACCCTGTTCCGGTGCCTCATATGGAAAAAGAAGGTAGCCCGCATAAAACTTTCCATGCTTCAATATAGCAAGGACCAAGGGGGCTTGGCAGTGCCCAACATCAGGTTTTATTTCCTGGCCTCCCAGTTCCAACATTTTGGAGATTGGGGGGATAGAGGACACTGGCAACCCAATACGCTGGATGTTATTCCACAAAACTCCCAACATGCCAGCAGCCTCTTGCCTTGAAGCTGGTCTTCCCCAGTGCCCTGGATCTGCACCCACAATAAAATTATTGAACACATTTTGGATGTCTGTTAAGCAGAGTTTGGGACTTTCTGGCTTCATGGCACTCACCCCAATCTGGCGCAATCCCCGCTATGTAGAGCGGAGTAAGTTGGAGAGTTTTCAACCCTGGGAGGTCTTAGGGATTAAGTACATTTCGCAACTCTACTTGCAAAATATTCTTAAATCATTTCTAGATCTGCAGGGAGAATTCGTTCTGCCGAGACACCGCTTTTACAAGTATCTTCAGGTCCGCAACACTCTGCAATCCCAGACCCACCACTCAGACCTGGTCCTATCTCAAAACCCATTACTGAAGGAGGTTCTAGTCACCCAGAATAAAAAAGGCATGATATCTCAAATTTACCAGTCCCTTCTTTCTAGGACACAGGACTCAGCCAGGCTTCCATGCCGGCAGAGGTGGGAGCAGGACACGGGTGAGATAGAGGGTGAGGACTGGGACATTTGTTTGCAGTCTGTGCCCACTGTCTCAGTTTCAACATCCTATAGGCTCTCTAAAATCTTTATTTTGCATAGATCGTACCGCACGCCTGTGCTGCTTCACAGATGGGGTAGGAGGAAGTCCCTTCTGTGCCCCAAATGTGAGAGGGACACGGGGAACCTTATTCATTTACTGTGGCATTGCCCAAAACTACACAGATATTGGAAAAAGGTTACCAATACTATATCTTCAGTTTATCAAGCCACTGTCTCGCTCCATCCGGTGATCTGCCTATTGGGTGCAATAGATGAGGAACTTTTTGTCCCTCCTAATAACATAGCTGTGAACGTACTAGTATACATTGCCAACAAGCAGATTGCGTGGTTGTGGTTATCATCGCAGGTTCCTACGACAAAGCAGTGGATTGAACAGATTAATGCAACCCTCATTAGAGAAAAGTTAACATATCAACACAGGAGGGCCCCCAACAAATTTCAAAGGATTTGGCAGCCATGGCTGGACACAATGGGCTTGGCACCGCCTCAGTTAGTACTAGATAGTCTGCTCCAGATGTAATCCCCTTGCGCTCTCCGACAATGTGGATGGCGGCCGTTATGGTATTTGCAGCCCCGGGTTTCGTGGGGTGGGTGTGAACAACCGGAGTATGACTGTTCCTTCAATTCAATGGCTAATTGATCAAACAGGACCCTAGATGATCTGACTATTAAAGTAGCGGTAATGGGTATTCCATGGTATTTTGTTGGTTTTACCTTCCCGTTGGAAGGATGTAAGTCTACTGATGTCAATTTGACTTGTGCATTCATGTTGATGTCACTAACCAGTTACCAATCGAGTCACGTATGTACAGATGCAGTTCGGTATATTAGTATGGATGCAAACAATGCGCTTCATTCTATGTAATAATGGTGTAACATGGCCCATTACCTTTCTCTTTAAAATGCATCTATATAATGTAACGTTGTGAATTGAAGGGCTATCTTGGCCTGCTTTATTGTCCTTATACTGTACACGTTATTTTGTGACACAATAAAAACCTTTTATGATTTAAAAAAAAAAAAACAGATAATAAGGCAGCACATTTTTCCTTTTCAAAACAAAAAAATGTTTTGGCTAGTAATATATGTTAAGATTTTATAGCAACAGCAAATTAAAGAAAGAACATTCCCGTTTCTACTTTGCGTGTTTGAAACTTTAATAAAACTCAAAACAGTAGATTCAGGTGTGGAAACTTGTCACTGTTATCATTTTCATTCAAAATGCTGTTGGCTGTACTATAGAATAGGTGAGTAGGCTAACAAGGGGTTAAATGTATCTTTTTTTGTTTTTGGGAGAGAAGGGTTAAAGCCTGTTTTTTGCTGGAATTTTATCATTAGGGAGATTTCCCTTCATTGTCCCTAAGATGCAATGGGAAGTGACAGAAAATCTGTGAGGGTGATTCCCCTTTTAGACACTTTTTATTGTAACAGTCCCCATTGAAAGATTTCCATCACCCTTAGTTCTGGTGGCAACTCTTACATTTTGGATTTCTCATTAGTTTCTGTCTAAGTGACTACTTTAGGACAGTTAGGGAGGTGACTTGTCCCTAAACATGGGTTTTAATTGTTTTTCCGGCCTACAAGCTGGAGTTGCCCTTTAAACACTAAATTAAATGCTTGTCAGCCAGAGGGAAATTTGACTGGTGTGGCTTGTTGACAAGTGATGTCATGTATTGTTTTAGAGTGAATTATAAGCTATCTGAACTCAAGTGTCACCATAGTGTAAGAAAAAGTCTGAACTATCTCAAAAGCTAGCAGTTTGTCTCAAGACTTAAGTCCTCTATTTAGTCTCAAATAGAGTTGAGCGAACCCAAACTGTAAAGTTCGGGTCTGTACCGAACTTTGGGGTGTCCGTAACCCAGACCCGGAACCGAACATTTGAAAAAAAGTCCGGGTTCGGGTATTTGATCCCACCTGTTGAATAGCTGCAGGGCAGCCAATCAACAAGCGTTTCACTGGTTTGCCCTTAGAAGCCATCATAGCCATGCCTACTAATGGCAGGGCTGTGATTGGCCAGTGCATGACCCAGCCTCTGTATAGGCTGGAGTCACGTAGTGCTGCATGTCACATGCTCTCAGGCTAGTGTAGGGAGAGGATGCTGCCGGCGCTGTGAGGGACAGATTGCAGATATAATAACATCTCATCCTGTATTACAGAACGATCTGATTCTGGACGAGGTAGAGATTACTACTACTGCTGCTTTGAGGGACAGATTGCAGATCTCATTCTGCATTACAGAACGATCTGATTCTGGACTAGGTAGAGTTTACTACTCCTGCTTTTAGGGACAGATTCCAGATCTAATAACATCTCATCCTGCATTACAGAACGATCTGATACTGGACTAGGTAGAGTCTACTGCTTTGAGGGACAGATTATTGTTCTAAAATCATCTCCTAGTTCTATAGGGTCAGGTTCCTGCTGTTGCTGTAAGGGACAGATTGTTGTTCTAAAATTATCGCCTACTCCTATAGGGTCAGGTTCCTGCTGTTGCTGTAAGGGACAGATTATTGTTCTAAAATCATCGCCTACTCCTATAGGGTCAGGTTCCTGCTGTTGCTGTAAGGGACAGATTATTGTTCTATAAGCATCTCCTAGTTCTAAAGGGAGAGGTTCCTGCTGCTCCTGTAAGGGACAGATTATTGTTCTAAAATCATTGCCTTCTCCTATAGGGTCAGGTTCCTGCTGGTGCTGTAAGGGATGGATTATTGTTCTAAAATCATTGCCTACTCCTATAGGGTCAGGTTCCTGCTGTTGCTGTAAGGGACAGATTATTGTTCTAAAATCATCACCTACTGCTATAGGGTCAGGTTCCTGCTGTTGCTGTAAGGGACAGATTATTGTTCTATTATCATCTCCTAGTTCTAAAGGGAGAGGTTCCTGCTGGTGCTGTAAGGGACAGATTATTGTTCTAAAATCATCGCCTACTCCTATAGGGTCAAGTTCCTGCTGTTGCTGCAAGGGATAGATTATTGTTCTAAAATCATTGCCTACTGCTATAGGGTCAGAGAAAAAAAACAAACAAACAACAAAAAATGTTGGCTACCTCCTCCTCCTCCTCCACCACTGCCACTTCCACCTACACTGCCACGGTCACGGCCTAGTCAACCTCTAGGCTCCTACTCCACATCCACCCCCCTTCCCATTTTTATTTTTTTATTTGATTTTAAGTTATTTTCCCTATCCCCATTTTTTTGTAGGGCATTTGTCCTACTCTTACCCCCATTTTACTTCCTTTTGCAGCCCTCTAGCACTTCCAGGACTTTTTTACAGCCATTTCTGTGCCGAAAAGTTCGGGTCCCCATTGGCTTCAATGGGGTTCGGGGCCCAGGGTCAAGTTCGGTACCGAACCCAAACTTTTTTGCGAAGTTCGACCGAACCCGCCGAACCCGAACATCCAGGTGTCCGCTCAACTCTAGTCTCAAATCCAATAAGCCAAAAAAGGTTTGCTCAACACATTCCTGCTTTTATCAATGGTTAATACAGTAAATGTGACTGATAGTTATAATGTATTTTCATAATGTCACTCAGGGATTTAGTAGGCAATACAAAGAGCCATTATATTATGGTGTCTCTAACTGTGCTCAGAGACACCATTGCAATGTTGAGACATTTGTTCATTAGCATTTCGTTAAAAAGTGTAATTTTGTGATCATGAAGCAAGAAAGCTTAAAGATTAGCTCCAGTCGAAAAAAAGAACAAAAAATATATTTTAAGATGGGTAAAATTATCATTAAAAAAAATGTTATTCTGTGGACAATTTTTGTGTTTATAAATATACCCCATACATATTGTTTACTTTACCCCAAAAAGTGTTCATTTCCTGAGTCTGAATTTATTCCTCTGTGAAGTTTCTTCCTTCATGTTGCTGCTTAAAGTCTTTTTGGTACTTTAGGACCTTGTAATGTTAGCCCAATGCACGAAACATGAGACCTACTGAAGTGCAAGGCTACTGCTAATAAGCATTTGTGTAATTTATTCCTATTCTCTACCTTCTTTTCAGCAAGAAGTGCAGGTCCTCCTCCTCTAAACCCGAGGGCACCTGTCAATATAAAAATAATGGCCTCTGTTAATTATTAAGATAGCTAATATAAACTTACAGTATATTGTGTCATGTTTGTGCACAAGATACATACACGTGATAGGTCCACTTTTAGTAGGAAGTGAAATACCATTTAATAAAAAAGAACAAAAAACAGGAACAGATGTTGTAACTATGACCGGGTCTCCATGGTGCAACTTCCTGTTCCTACAAACACTGACTATCGCGAATGAAAGAAAATGTTTATATCATTTACGTGGCATATCAGTGTAAGAGCACTATACTCATTTTGGTTTCAATATTGTCACTCAAAAATTATATAAATATGTTTTGTTTTAATCTAAGGTTTAATTTTAGAGGTACCACTGAGTTACATGGTAGATTTACAAGTTAGAATAAGGTTAATTTATTTTTCAGCATTAATTAGTGGATGGGTCTAGGTTTAAAGTTCTGTTTAGAAGGAGAGCTCAAAATAAAGTGGAATTCCAGTTTACACCTGTCCCCTCCCCACTCCTAACACCTATGCTAGCCAATCTGTGTAGGATAAATGTATATGCTTATCTATTACCTAAATAACAAACATGTTATACCTGCTCTGTGTAATGGATTTGCTTAGAGCAGCCCCTATCCTCCTCTTCTTCATGTACCACCATAGGAAGCTGCTTCCTATAGTCGCCCATGGGGGGGCTCGATCCCAAACAACACTGTGGGGGAGATTTACTACAACTGGAAAGTGCAAAATCTGGTGCAGCTCTGCATAGGAGCCAATCAGCTTCTAACTTCAGCTTCTTCTTTTAAGCTTTGACAATAAAACCTAGAAGCTGATTCTAAGCAGAGCTGCACCAGAGTTTGCACTCTGCAGTTTTAGTAAATCAACCCCTGTGTGTCTATTACGCACACAGTGCAGCTCGGCCCCTGTACCAGATTGACAGTTTGATTGATAGGGCACAGCACTGGATCTAGGTCAGGTTCTGGTACGTATTTAAGGAGGGCTGGGGGGCTGCGCATAAAAGATTTTTTTCTTATTGCATTAACCACTTGCCGGCGGCTGATCGGCAAATGACGGCGACAGAGTGGCTCTGTAACGCGAATCGCCGTCATACGACGGCGGCCGCGATACAGAGCCTAGTGAGCGTGCGCGCGCTCACTGTGTTCGGGGGGCCAGGGAGCGGGTGCGGCGGCTTTGATTGCCGCTGGCTACCTGCGATGCCCCCCCCCCGGAGTGAATGAACGGAGTGAATGAACGGACCTCCGCTCTGTGTGAGGGGGAAGGGCTGTGATCACAGCCTTCCTGTACATGAAGGCTGTGACCACTTCCCTTCTCCTGTTAGGGCAGTCCCCCATACAGTTAGAACACGCCCAGGGAACATAGTTAACCCTTAGAGCGCCCCTGCAGGTTAACCCCTTCACTGCCAATGGTATTTACACAGTAATCAGTGCATTTTTATAGCACTGATCGCTGTATAAATGCCAATGGTCCCAAAAAAGTGTCAAAACGTTCCGACATGTCCGCCCCAATATCGCAGTACCGCTAAAAATCGCAGATCGCCGCCATTACTAGTAAAAATAAAAAAAAATAAAAACCCCAAAAATGAATTCTCATCATCCGTAAACGCGACCACTTTTGCGCAAACCAATCAATAAACGCCGATTGCGATTTTTTTATCGCAAATATGAGGAAGAATATAAATTGGCCAAAGACGGTGAAAAAAATGTTTTTTGATATTTTTTTTTGGATTTGTATTTTAGCAAAAAGTAAGATATTTGGTTTTTTTTTGCAAAATTGTCGCTCTTCTTTTGTTTATAGCGGCGATCAGAAATGACACAGAGGGGATCAAATACCACCAAAAGCAAGCTATATTTGTGGGAAAAAAAGGACGCAAATTTAGTTTGGGTACAATGTCGCACGACCGCGCAATTGTCAGTTAAAGCGATGCAGCGCCGAATTGCAAAAAGGGCTCCGGTCCTAAAGCTGGAAATCCTTCCGGGGCTGAAGTGGTTACGTTAAAAAAAAAACTGAAGCCTTTACAACCACTTTAAGATTAGGTTTTTGGATTAGGTACAGGTTAAAGTGTTTGTTGTGCAAAAAAAAAAAAAAATGAACAAAATTTGCAGTACATTTATAAAATACACATTTCTCTATGTTTTATCCCTTTAAAGATCCTTCAAGAACAGAAAAATGTGTGCAACAAAGGCACTCCTAATTCGTGTTGTGGGCTAACAGCAGTTTTGTGGAATAAGTGGTATCAGTCTTGAGACTTCCCTGTTGTCTTTGCTATTTAAACCCCCGCCTCTATGTCTATTCTTCACAGCATAAAAGCTAATTTACCCGTTGTCCTAAGACATGAAATAGGAGCGCTAATAAGGATCTTTGAGATAACACAGAATATAGATATTTCTCCACAGGTTGCCACAGTGGCTCTCCTGATAAAAAAAAAACTTGATGGGGTTAGCATCCTTCTGTTTCTTAGTCTTCATCAGCAGTTTACACCAGAGAGGAGGGTCATAATATTTTTATCAAGGGGATCATCGATACCCAAACTTCTATCCTGGCAAATATCTATTTGCCCAACCATGATCAAACATCATTCCTGTAAATGATTCTTGTCATACTGGAGAAGTTTAGGGGGGGGGGGGTGCTCTCATATATGCTCTCATATATGCAGGGTGAATTCAACTTAGGCAGCCCATACATTCATAATTTTATTTTAATTCAGCCAGCGGGTTTAAACAAAAATACAGATCAGATTCCCCCATCCGCACATTTGATGTAGATAGGGGAATCCTTCCGCTGTGCTATTGTTTTCTGATGTCTATAGTTGATAGTATTGATCGATCACAAAAAAAAACAAAAATTCTGGTTGTAAAGAAGTCAATCAGTAGTGTTTAGGAAGGGTGCCTCCTTGATGACTTGTGTAGGCCACTGCTGTGGCATTGTCTGACTGTAATTTGTCTAGATGACCCTGTAGAAGGGGGGTCCAATGACAAATAGATAGCTGTCAGTTACGGAATGTTAATTTGTGGTTTTACCTACTATGGGGACCGTGCTTCCTGGACAGTCAGGAAGTTGTAAACTTTGCCCCACCCTGTAAGGCTCACATTTGTCACTACCACATTCCAGTCATGTGAAGGAATGATTCTCTCAATTCCAGGCAAGTATTGGGGATCCACCACGCCAAGGGTAGCTATGTTTGGCTGAGTGGAAGCATTGGGCAATCCAAGGAATGGATTTGCTTATTCCACATCTTGAGTATGTTTGATTGAGGAAAAATGGGCAAAAGGAAGTACCTCGAAGGAGGCTACCATGAGGCCCAGAACTCTGAACTCTGAAGCAAATTGAGAAATGTCATTATGACCATTATGAGGGTCCGAGCTGGAGTTTAGGAAGGCAGTCTTGTCATGTGGGAGGAAGATTCTGGCTTGGGTTGTGACCAATATTAGACCCAGGTACTCAAAAAAGGTGTGAGGGCTGAAAAGAAAACTGGTTGATTTTGGCAGACAAGGTCCTGGCTGAGACATTGTTCAGTGGGAAGTTGTCCAGGTATCAAGTGACATGAATGCCCTGGGTTCGTAGAAGAGCTAGAAGTGGATCAAACACTTTTGTGAACACTCAAGGTGCAGAGGAGAACACAAATGGCAGTGCCACAAACTGGAATTGCTGGTCTCCTACAGCAAAATGCAGAAAGCATTGTGAGGGGAAAATGGGAATGTGTAGCTAGTGATCTTGTATGTCTGTAGATGCAAGAAATTCCCCGTTTTTAAGGGAAGCAATGATCCAGAATTTTGATACACAAAGAAATCTGTTTACGGATTTTAAGTCCAGTATAAGGAGGATTCCACCAATTGGTTTTGCCGCTGTAAATAAGTTTTAATAGCAACTTTGAAACAATTCATTTGAAGGAACTGGTACAACCACTCTTTCTGTCTAAAGTTGGTGCAAGGCATTTAGATTTGCCTTCATTTGGTCTGAACTAGCAGATTGGAAGGTCAAAAAAACTATGAAATGACAAATTGGACCCAGAGGTCTGGGACATCTCACATCCAGTGTGGTGTAAATGCCAACAGACAGAGGAGAGAAAAAAAATATGATTTTAAAAGTGTTAGAGCCAAATGGCAGGGGGTTACAGCAATTAAGAGAGTAACTTTCAAATCCTTGTATCGCTAAACTCTGGATTGCTATGCCCTGTGGATAGTATTGTTAAAAAACAGGAACTGGGATCCATATGCAGGGAAACTTTGTGTTATCTTTACCTATGATTCTGGGCTTATTAGAGGTCCAGGCAATGCTCATCATAGTGGGCATACACCCGAAGGGGACTTCAGTGTCTGAAAACCATAGAAATGGATCATGGCCCTGGACCTGTATAGCACCCTGCAGCTAACTTTACACATTGCATTTTGTGCCAAAGTGAGCATCTAACACAGGATCTAGTGCCTGATGCAAACAGTACAGGCCAGCCCCGCACAGAGTGAGGTCCAGGTAGAGTTCCCATGGTACACACTGAGGGTAACCGATCCAGAAGGAAATAAGCAAGGCAATAAGCAATCAGATGTTCCTCGAAATTTCAATTTCTTAAAAAAATTAAAAGAAAAATACTTCTATGGAGTAGAACAGGTCCCTTAGCCAAGGATGCTACAAAAAAAAAAACTGGAGCATCATGGAGTGGCCGGGGTTATATGGATATGTTCTAGTGGTATCCCTAGCAAAAGTTTTTGCCATTGTCCAATCTGCTAAAGGTAGCAGCATTTAATCCATGATTTATCCATGGCCTGTGTCCTGTACTGTCTGATTAGGATATATTTCTATTTCCACCAATTAGCAGATGTCTGACGAATCCATCATTCAAATACAAAAGACTACAGCTAAATCCCTTTGACTCACCACCCAAATAGCATTCTTCCTTGTTTATTATAGTCACTTGCTCTATATATCTCACATGAAGATAGGAACTAATGCTTTTTCTAACTATATATCCGAAAATGGATATAACTGCAATAAACACCAATTAAGTGTTGAAAAGTGTCTGTGCAAAATAAATGAATAAATATATAAACAATCTACATAAAATTCATAAAGTCCATAAATACAAACAAAAGCAATGTCCAAAGAAATAACAAATCCAAACTTCTCACTTTCCCCATAAACTGAAAAAAATATAGTGCAAAACTGTAATCAAAAGTGAAAGTATCACCCAGTGTCCTTAACCTCAAAAAAGTCTCTCACCTCCCCCAAAAAATGTTTTGCTTGGGATGTAGCACAATACACCAATGGAACTTGATTCAATCAAACCACATCTATAGAACAGATTCCTCTCCAGCAATCCAGTATGAACATGGGGAATAGAAGGAGAGCTCCACATAGTGTAAAAGCATTTCAGTATTTATTAAATTAAGTTATACTGTGTAATTTATTTATTTTTGCTGGTGAATTGGTACGTTTGCCAGGAAACACATTTTGCTTTGTTTGCTCTGTGTAAAAAGCCCTTCCTTGTCCACCTTACTCTGGGAGCCAGTTATAAATTTTGGTTGCTGACATTTTTGTTTAGCCTTGATATGTACCAAGAATGGCAAGGCCCTGGACCCAGATGGCTTTACCCTTAATAACTATAACAAATATTACCCTTCCCCTCTCCTCGTTTCTTATATGCAATCAACTTCCACACACCCTCCTGCCAGAATCAATTTCAGTACACATTACAATGCTTCTGAAAGAGGGCGAAGACTGCTGTAGCTACCGCCCTATCTCTTTACTAATTGTAGATACAAAACCCTTCACTAAAACTTTTTCACTTGCTACCCATCTCTATCACATCATCCACCCAGACGCAGGGGAATGTATACCCACTAGGGTTGCCACATCATCCCTTTAATCCAGGACACATATGAATTACACAGCTTCTGTGGGTAATATAATGCACATAAAACAAGTGAGTTTAATGACCACCTTAATCAGCCTCAAAACCTGTGTAATCAATATGTGTCCTGGATTAAAAGGTTGATGTAGCAACCCTAATGCCCACTTGAGAAGTCAAATATAATACCAATTAAGCACTCAATGCCATCCACTCATCCCCGTCTAAGGCCACCCTTTGTTTCCATGGACATTGAGAAAGCCTTGGAAAGGGCTGACTGCTCTTTCCTATGCCTTACTCTGGAGTCCATAGGCTTGGGCCCTCTTGATTTCTTGGATACAGTCACTATTCTAATGGAATGTGCCGGGGTTGCCCTGTATTTTTCCTAATCCTTAAACCATTCTCCACATGGTAAGAACCAACCCTGACATTTCTGGCATCTGTACAGTCCCCTGAAGACGTCCAGTGTGACAAAATGCATTGGGGTAGGGCTTGGTTGTAAGGTGGTTACACACGCCAGCTCTAGCATTGTGCTTTTATGCTGTCTGCTACTATGTTTGTGAGTACCCTTTTTTGCTTTTAATAAACTAGTGATTTTAATGTCGTCAGACTATCCAGTTTTTTTGCTTCCTCCTATGTGCCTTGAATTGTCCATGCAATATTTGAGTTTGGGCTGTATCCCAGTGAATGCGCTTTAAAGGGCCAGGGGAAATCCTTGAGCCTCTTTTTCTATCAAGCACTCAGGACCCCATGTTTGGGAGGTCATATGAATCTAGCAATTATTACACTATTTATAATGGTTACACATTATATAATTTGATGCTCGGTTGTATTGTTCACTCCAAAACTATATGAATACATGAATTCTTTGATATACAATATTTAAATAAATTGTGGAACTGATGTATTTATTAAAGTAGTAGTAAAGTCCACTTTTTCATTTGTACCTACAGGTAAGTCTATTATAAAGTTTACCTGTAGGTACAATGAATATTTCCTAAACATGAACCATTTAGGAGATATTCACATTTGTTGCAGCTGGTGACACCACCAGCGCATGCACACAGCTCTCTGAATGGATGGCACACATGAGTGTGATGCCCATTCAGAGCAATGGGCCGTGATCGTGGAATAATGCCATTGCGGCCTGGCCATTCAAATGGCTGGGGCCCACAAACCTGGAGGGAAGACCAGGTGAAGATGGAATCCCTGCCAGTGGGATTACAGTCTCATTACAAATGATGGAACTGTGGTTCCTCTTCAGGATATCTCCTGCATAACTTCTGGTCCTGTGAATAATTTCTGGGAATGCAAACATACTACCATTCAAAAATGTATAGACATGCTGATCCCCAAAACACAGGCATTCTCTTTCATCATATGTCCATACCCTTAATTTATTATAAAAGTACAGTTATAATCCATATCATGAATTACGCTCATGCATGCATTCCACACTTTTAAAACAACCCTTCCCTTCAAAGTAAAAACCTGGCTGGATAGGATGAGTGATACCTGTTGCAAACTACACACATACAGTATCCATATGAGTCTGACAAAATATCCTACAATTTAAAAACCGTGAAAGACCTAACTAGCTCCTTCAGGGGCACATACATTAAATTCTGACTTACTTGGTGCTATTGGCTGGAGTTCACTTCCACCCCAGTGTTAAGTCAACTCAGACAGTACAGGACATTCCCCCTGGTTTCAAGCCCACTTTCCTACTTAAAATGTGACCTTTGGGCACTGGGCTCTATATTGTGGCACTTTTCAGACCCTTGTGGCAGTAAGCCACAGACTACTTTACAGTTTCACAACCATGACACATCCTTTGGTGTAATCAAGTCTTTGTAAGCTCTCTTCCTGTAAGTCTCTGTTTCTTAGTTCACATAGCTTGATATGCAACTTTTTGGGACTGGACTCTGGATCTCACTTCTCAGTTGCCTGTGCACTGTTTTTAGTGTTTTATTGAGTATTGTCCAGTTTTAAAGCCTTGACACAGCCTGTAGCTGTGGTTCAGTCTTTCTTGATACAATTAATGATTTAGACCAGGTGGGCTGCAGCAAGAGAACTGTGTCTTAAGTTACACCTTAAGTGTTCTTTCTCTTTTGAATATTGCCACCAATCCAGACTAAGGGAACTTAGTGCTGATGTCATTCAATAGAGACATTGTAGTGTTTGTCCACTGAGCCACTCCTTGTCCCTTCTCAACCATCCCAACTCAGACAGAAGCATTTTTCCACTGCTATCACTTTTCAAAGAGCATTATCTAGTCATTGTTTTTGTTACGCTGCCTACCTACAGTGACTTGATCACTTCTGGCTACCTACGACCCTTACCAGCTCTTACCAACTTGGTTTTTAGGCATGTAGGGCTTTGTCTCACCTTGGGTTAATTACTTACCACTATTAGGTGCAACATATCTGTTAAAAGATGCTTTGGGGATAGTCCCTCTGCAACAGGTGACCTTATTCCATAATCTTCTGCTGTTTTGGGAAGCAATTCTCAGTTGTCCCTATAGGAAAGCGATGCCTGTATTTTGGATCATGGGACTCTTATTTCTATAGTATAATCCTAATCATAAGCTTTTATAACTCCTCTGACTGAGCCTGAGACTTTCTCTAACAGGATTCTTATATCAACTTTTGACTTTGTAACCGTCTGTTCACAATTAGACCTCATGCACAGAGATGATTTAAGGCATCACAAGCTTTATAGCAAAAAAATCCCAGCCTGTACAACCATAGAAGTGAATCACTTGTAGTCAAATATTCACCTTTGTTTCTGTCCATCAATGTTTAATCCTGCATATGCATATGACATATTCCCTAAGCGTGGAATGTTCACATTTGTAGAATACGTCATACATGCATGTGTGTGTAAATACCGATGCACAGAAGCATGGCTGGCTGTGCGTGCCATATGCAGCTCCCTGGGCACAGAAAAACACTGAGATGTGATGCTTAAGAGATTTTTATGCCTCAAACCATCCATGTGCATGAGCATGAGGCCTTAATGGAACAATCTGCTTGCAGGCATTTCAAATGTTCTCCAATGCCATCCACTACAGAACTTCGTTCTAAACCTGTTGGGCCCTAATTTCCATCAGCTCCTAAAAGCCCTAAAATCATCTCTGATTTTGATTTAGACCCTTCACAGACTGCTCCTGTAGCATCTGCATTTTACCATATGCCTTATGATGCAGATATGCAAACTGTTGTTTTCATTCTTATTAACACAGTACGCATCTTGAGCAGAGGTCTCCAATCTTTCCAAAGGGCCAGTTTACTTACCTTAAAGTCTTTAAGGGGGTTTGGACTGTGGCTAGTGGGAATTGAAAATGCCCTGGCATCAGTTGGAGTAAACAATGTCACATCATTGGTATTAGTGGGAAGAATAGTGCCCCATCATTGGCACCAGTGGGAGAAATAAAGCCCCATTGTTGGTATCAGTGGGAGGAATAGTGCCCCATCATTGGTGTCAGTAGAAGGAGTAGTGCCCCATCATTGGTGTCAATGGGAAGAATCGTGTCCCGTTGTTGGTGTCACTGGTAGAAATAATGCCCCATCATTGGGAAATAGTGCGCCATTGTCGGTATCAGTGGGAGGATTAGTGCCCCATTGCTGGTATCAGTGGCAGGAAGTGTGCCCCATCATTGGTGTCAGTAGGAGGAATAATGCCCAATCACTGGTGTCAGTAGGAGCAATAGTGCCCATTCATTGGTGTCAGTAGGAGAAATAGTGCAAAACAATTGATCTGGTGTGTTACTTTCGCGCTCACTATGATTAGGTGAGAGAAAACAGACTGAATAAAAAGACTAAGGCGGTGTGACAGCTGCTGTGGCAGATATAGTTATCCGTATTATAAAAAGGGGGGGTTGCTTAGCGCTCGTCACAGATCAAACTATAGCATAATGTGTATAATCCATAAATCAAACAAAATTCATAATAATCAAATATAAAAGTGACCAACAGTGCATATATAACAAATTTGATTGTAAAACCAGTAATGTGTGTCTCAAGGCTGGACACTTATATGAAACCTCCCCGACAACCAATTTTGTGCACAGAATGATAAATTAAAACAGTATTCGGTTTAGCAGTACTATTGTGTCTTAAGGCTGGACACCATTAAATAAAATTAAAAAGTCGAATAACTTAATGTGGAAAAAGTGTGCATAAACGGAAAGTGCATAAGTGCCGTCCTAGTTTTTTACTTCTACTAGATTGCTTTCCCTTAGACCGATCTTCTTGGCTCAAGTGTCCTTCCACCGGTCTTAAGTGATGATTTCAAAGTGATGAAAAATGCATAAAGTGGTGAATGTGATCTATTGAGTGCTCCTTTAAATGCTCTAGCCTCTCACCTGAGTGTGCTAGGGCAATAGCACGTAAAGGTATCTTTACTTTAGGGTGTTGTGGCTCCACAGTTTCTCCACCAGGGGTCTCCCTGTTTAATTACAACGACCTCTCTTTTCCTCCTATGGTGTTGTCAGTTCAACTACGTATGTTCTCAATCATTCATTTCCCAGTATATGTGGAAAGAAGGTGTTGAACAGACTCCATAGTGCAGTAGAGTTTTTTAAAAAAGGTGATTTATTTAAATAAGCATAAAAAACACTCACATTTTGGGTTCCTCAATCTGAATTCACCTCCGCTCACGCCCTATGCGTTACGTCACGCCTCTCGTGACTTCTACTTGGGGATAGTGCACCATCGTTGGTTTCACTAGGAGGAATATTGCCTCCTCGTTGGTGTCAGCGGGAGTAAGAGTGCCCCATTATTGGTGACAGCATGGAAAATAGTGCTCCAAGGGCCAGATAAAGGCAAGCAAAGGGCCATATGCAGCCTGTGGGCTGCAGCTTGGGGACCACTCATTTAGAGGATCAAGCTTCTGTACCAGTTAAAGGGTCTTTTTGGAGCTCCTGCTAACTTTCTCCAAAGTATATTGAGGGACATTGTTCCCACCCCTCTATGTTTATTTGCCCTATGTACCACTTGCTCACAAAACTGAAGCATGAAAGTTAGGGGCTGGGTTTTAGAAGGCCTTTAACTTTTTTTTTCTGTATGCAAGTGTCATCTCCTGAAGGCAGCTACATATAATCCAATGGTGTTAGAATTACTATCTTCCTTTTCCCCCAATGGATTTCAAAAAAATATTTTATGGTGGGTGCAAAATTCTTATTTACCTTTTCCTCCAGAGAGGGAAACAGGGATATAGTAATTCTTAGACAATTGGGATGTCCAAAAGTAGTCCATCTGAGGGGTGGACAACAATTACTGATGAATCCAATGGATGAGAAAATCTTATTTGAAGAACTGAAGGATCTGATTCCTGAAGAAGACTAAAAAAATTAAAGCAAATAATCAAATTGCTATTAATACAAAAATTGCATTTTTCCTTGGGTTATGTTGTGTAGTTTCATTGTGATATCTGCATGCTTTCTGTCAGGGAGGTTCCTAATGTAGAATGAAGTTGTTGGTTAGTGGGGCCAACTTATCCTGCACATGGGGGTACCTTTTGCCATGAACACGCTCACCAATGGCTGGGACTAAGCGGGGACTGTGGTCATGAGAAGTCCAACATTAAGGCAGTTCCCAGACTTAGAGATGGGCTGTACACTATGTGCATGGGCGTCCGCAGGTAGGGGCAAGGGGGGGCAAGTGCCCCCCCCCTGGAATCAGGGATCGCAAGGTGTCTGCGCAGATTGTGAGCAGGGGCTGGAACACTCCATGTACCAGCTCCCGGCACAGGAAGGAAGATTACACTGTGGACGGCAGCCGGCAGGGCTTTCCATCGTCCGGTGTTAAGACAGCACTGACCTGCAGAAGCCTGTGCCAGGAGCCTGACCTGCCAATGTGAGTTATAGACAATTCATTTCTGTGGGGGGAAGAGAGCTCTGTGCGGGGGATTGGATATGTATACTGGCATAGCACACTCCTGGAATCTGAACCCTGTACATAGCACATGCCTGGAATCTGCACCCTGTACATAGCACACGCCTGGAATCTGCACCATGTACATAGCACACTCCTGCAATCTGCACCCTGTACATAGCACACGCCTGGAATCTGCACCCTGTACATAGCACACACCTGGAATGTGCACCCTGTACATAGCATATGCCTGGAATGTGCACCCTGTACATAGCACATGCCTGGAATCTGCACCCTGTACATAGCACACTCCTGGAATCTGCACGCTGTACATAGTACACTCCTGGAATCTGCAACCTGTACATAGCACATGCCTGGAATCTGCACTCTGTACATAGCACATGCCTGGAATTGGCACCCTGTACATAGCACATGCCTGGAATCTGCACCCTGTACCGTCTAAGGTCCGCACACGATACATGTCCCACGTCTAAGGTCCGCACACGATACATGTCCCACTGCTAAGGTCCGTACACGATACATGTCCCACGTCTAAGGTCCGTACACGATACA
>BLSH010410333.1:66581-79721 GCA_018402905.1 Glandirana rugosa | reverse complement strand
GGGAGCCAGAACATCGACCCCCCCCCCCCCCTCGCTACTGGCGGATCTGTCACCTTTACTAGGTACCACGCTTAACAACTGGTTGCATAGTAGCATGTTCTAATACTTGGTTACCCATAGTAGCTACATAGTAGCTACATTGTTCTTCCTGCTTGACTTGCTGCGTATACTTATTATAGCAGCTAGCTTCATACCCCATGACTCTGGTAGTGGTATGGACTAGGTAGTAGCCCATATTGGCGTTCTCCAAGAGACTAGTTCTGTTCTGCCAAACTTCAACACACCTCTTTCTCTACTGAGTTCTAAAACATAGAGAACGCAAGCAGAGGTAACAACACTGCTTGGGATTTCAGTGCGACAGAGTTGCCAGCTCAAACAGAAAGTTAGTAGCTCGCTTGATTGTTTGCAGGGGCAACAAGTATTTTCTGTACTTGTATCATGACAAAACACACAGACAAATCAGGGGAAATGTATTGCAGCTTTTGTTAGATTAGGGTGAGCATTTGTTTTGCTTTTTTTCCAGTCTTTTTTCCTTTTTTCAAACCGTTGAATAACACACTTCCTGTCTCTTGGTGGCTATGCTCACTTCTCTATTGCATCTATGAAGGGAGCTATGGTTGTCATCCAGGCTGGAGTATAGATATGTCTGCCTTTGATTATCTCCATTACCTATAGTATAGAGAGATTAGTAGTTTTGCAGAAAAATAGATAACATTTTTTTTGCTTTCAGTACAGCAGAATGTGACAAGGACTCTGCATTTTTGGCAACAGTTTTTTAAATTTTTTTTACTTAGTGAAATGTTCTTACCCTGAAGAAAAATAAAGATGAGTGCATCTACCACATCTAAGGAGACTGGTAAGCTGCAAAATATTACTTTTTTGTTCTTGGGTTTAGGCATGCTTTCATTGATTTAGGGGTTAAGCATTTAAAGGGAGATAAAATATTAGGAGCATTTCTGGCATATCTAAAACTGTGAAAATCCCATTCAAAACATTACCTATGAAAAGAAAAGTGATAGCTCAGTGATGCCCATCCTGGAAAGAGAAAGTTGAAGAATGTCACAAAGATAAACATCAATAAAGTAAATTATAAAACATTGTTCGGGTTTAAATATACCTCTTTAATCGTTCCCTCACAAAAGGCAAATTCATTAATAAGCTTGGTTATATATTACGTATTAATTCCGTGTTATTTTGTTTGATACACTTTATTAAAGGAAATTTGTACTGAAATAAAGAGTTCCCAATAGCATGTGAATGTCTAATCTAATCCCAGAAATTCCCATTATAATTAAAATGTCCTGGTTATTCAGAAATAAATAATTTATGCCCTTCTGAAGAAATGCTAATTCTTCGTTTGTGGAGGAGAATATTTTGTCTGGTCTATTCATCACCATCATAAAAGCAATAGATAACATCTCTGGGTTTGTTTCTTTTCTAGGGGTATCTGCATTGTAATGAAAATATATTCAGCAAGATGTGTTAAAGATGTGTTAAAACTGCCAAGAAAGAATGCATGGCGCTGTTTAGAATAACATTTGCATAAACGTAATAGAAAGGATTGATGTCAGTTTCTAAATTAAGTCAATTTATATTTCAAGGATACCATTTGCATAGTCAATATGGTAATGCCAATGGTCAACCATTTTCAGGTAGATTCAGCTATTAACAGAGGCACAAAGGGCTATGTGTGTTACAATGGCAAAGAATATGGCGGGCGGCAACAAGTTATACATTGTTAGGCAAAAAATAATTCCCTTAAGAGGGCAAATTAGTGGGCTAGGACATTCAGTTGTAAATATAAATGATTATTATAATGATTATAAAACACAACATTAGAGCCAGTTCCCAAACCAACAACCAAACATCCATGTCCCAAGTTAAGACTGTCTAACAAAATGTTGGGAGAGGTAACTTTCCACTAAATGTAAAGAAGGAACTTTAAGAGTCGGTTCACACAGGGACGATCCGACTTCAGGCACAACTTGGGGCAACACAAGTCGGATCCCAAGTCGCTGTAGTGTGAACCGACTCTTAAGAATGATGTTGATAATAAGGTCAGCAAACCGTTGACAAATATATAAAGAAAGTTATACATTTTATTGATACAAAAGTTTAAAAAGGTATAAAATCATCAAAAACACATGACACACAGTACATAGCTTTGTGATTCTTGACTAAGAATTCGATTCATGGAGCAGTCCAACGTTTTGCAGATAACTGCTTCTTCAGGATAAACTCCACATCTGATGATTAATTACAGAAGTGTCATTGATAATATCACACAAGCGTCATGCATATTCCAAAACATTCCAACAAATTAATATATGATTATATACAAAAATGCTCACCCAAAATACACACACTAAAGCGGATGTGTCATTCAGTGCCGAGAGGACCCAACCCCCCAACTGGTCTGGCAGGCGGCAGTGGCTGAACTGCACACCCGGTCTGGTGGACATTGGACCACACCTACAGAATGCAGATGGCAAAAATGAACGTGGATAGTGGGCCCGGAAGACAAAGGGAAACAATTTGCCCAAACTAGGCATAAATCTATAAATAGATGAGAAAAAATATATAACTAATCACCCTTAAGTATAGTGAAATAAATTCAATAATTACCACCAGGGCAGAACAGGTTAAACCTGTAAGAACAGGCCCCACCCTCCCTTATTGGCTAGACATGACCTAGTCATCAATCAACTAGAGGGTAAGAAATAAATGCTCAATAAAGGTGAAAGGCAGAAGGCCGTGTGCCAAAAAGCATTAGCCCAGGTATGGCAAGCCACCAAATGGAGTCTTTTACAGTGATCTAATTTAACCCTTGATAATCTATGCAGGGTCGAAGACCCCCATCTTTCTTTTCAACAAAGAAAAAAACAGCCCCTACTTAAGAAGAAGAGGGTCGGATAAAACCTCTCTCCACGTTATCTTTAATGTATTTTCCCATGGATGTTTATTGACACCCTCACAGGGGATAGGTCCTTCCTTTGGGAAGAGGTGCTCCAGGAATCAAATCAATTGCACAGTCAAAGGAACGATGTGGAGGTAAAACCTCCGCCTCTTGCTTGCAAAATACATCTGCAAATTCATTGTATTCAGGTAGGTAGGAGGGATGGCCACGGAAGCCAGCAGACAACCAGAAAGTCTTTTGGATCGAGACAGTTCAGGTAACAGGAATGCCCCCAAGAGGTTAATTCTCCATTGAACCAATCGAAAGAAGGGTTGTGTTAACCAAGGATAACAGGCAGTAGTGGAGAATCAAAATGAGGCAGGACGATTTCCTCTTTGTGGAGTGCACCTACCTGAAGGGTGATGTAGTTTCAAACTTTACAAGGCCATCTCCCAACGGTTGTCCATTCAGGGTGGTGATACTCAGGGGTCTAGACTTGGGAACAAATGGGATGTTATTTTCTTTAGCAAAAGTGTAATCCAGGAACATGGCAGAGGCACCAGAATCCACAAAAGCCTCACAGGAGACAAGTTTAGAGGCTAAATGAAGGATCGCAGGTACAGTTATTTTGGTCTTGGAGGAAGTGCTTGTAAGGTCTAACCCAGCTCAGCTCCTCCAACACAGGTTAGACCCTGCCTTTTTACTGGATGGGAAGGGCAAAAAGATAACAAATGTCCTTTAAGTCCACAGTACAGGCATAGGCTCAAAGCACACCTCCACAGGTGTCTTAGACTCAACAGAAGTTTCAGGTTCAGGCTGAGGTGGTGCTTGAAAGATAGGGGCCAAATGGTAAACTGGCCTAGGAAGCTTGTGAGTTCTAAGTCTCTCCTGGCACCTTTCATGATACCGGACATCCAGACGGAACACAGCTCTATGAATTTCTCAAGGTCTTCTGGGGAATCTTTATAGACTAATTAGTCCTTGATGTGATCTGTAAGACCTTTTCAGAAAGCTGCACGTAATGCCCTTAAGTCCCATTTAGTCTTAGCAGCTAGGGTACGGAACTCAATAGCATGCTGTGCCACAGTCCTGGTACCTTGCTATATGTCCAAAAGTGAGCACTCAGCTGCAGAAGCTCTATCTGGTTTGCCAAATATAGTCTGGAGAGAATCCAGAAATGTATCAGCATCTTGCAGCTCAGAATAATTGCGTTCCAGGTAAGGAGAGACCCATGTCAGGGCTTTCCCCTTTAATAAGGAGATTACAAAAGTCACTTTAGCAGTAGAAGTGTTAAAAGGGTTGTTGCAGAAATACAAACGGCATATGTTTAAAAAAACTCTGCAGTCCTCCGTACCACCGCCAAATTTTTCAGGAGGCGGGCTGGATTGAAGCAAGAGTGGGAGCTGGAGTCTGGACAAATGCAAGGGAACCAGGCAGACAAGACTTAAGCATGGCACAAAGTTCATCTAGCTTAGCATCCAGAGAAGCAAGATGCTGTTCATGAACTCCAATCAATTGTACTTGACGTGAAATCGCCTGAACGATCTCAGCAGGGTCCACTGTCATTATGGCCCGTTTGTAATGTAAGGTACCTGTGGTAAGTAGTGTCCGTAGTGGAATTTGAGCGCAGAGGATTCAGGTGAAAGCATAGTTGGACAGGTCAGGTCGGCAACAGATCAGGCAAAGCGGTACAAAATAAACATCCAGAGAGTGGTCAGGCGGGCAGAGGTCATACATGAGCTCACGGTGAAGTACCAAATCAGCAGGCTGGAGAGTAGTCAAGGATTCAGGCAGAAGTTCATAAACGGGAATCAGAATTACAGAGCCATCAAAACACCCAGGGAGCAAGTAAAAAAAAAACTGCACTGAGTAACAGGAAGTGCTGCTATTTATGGGCTGCTTGATTAAACATTGTCCGCAGCTGGCAGCAGGTGGGGCTAGTGAGTCCAAGGTAGTGCATCAAGCTGGGAGAACATTTTTAAAACTCTAGAGCTTCCCGTGACACAACAGGTAAGGCTGCTGCTGTGGGACCAGGAACATCCCGGTTCAATGGCACCCAGGTACATGACACCTCCTCACTTCAGGGTCCCCATCAGAGTCCCCTTTACATCAGAATCTATCTTAGGAGACCCCCCTTACATTAATGTCACCATTAAAGCCTCTTTCACATCAGAGTCCCCCTTACATCAGAATCCATCTTAGGAGCCTCGCTTACATCAGAGTCACCTTTAAAACACCCCTTACATCAGGATACCCATCAAAGCCCTTTTTACATCAGGGTCTCCAATAAAGACTCCCTCATGTCAAGGTCGCCATTAGAGTCCCCCTCACACCAGGTTTCCCATCAGAACCCCTTATATCAGATTCTGCCTTAGGACATCCTCTACCATCAGAGTCCCCAGCAAAATACATCCCCTTACATCAGGGTCCCATCAGAGCCCCCTTTATATCAGATCCCCTGATCCGTGGTCCTCAGTTATCTTGCTTACAGCATTGCTGTAGTCAGTGTAGCAACATGGGGGGACTGGAGTGTATATGCATGGAGGAAGTTCCATCCACCTGCTTGTGGCAGTGGGGCAATCGCTTGCTACAATGCCGGCTGGTGTAGCAAGCACCTGATATGATGATCACAGAGCAGGGAGGGAAGACCTGACTGTAGCCGTGGGCCAGATGCAATCCTGTAGCGAGACACATTTTGGCCGCTGACTGTAGTTTGGAGACCCATGATCAAGAAGAAGACAACATCCGGGAAAACCCTGGCAAGATGCTGTGGTTACCAATTTTTCTTACAATGCTGTCAGTGAGACAATTGTCTTGATTAATCTATTCAGTAAAAAGCTTACAAGTAATAGCTTGAAGTGCCATTTCAAGCAAGAAATTCATCAAATTAACATTTTAATTTATGTAGGGTAAGTGTACATGGGAGTTTATGTACAGTATATAATCTACCATAATTTGGGAAGCATTTCTGAAGGCTCTGGATTGGAAGACAGTGATTTAAGTTTTTGATTGGGTAATTCAAAACAGTGTTTATTTGAATTAATTAAGCTTTTATATCAGGAGTTTCCAGTACAAGGACCTCATTGCTGATATATTTTGGCACAGGAATGTTAGGTCTTAGGCACAGAAAACCCTTAGAAGTATACATATGAAAGGGTTGGTGTAAGGGGAGGGAGGGAGGTTAGTGTTAGGGTAGTCTTAGGTCAGGGCATTGTTCTCAGCATCAGTAAAGTTGGTTATACAGAAGTAGAACTTGGTTTGAAATTTTTAGTTAAAATAACATTCATTTGTTCTCAGCATCAGTAAAGTTGGTTATACAGTAGTAGAACTTGCTTTGAAATTTTTAGTTAAAATAACATTCATTTGTTCTCAGCATCAGTATAGTTGGTTATACAGTAGTAGAACTTGCTTTGAAATTTTTAGTTTGATTTTCTAATCATTCAGTAGGTCAGATTGACATTCGTTTTTGACCGCAGTGACGAGGAAATTAAAAGCAGCAGGATAAATTTTTCTTCGAACAAACACATTTTTAACAGTGTATGCAGTTTTCATTCAGTAAAGTCCATTTGTTCCAAAATCAAATATTCCAGTGTGTTCCAAAATCAAATATTCCAATGTGTTCCAAAAGCAGATGTCCCGAATGTTCCAAAATCTAATGTTAAAAGCAAATGAAACTTTGAAGTACAACATACTTTCGAAAGGTATTCGTCAAGCTATCACTGAAATCTGCCAGTGCTGCCTTCCTGAAAAAATGGGTTGATTTGCTCAAGGCAAAAACTCTTTTCAAATGAAGTTGCACTCTGCAAGGGAATTTTCCCCAGAGCTTAGTGAATCAGGTGAAGATTCCGTTTGCATAGAATATCCAATAAAGTGCAAGGAGAAAAAAAACATTTTTGCTTGCACATGATTGGATGATGGAAGTCAGCAGAAATTATTCTCATTCACTAAGAGTATAATTCCCTTGCATAGTGCAACTGCACTTCCAACGTGAACAGTCTGTTTGCCTTTAGTAAATCAACCCCAATATATCAGTTGAGTTTACCATGCATTGTATTGCTTTCATTTATCTGTACAAGTCAGTGGATTGCAATATGAGCGCATATTTTTGAATCTGAAACCAGTGTACATTAAACCTTATTCTCTTGCCTGGCACCACCTCATTTGGTGGAGAAATACAAGGTCAGACCACACCTAACAAGTCTTTGGTATGCGGACAATATTTTTTTCTTCAGGCCTAAGCAGACATCCTCTCTTTACGTGAGCTGGCCATAAGCTATGTAAGTTACATCTGGTTCCTGATGAACTAGTTGAAATTCTCTTAATGCGTGACCCTGTTAGCCCCATTCCACCATCCAGTCAGTTGGGTATTCTGACAATAAGCACAGTAGGAGATTGGTTCATCCACACTGTATAGCATGGATGAATGAGTTTATCAGATTTTTTTTCATGTAGCCCTCAGGTTGTCTAGTTTTACAGAATCCTAGGGCTTAAAAAATATCAATCAGTTCTTGTACTGACCTCTAATGTGTTAAATGATATCAACTGAGTCTCCAAAATATGCCATCTTAGACTCAATGAGTTGATTTACTAAAAATAAATAAGCTGTTCACGTTGCAATGGAATTTGTCCCAGATCTCAGTGACAGTAAAGTTTCTCTTTGTAAAGAATAGCTAAATATATGCAAGGAAAATTTTATAAAAAACATATTTTTTGCTTGCACATGATTGGATGACGGAAGTCAATGGAGCTTCACCTCATTTACTAAGCTCAGGGGCAAATTCTTTTAAGTGTATTTGTTTTTGCAATGTAAACAGCCTATTTGCCTTTGGTAAATCAACCCCAATTAGTTGAGAATGTTTTGGTGGCCCCGTTTCACTTTAAGATCCTTACTAAAAAGACCTTGGCATTCCTGCCCTATAGGTGCATATCTTGGGAAACTCTGTGAATAGTTTGAGCAGATCTAAGTTGGTTTTCATGGACTCTCAGGGCATGACCTAATTCATTCCATATACCACATGGGAAAGATAACATGCATATAATCATGTTCAGCTATCACATCTTGATGGAGATGAAAGTGATTGCTATTGTGGTCATTAATACTGGGCGTTCTTTTGAGACTGTTCAGGATCAAAAGTGACAGATGCCATTAAAATCTGAAACAATTCTTCTGCTTACAATAAATTACAGCTACACTTTTAATAGCTTTGTTATAGTCAATGGTGTCTACATCATGGCTTTACCTGGAGGCATTTTGAATTTAAAATAAAAAGCAGTCATGTAGCAGCATCCTCTAACGATAAAAGTGGAACATGTATAATTAGCAAGAAGAGATCACTTGGAAAAAAGAGCCCTTGGGTTCAGTGATTATCATCTGCTTTCCACAATGCAGTGATGACCTAGTTTTCCAGCAGACAGCTTTGATACACTATCCCAGATTGCCATTTTCTATGCTGTAGTTTCCAAACACATCTCCTATTTACATTCAGAATTATGATTATGACTATTATGGGTGATTTAGAAGCTGACCTCTGTCTGTACTTCCTTTAGTGCACCAAATTAAACAACTTGCCAAGTATGAATCATAAACAAAATGAATATTACTCATTTTCAGCACAGTTATTTATGTAGCAATGGACATAGTATATTATGGGTATCTACTAAATGACTCTGACATAATGGCTAAGATGATGTACCTTTTTAAAGTAATATCTCATATAGTATTAAAGCTGCTGGTCACTTTTGGTTTGGCACTGGAGAAATCTATCTCCAGCCTTGAATTTAGTTAAATAGAGTGTGCTCTGTGAGATCCTGCCACAGCAAGCATGCACCTCACATCCCAGTGTCCATGGCAATAGTAGGATGCCCCCCCACCCACCCAACAATACACAGAGCTCACAGACAGATTTTACACCAGCAAAATATGTGGTTATTTATCTCTCACCTTAAGGCTGGCCATACACGGAGTAAATTTCTTTCCTGCAACCACTGGTTGCAGGAATGAAATTTGCTTGATTCCCCCATCAACATAGACAGTGTTAATGTGGGAATCTCTCCTGCAGAACCATTGTCTCCTCCTGGGGGGGGGGGCGTGGGAAGCCATCCCTGCCAGCAGAAGAATCAGGTAGGCTACTTGTACCCAAGTTGATCAATCAACTTGTTTCATTCAGACTGACCAATAACGGTTCCAATCTCGGCCTCTTCCTGCTGAACCATAAATGCCTTAATGGACCTTGCTTTGTCCACTGGTGTGCAGTCATGTTGGAACACGAAGGGGCCATCCCCAAACTGTTCCCACAAAGTAGGGAGCATGAAATTGTCTAAATCTCTTGGTATGTTGATGCCATAAGTGTTCCCTTCATTGGAACTAAGAGGCCAAGCCCAACCCTTGAAAAACAACCCCACACTATAACCCCCCTCCACCAAATGATTTGGACCAGTGCACAAAGCAAGGTCCATAAAGACATGGATGAGCGAGTTTGGGGGGTGGGCAAACTTGACTGGCCTGCACAGAGTCCTGACCGTAACCTGATAGAACACCTTTGGGATGAATTAAAGCGGAGACTGTGAGCCAGGCCTTCTCGTCCAATATCAGTGCCTGACCTCACAAATGCGCTTCTGAGATGGTCAAACATTTCCATAGACACACTCCTAAACCTTGTGGACAGTCTTCCCAGAAGAGTTGAAAGTGTTAGAGCTGCAAAGGGTAGGGCAACTCAATACTGAACCCTACGGACTAAGACTGGGATGCCTTTGAAGTTCACATGCATGTAAAGGCAGGAGTCCCAATACTTTTGGCAATATAGTGTATATAGTTAATAAGAGAGATACCTCCAGATGGATGTTGCAGTACAGTACACTAGCAGGGTCCCCTGAGGATGATCATGTTGTGGCATTTGCCTTGATGCTGGAGACCTGAAGACAAGATCTGCAGTGATGAGGAGACCCTCCAGCCATTGTCCAACTAGCCTGCAATGCAGCTTTATACCAACAGAAACCACATTGTGGCACTGGAACTAGCTACTCTGCGCTTAGTCTCTAGTAGTGTCTAATCTGTCATGCAACCAGAACTCTAACTGCCAGAAGTGGTTGTTGGATGTCTAACCTGGCTCTAGCCTATGCTGGTTATTGAGCCCTGAACTAAAATTAGTTATAGAATCCCAGACTAGAAAGGATAAGGTTAACTGAAATAAAAGGAGCTGCATATGAACTCTATTGCAATAAACAGGTTCCCCTGCTAATATTCTGGAAGGTGACCAATACACACATACTAAAGCACAGACCTAGCTATCTGGCTATTGTGACGTCTGTCACAAGGATTTAGATACACCCCCAAGAAGCTATTGACAGCTGCAGTTATACTGATAGAATATAGGAATACTTGGCTAATAATCTCTACTTATGGTCTGAGCGAAATACAACAGCAGTAATAGCTCCTATGTGTGAAAGTTCATCTCTCTCTTCACTTTCTCATTCTGTGGTTTTCAACCCAGCCCCACAGAGACATAAAGTGATATGCATACATAAGCCACAGCACAGCCACTTACAGACTGTAGAGGGCAGCAGATCCTTACATGTATGTAAGCTGTGGGCTCCATAATCTAGACCTAAGTGTCCTTTGTCTTAAGTGTTGGAGGTTGCAAAATGATCCCACAAATTTTAAAGTAGTTCTAATTTAAAGTAGGTTCAGATATACAAATCATTCTAATCTATATTCTTTGTGTAAAAAAAAAAAAAAAAAAAAAAACACACACCTAATGTGTGTTCTTAAGTGATTTCTTTGATTTGCACTAAGGTTTGTGTGCTTCGGTGAGAACAGTAATTAGGTCATATGTGTGCACTGCGTAGTGTTTAAGTGCAGGTCCTGTTTAACCATTGCCTTTTAGCAACTTTCACTCTTGCACACAATTTGCCATGCCCACCATTTGCCTAGTTCAATTACACACACAGCTTCTTCTGAGTGTGCCCAAGCGTGTTCTGCCTCTCTTACAATCCTAGCAATCCTACAACATATGTACATTGATCCCTCAGTGACTTGATTTAGATAGACCTAAGATTATGCGCTGTAACCAAACTCCAGATTATGTACATGTAACCCTCAGTGACTAGTCTGGACTTTGAATTAGTCCTTATTTGTAAGTTTCCAGTATAAGTGTATTGAAGATGAACTCCGGAGAAGGCATAGCCTGGCAGTGGAGAGGCAAGGTCATGGGATATCAGAAGAAGACAAAAAGGAGCCTCTAAGTGCAGTATTACAAAGGATTTATTATAATAATGGTATAAAAACACTCACATTGTGGAGCAGCATAAACAGCATAATCAGCATGGGTAGTCCATAATGGCGTCCTTGCCTGAGGAAGAGGCGCGGTCCTCGTGTCATCAGGACCGACATTCGCCTAGGAAACGCGTCGCGTACTGATGACGTCACTCCCCTGTGTTCTGTCTCCTGTGTCACATACTGCGTCCTGGATTTACAAGCCGGCTCTTCACCATCTCCTCTGGACGATTCATCCTACATCTGGACACCTGTCTATACCTGGAGACGCTTCCCCCATCGCAGAGGTTGCAGTGGCGCCATTATGGACTACCCATGCTGATTATGCTGCACTTAGAGGCGCCTCCTTTTTGTCTTCTTCTTTTATAGTTACATGAGGTCTGGTTCAGCTTCCAAGGATTGGCTCCCTCTTGTCCCTGATCATCTGTTATACTCCCTCCTAGAGACTTATTGAAGTGGCAGAGACTTCCACTTATATTGTCTTGAGGATTTCACCAATTAGACTACCTCGTTGCTTTCTATGAACTATTTTTGGACTGGGCTGATTACAAAGTTTGAGCGCACAAACCTGCTTTTTTTTCATGGGATATCAGACCTCTCCATTAGCAGGTTTAAAACCTTTCAAATGAACCACACAGGCAGCAGAGATTTCAGAGACTCAATTACAGCTATCCTCAATGGGCTTCAGGAAAAAACACTCTTGGAACATTTGGAATTCGTCCGGTCTATCGAGTTAGGGGGGAGGTGAAATTGCCCCCATCCCCAATAACAACAATTGAAAAAATGTTCAATGTCAAGCCCATTTTTTTATCATCTCTCTTAAAGATCCTAGCATCCAGATTCTACCTGACCTATCCTGTCATGCTGTATATATGTGTTGACTACTAAAACCTTTTCTAGAGAAGTTTCAAAGCAACATGGCTACCTATAAAGGGGAACACCCCTTTTATCTGACCATTCACAAACAGCCATAACTTTGCTCTCCACTTCTCAGCTCCCCATGCTGTTTTGTTTCCCGAACTTTGAAAAATATATTGCATGTGATGATGTTTAGGCCCCGCATTCCAGGTTAGGAGTTAAAGCATTTGTTAACCCCCCCGAAAAAATGGATCCTGCTCCTTTAAAGCATGTAATATGACACAGTGCTTGTCCTGTGTCATTTGGCCACCTGTAACACCTAAACACCTGGCTGATCCTGCCTGGCTATACCCTTCCTTGACACCAGAGTCATCTGTACGTGCCTCCGTCATCCGCAGCCTGCTATCTGCTCCCTTCTCTGCTCCTGTGTCCTCCTCCCCCTCCCCTCTCTGTATGTGACAGTGCTGCCCCCCTTCCCCCCATGCTGCTTGCATAACACTAACCTGTATACACCATCAGCACTGCCTCCTATTGCAGTGCCCCCCTCTGTGCATGATTTATAAAAATAAATTCTGCAAATACCTCACTTCACAGCTGAAATTGCGATCACATGACCGGCCAGCTCTCTCCTCCTCCCGTCCTGACTAGAGTTGAGCGGACACCTGGATGTTCGGATTCGGTGGGTCCAGCCGAACTTCGCAAAAAAGTTTGGGTTCGGTACCGAACTTGACCTGAACTTTACCCCGGACCCCGAACCCCATTGAAGTCAATGGGGACCCGAACTTTTTGGCACAAAAATGGCTGTAAAAAAGTCCTGGCAAGTGCTAGAGGGCTGCAAAAGGAAGTAAAATGGGGGTAAGAGTAGGACAAGTGCCCTACAAAAAAATGGGGATAGGGAAAATAACTTAAAATCAAATAAAAAAAATAAAAATGGGAAGGGGGGTTGGATGTGGAGTAGGAGCCTTAGAACAATATTTTAGATTTTAGAACAATAATCTGTCCCTTACAGCAACAGCAGGAACCTGACCCTATAGGAGTAGGCAATGATTTTAGAACAATAATCTGTCCCTTACAGCAACAGCAGGAACTAGTAACGGATGAGGATATCCCAGTC
>BLSH010410333.1:51763-62875 GCA_018402905.1 Glandirana rugosa | reverse complement strand
TCTACCTAGTCCAGAAACAGATCGTTCTGTAATGCAGGATGAGATCTGCAATCTGTCCCTCAAAGCAGTAGTAGTAATCTCTACCTAGTCCAGAATCAGATCGTTCTGTAATGCAGGATGAGATGTTAATATCTGCAATCTGTCCCTCACAGCGCCGGCAGCATGCTCTTCCTAGACTAGCCTGAGAGCATGTGACATGCAGCACTATGTGACTCCAGCTTATACTGAGGCTGGGTCACATGATGCACTGGCCAATCACAGCCATGCCATTAGTAGGCATGGCTGTGATGGCTCCTAAGGGCAAACCAGTGAAACACTTGTTGATTGGCTGCCCTGCAGCTATTCAACATGCGTGATCAAATACCCGAAACCCGAACTTTTTTTCAAATGTCCGGGTTCGGGTCCAGGTCATGGACACCCCAAAGTTCGGTACAGACCCGAACTTTACAGTTCGGGTTCGCTCAACTCTAGTCCTGACTGATGTCAGCAGGGGAATCTCGGACCCTCCCGCTGCATCTGTCAGAGGAGGAAAGGAGTAAGCCAGCCGATCATGTAATCGCAATCTTTGCTCTGAAATTAGGTATTTACATAGTTACATAATTACATAGTAATTAAGGCCGAAAAAAGACAACAGTCCATTTAGTTCAACCTGTGTAGGTGTACTCTTGCCAGTACCCATATCCCTGTATGTTGTACTTATTGAGATATACATCCAAGAGTTTTTTAAATATATCCATACTGCCCGCAGTCACCACTAGTTGTGGAAGAGAGTTCCACATCCTTATTGCCTTGACAGTGAAGAACCCCTTACGAATTCTTAATTAAACCGTTTCTCTTATAATTTCAGTGTGTTTCCCCTTGTCCTCCTACATTCCCTGAGACTGAACAGTTTATCTTTTATGCTTGGATCCCCATTGAGATATTTATCGATTGCAATCATGTCCCCTTTCAAGCGTCGCTTCTCCAGAGAGAATTAGTTTAGCGCTTGCAATCGTTCCTCGTAGGTAAGGTCTTCCACTCCCCTTATCAGTTTGGTTGCCCTCCTTTGGACTCTCTCCAGCTCCAGTATATCCTTTCTGAGGACTGGTGACCAAAACTGGACAGAATACTCCAGATGTGGCCTAACCAAGCTTTTATAAAGTGGCAGAATTATAGTTTTATCCCTGGAGCATATCCCCTTATTTATGCATGCTAATATTCTACCTGCTCTGGTTGCTGCAGCTTGACATTGCATGCTATTGCTCAGTCTGTCATCTACTAGGACACCCAGATCCTTCTCCATTCTTGATTCCCCCAGAGGCTCTCCCCCTAGTACGTACTTTGCATTTATGTTTTTTGCCCCAAGTGCATTACCTTACATTTTTATACATTAAACCTCATTTGCCATTTGTCTGCCCACTCCGTTAATTTGTTCAGGTCATTCTGTAAAATGTCAATATCTTGTTGTGATGTTATCGTCCTGCTTATCTTTGTATCATCAGCAAAAACCGAGACTGAGCTATTAATCCCTTCCCCCAGATCATTAATGAATACATTGAATAGAATTGGTACCAAGACAGATCCTTGGGATACCCCACTTGTCACTCCAGACCAGTCTGAGTACACATTATTAATCACCACCCTTTGGACACGCCCCTGTAACCGGTTCTCTACCCAAGAACAGACCTTCTGGTCCATGCCTGCAGACCTCAGCTTGTAAATAAAGCATTTATGGGGAACAGTGTCAAAAGTTTTTGCGAAATCCAGGTACACTATATCCACTGACCACCCCCTATCTAGATGACCGCTCACTTCCTCGTAGAATGTTAGCAGGTTTGTCTGGCAGGAACAACCCCTCATAAACCTGTGCTGATTACTGCTAATGATGTTACCTTCCTCAGTTACTTTTTGAATATAGTCTCTAATTATACCCACCAATAACTTAACCACTATTGATGTTAGGCTGACTGGCCTATAATTCCCAGGAATATGTCTCTGCCCTTTTTTAAATATTGGCACCACATTGGCTTTCCTCCAATGGGCTGGTACCAATCCCGTCATTATACTATCCACAAAGATTAGGAACAATGGCCTGGCTATAACCTGCCTGAGTTCCCTGAGGACTCTCGGATGTAAGCCATCTGGTCCTGGTGATTTATTTGTATTAAGTTTCTCTAATCTTTCTTTGACTCCGGCCTCCGTTAGCCAGGAGGGTATGTCCTGTGTTGTGGCACTAACAGTATAGTTGTGGTCGGTAAACCCCTTCTTTTCCTGTGTAAAAACTGAGGAGAAGAAGGTATTTAATATAGTTGCCTTTTTTGTGTCATCTGTGACCATCCTCCCATCATCATCTTTTAACTGTGCAATGTGCTCTGGGTTTGCCTTTTTATTAGTAATATATTTAAAGAATTTCTTTGGGTTTTTTTTACTCTCCTCCGCTATGTGTTTCTCATAATCCTTTTTAGCCGCCCTGATTGCATTTTTGCACTTCTTATTACATTCCTTGTAGTTTTGGGATTCAGAAGGTGACCCACCCTTTTTATATTTTTTAAAGGCCAAGTTTTTCTCTTTAATGAGGCTTTTCACATTACGGTTTAACCACTCAGGTTTGACCTTTGCCCTTTTATATGTATTGCCCACTGGAATGCACTGTGCGATACCCTTATTTAATATGCTCCTAAAGCATTCCCATTTTTCTTCCGTGTTCATTTTTTCTAGGACTGTGTCCCAATTTATGTCCTGCAGTAATGACTGCAGCCTTGAAAAATTGGCCTGCTTAAAGTTTAGTGTTTTAGTGCTGCCCTCTTGCCTCTTTTTATTGTGATTTACACTAAATGCTATCATTCTATGGTCACTAGATCCCAAATTATCGTGTATTGCCACATCTGCGACCAGATTTTGAGTGTTCGTAATTAATAGATCTAACAGGGCATTCTTTCTAGTTGGGGAATCCACCAATTGGGACATGAAGTTGTCCTGTAGAACATTCATGAAATGACGGGCCTTTAACGAGTGTGCTGTCCCCTCTGCCCAGTCAATACCAGGATAATTGAAGTCCCCCAGTATGATTACGTTTCCCAGTTTCGCTGCCATTTCTAGCTGGGATAGTAGTCCCAGCTCCTCCTCCTACTTTAGGTTGGGAGGCCTGTAACATACCCCAACTAATAATGTCCCATTTACCTCCCCTCTATGAAGTTAAAATCATTCTGATTCCACCTCCCCCCTCATCCTGTCCATAATGTCACTCCTCTCTATCACCTTTACATCATTCTTGACATATAGACAGACCCCTTCTACTTTCCCTATCCTTTCGATATAATGCATACCCCTGTATATTGGCCAGCCAATCGTGTGAGCTGTCAAACCAAGTTTCAGTTATTCCCACAAGGTCTAAGTCCTCCTCATGTAGCAGTAGCTCCAGTTCCTCTATTTTGTTAGCTAGGCTCCTAGCATTTGCGTAAACACCCCTTAGTTTTGTATGAGTGCACATTATTTCCTCCATATGTTTCCCCTGGCTCAGTTTAGGAGTTGTCCCCTTATTCACTCGCAATTTAGATGCTGTGGTAGTAATATCACTGCTGACTCCACTATACCCCACTGTCCCCTGCTTACTACTCACTATTGTTTCCTCTGCCCCCCCATTAACTAGTTTAAAAGCCCTTCCATTTTTCTTTCTTCCCAGTAGAGCTGTACCATCCCCATTAAGGTGCAGCCCGTCCTTACTAAAGAGCCGGTAACTGCCCGAGAAGTCGACCCAGTTCTCCAAGAACCCAAACCCCTCTTTCCTACACCAATTCCTCAGCCACCTGTTCAATTCCCTAATCTCCTGCTGCCTCTCTGGTGTGGCTCTAGGTACATGTAGTATTTCAGAGAAAACTACCTTGGAGGTCCATTTTCTAAGTCTATTCCCTAAGTCCCTGAAATTATTTTTTAGGACTCTCCACCTTCCTCTCACTTTGTCATTGGTACTGACATGTACCATGACCGCTGGGTCCTGCCCAGCCCTGCCCAATAATCTGTCTACTCGATCCGTGATGTGCCGAACCCAAGCGCCCGGTTAACAACATACTGTTCCGCTACCACGGTCTTTCTGGCAGATTGCCCTCTCTGTCCTCCTGATAATCGAGTCCCCCACTACCACAACCTGTCTAACCTTACCTGCGCCTCTACCCCCCTCCTTGCTGGGGCGGCTACTCCCCTGGCAGCTAGGGGAGGTCGCCTGCTCCAGCGCTGCCACCTCTGTGCCTGCATCCCCAGCATGATGCAACCTGGCATATTTGTTGGGGTGTACAAACTCAGGACTGGCCTCCCTAGCACTCTTCCCCCTACCCCTCCTCCTAGTTGTCACCCAGCTACCTACCTCTGGCTCCTGTACCTCCATGTCTCCAACCTCCTCTAGGCTGGCCCCTGCCAGAGCCTGCTGGGTAATTTCCAGGCTTATTTCCAGGTTGCTGATGCTTCTCAGTGTTGCCACCTGATTCTCCAGATCCAGTATCTGGGCTTCCAGAGAAACAAGTCGCTTACATCCCGCACAAAAGTATTCGCCCTCGACTGGTTCGTCAAGGAACGCATACATGGAGCAGGACGTGCACTGAGTGGCTTCACCAATCCTGTCAGACATTTTCCCACTATTCTTTTGGGGATGATTAGAAGACTAGCTATTGGTAACCTACACTACTCCCTGACTCTACTTCCTGGTGTCAAGCTCCTCCCGGTACCAAAAGGGTACTCCTAGAGCTAGAGTACTTCACAATGCTCAGATACTCACAATGCTCAGATACTCACACTGCTCAGTTACTCACACTGCTCAGATACTCACAATGCTCAGTTACTCACTCTGCTCAGTTACTCACAATGCTCAGATACTCACAATACTCAGATACTCACAATGCTCAGTTACTCACACTGCTTAGTTACTCACAATGCTCAGTTACTCACAATGCTCAGTTACTCACAATGCTCAGTTACTCACAATACTCAGATACTCACAATGCACCCTCACACAATCAGCCTGTTAGTCAGTCCTTTCTCAATTAAGTTGCGTTTCACTGCTCCTCAGCTGCTCATGTAAGCTGACACCTGCAGGTCCTGTCAGCTCCCTCAGTCCCTGGTCAGTCTCCCTCTATCTCTGTCTCCCACTGCCTAATCTTGTCTGCTGGTCTCACCCTCCCTTCGATCCTGCTCCACTTCCCCGCCACCTAGCCTGTCCACCAATCTCCCTCTCGGTCTTCCTGCCCCGCTGGGTCACTCACCTCCCTAGTCAGACTTGCTCCAGCCACCAGCCGCCACTGCTATGCAAGTCCCGGCCGCCTCCTCCCGCTCCTGGAGTCACTCACCTCCTCCTCCTTGTTGTCGGGACACCAGCTGCCTATGCCCGGTCCCGGTTCCCGGTCCATGGAGCCGCCGCGCCTGCTCAGTCACATGGGGGGTCACAGACACGTGCTTCACCCGCTCCCCCCCCTCACACTCACACACACGATGCCGCCTCAGCAGCACCAACAGACCGACTGGCTTTCGCGCCAAAAAACAAATTTCAAACAGCACCACCTAGAGGTTTGCAGCATTTATTTTTATAAATCATACACAGAGGGGGACACTGCAATAGGTGTCAATGCTGATGGTGTATACAGGTTAGAGTGGCTTAACAACCACTTTAAAGTAGAACTATAGGCATAACTTTTTTCTTTTTTCATTTTGTTTGGAGCAAGGGAAGGTTATAACCTCCGTCAGTTTTTTTTTTCCCCCATCTGTGTCCCATTGCAGTGATTTTCCTTCACTTCCCATCCCATAGTCAAACAGGAAGTGAGAGGAAATCCATGCAAATTAAGGAATTCCTTGGCGCTCCACAGGTCACTAGAACTAGTGTCCCCATTGGGATATTTTCCCTCCCAAAATACTTTGGCTTTCAATGAGAATGGTAAACAGAACAAATGGAGAGGGCTACGGCAATTCGCACGAACGAGCCAACCTGCTGCTGTATTATGATGGCGGCCGGTCAGCAAGTGGTTAATGGGGGCACAGACAGCAATAAAAAATGGCAAACGTTCTAATATCTGCGCTCTATCCAAAACTACAGTATAAAAAACTTTAGTTATACTTTAAAAAGATTGGCGCTGCAGCAGGACTGAGGAATAATTATTATAATACAGGATTTATATAGCGCCAACAGAGATATGTATTCTGCTTTAATGAATCATCCCTAAACTATATGAGTAATATATTATAAATATACGTTGGGTGCTACCCCATGCTGGCCAGTCTGTGTCCAATTAAAATACTTACCATTTACTCAACATGCTCCTTTTCTTACAACTCCCTGGGTTCCTGGACATGCCCAGGAAAGGTAAATGTCTCTATTTTCCTACCTCAGCAGCCCAAGGAGGCCATGCCTGATGTGGCAGAGGTAGCCAGGCAAGTGATCTGCAACCAGGTGAGAGGTGCTCCGTTCTCATAACCAGAGTGTGGGCAGTTGTGCCAGAGCCTAATAACATACAGCTTTTCTGAAAGTTTCAGCTACTGTGGGGGGGCACCTCTGAGTGTTAACAGTATTGCAGTTCCAATGGGGTGGCATTTTGTCCTTGCAGGGCTTTATATCCTTCCAGCTGTTTGGCTATGTTTTGCACTATTTTACTGTGGTAGGGATTCTCAGCTAAACTTTCTGTTGCTATAAAGCCCGTATACACGGTCTGATTGCTGGCCGATAACGGTCATCCAATAGCCGGTTGGCTGATAATCAGATCGTGTGTACGCATGGTTCTACAGTAGATTTCCAATTGTCTAGAATACTTGTGTTGGCCAACAAGGCGTTGGCCGATTGTTGGCTCGTGTGTACAGAAGTTGGCCAACAAAAAGTTGGAAGTGCAAACACGCATGCTCGGAATCCAGGAAGTGTTCAGTCGTGTAACCTGTGTTCGTAATTCACAATTCACATTCACCTGAACGTCCTCATTATACGGTCGTAACACGTCACTACGTTCGGCTTTGTTGACCAATTACTTGACTCATGTCAGTACTCTAGACCAAACTGCCGTTGCCCAATTTGGACAAGAGTTGGACGTTCGGTTGGCCAACAATCTGCGCGTATGCACGAGGCTATAGAGTCTTACGAAGACTATGCTATGCAGCCACATGTCACCCTGATCACAGAGACACTGATGTGAGTCGTTTTTGTGCAAGTTATAGTCACCCTCTGCCTGATTCATACTGCCAGTTACCCATCCTGTTACATGGCTGCTCTTGGGATTTTCAAATCTCTCCCAGGCAGTTAGCCAGATAGGCCATTCTGTTATTTTCTGGTTTAGCTTTACTTGTTTCTTCTGGATCACCCCCCCCCCCCCCACACACACACACACACACACACACACACACACGCTCATTGAACAGGAGAGATGATGATTTTACTTTCCAGTATGACTGATAGCTCTGTTCATAGATGCACAAAGCATCCATCAACTAATTTATGTATTTATGTAAATACTTATGATGCGTTAATTCACTACTTTATCACTCAAACCCATTCATTTAACTCACCTGTTTAATGGCTTTACTTTTTCGTTGATTTATTTGTACATGTACTTTTCCTGTTCAAAGATAGCCATGAAAATTAGTTGACTGGAATACAGTCTGGTTTCTTATGTCTCTCTGGGTTGTTATGTTGAGTTTTGGAGACTGTAGGAACCAAGTGAGAAAAAATGGTGGGAACAACAGTTGGAGTTTCCAAAATTTAAAAGAAGATATTATATGAGTCTACCCACAAGAGCTAATAATTGAGCACATTAGTTTATGGTAGAATGAGTTGATTAAAAAGAATATACAGCACAATATTATGTTATTGGCTCTCATCAGAATTATTGTCTGACTTGCATTAAACTCTTATTCAAGATAATTGTGATCTTATCTGGTGGAACTATCCTCCTTGCCCAGTGGTATCAATTCATTTTTTTATATTTTAAAGTAGGTGTAAAGCATCACTGAGATGCTGTCAATTAACTTAGGAGGGTGGTGCAGGGGGGTTTGCAACAATGATTGATCACATGACATTTGCTGACAGCAGGGAGACTATGCAATGGCTGAGGGTTGTCCCCCTAACAAAGGGATTATAGAAGAAAACCCTCATATGGAAGAATCTCCAGTTAAAACAGAAAATTAACAGCCCAAAATAAATAAAACAACTCTTTAGAATATTTAAATGCAAGCTGCATGACCTATTAAGTTTAGGATACAGAAAGAGCACTCTAGTTGCAATGGGAAACTAGAACAGTGCTTTCTTTAAATATTCATTCCACCAAAAAAAATGCTTTAGCCCTAGGGCTTACAATATGCCTTAGATATTTCAATAATGAGACCCTCCCACTACATAATTCCCAGCTCTCTTCCTGTTATCTTTACGTTTTTGGCTGTTCCTGCTACCTTTACGTGCTCCAGCTACTCTTTCTGTATCCTTCATAGTATAAAATAAAAAGGCAAATCATCAGGGAAAGTGGAACTTCTCATAATGGCCAAAGCAGGTGTATGTAGACCCAAGAATTAACGCAAACAGATTTACCAGTAGAGTCTCTGATATATAAAATATTGAGATAGTGTAGCTCCCCAGCTTCCTACAGTCAGTAGGCAGTCTTCAAAGATCTGTAGTATCCAGTTAGGCAGCACTTTCTATGCTCACTTTACTTTCAGTACTGCCTGTCCAGACTAGGGTAACATGCATTCAATGCTCTGTGCAAGCTTTGCCACAAAAAGATCCTGGAGTTCCTGCGTACAGACTAACTGAAAATGTTTCCTTTGTTGCAGCACATATGCACTGCTAATGTCTGAATACTATGAACTTCCACCTTGGACAGTAAATTCTGGGTGGAGCTCAGCTATCAACCTTTTTCTTAGAGTACCCTAATGAGTTTTCCTTTGCATTTCCCTCTAGGCTCTTCTTTTCTTAGCTGGCATTGCTGGACTTTGCCTGGCCATCAGCCTTGTCTTAATCTGCGTGTATTTAATACGATTCTGCTGCTGCAGTTCTCAGGAAGAGGAAGACTCGAAGAACAGTCGTGTCTGCTGTATCACCTGGAGCTGTGTAGCAGCCGTAATTATATGCTGGTGAGTATGGCATTGTTCATCAAAATAGGTGTTTTGTTCCATATTTCTATTGCAATGCATCTTACATAGTGTGGAATATATCATCAATACATAAAGTTCAATAAAACTGCAGATTACCCAGTTGGGCTGCATATACTGTACCTGTTATAAGATATAGGGAAACTATAATGGTTTTTGGTGTTGATGATGCTGGCTTATTGTCCCCTGGTAAGAATGGAAGCTGACAAAGGCTACTGTATTACTGAACCTTTAAACACATTTGTAATTTGTCTAGCTAAGTTATAGTTATATATGGAAAACTGTCTGAACATAATTGCACATTACTTATTAAGAAGGTACAATTCATGGTTTTCCCAATTTCTTCAGCAAGGTAATGCCTTGCCTTGTTTTAATATGTTCAAGTCATTTTTGTTTGTTCAGCCTTGTCACTAATTTACATTAGGGAAAGTCAAATTAAGACAATTTATCCTTACAACATTTTTAAAATAAAATTATTTATTAAAACTGTACTGTGAATGATTAACATTTTAAAGACTTGGAGCATTCAAAGCAAATTTACTGTCAATAGGAATATAGACATAGGGTGTGACAATGCAACATACTTTCATTCATACTGGTTGAGGAGCTCCAGGATGAATGCTTGGTACAGAGGAAACTGGTTGTTCAGTGTCCACCCAGGAGTGAGGAGGTCTCTGCCCAGGGGTCAGAATGGAAACCAGTTTAGGTAGAAGTGCATGTGTCTACAGCAGTGGCGAATGGTGTTCTTTTTGGGGGGGCAGCAAACAATCCACCCACCGCCCCTCCTGGCAGGTCACGGATGGGACAGAGGCCCGCCTGGTTCACGGCTCCCGGGTCACGGGAGTTGCGAGCAGAACCCCCTCCCCCATTGGTTAGTCAGTCAGTCACGGCACGCACTTACCCCATCTCGCGGGCAGTGGTGGCAGCTTCTCTCCGGGCATCTCCTCTCTCGGTCCCCCAGCATCTACATTCCTCCTCCTCCTGGCGGCCAATCCGATCTCATCTCCTTTCGGCCAATCGGATGACCCACTTCCTGATTGGCCGGGAGGAGGATCAATGTATGAATAGTGAATATTCATTTGCTGTTGTCACAATACTGGGTGGGATCTGCGCCCTGAGCCCACCCTTTTTTGAAGCCTATTAGAGCCTCTGGCTCTAATCACATGTTTCAACCCCCCCATTGGAATCCATAGTCTGGCACCCTGCATGTAGATGAGGGGGCCGGACGCATCGATAGGGGGGGTGACGCCCATGCGCCCCTAATGTACAGGCCGCCACTGGTCTACAGAGAGTTTTGAGTTCTGTCTGGAGGATAGAGACAAGGGCCTAAGTCTGAAAATCCTGCCAAATGTGTCTGCAAAGTAAAAATCAGGAGGCTGAAGTGTTTGCTTATGCAAAGGAGAGAAGCGGCGCCCCACTAAGTGCAGCATTTAGTATAAAAACACATTTTATTAAAATTACACTTACAGGAATAAGGTGTACATTGGGCATCGAGATAGTGTAGTCCTGGGATTCTCCTCCGGGATGTGCCTGGTGGTGGTGCAGGTCCCACAGTCCTGGTGTCCTGGCCGCGCCGGTGGTGTCCGGAACTTCAAAGATTCAGGTGGGCTGGGGGGCATCATAAGACCGGGATGCGGGTGGAGGAGAGAGGAGGTATGCAGCTGTCTAGGCGCGCATTCCTGCTCCTTCGTCAGACCTCCGTGGCTACTGACAGGGAAGCACTATATCGGAGGGGGGAGGGGGCCGGGGCGGCAGCCAATCACGGCCGCCTGGCCCCGCCCCCCGGCCACCGCAGCCCATGTCAGAGAGACGGAGAAACAGCTGTGTGTATGAGAAGCAGGTCTGGGACAAACACAAATAACCCTTGTGGAGCAGAGAATATCAATAAGGGACAACCATGGATCTGGACGAAGAGTATGTGTGTCGACAAAGAGGCAGAGAGACTGTACCCGACGCCACCGGCCCCCCGCCCCGGTCCGCCGGCACTAACCGACGGCGGGGCCGGGGGAGGGGGGCGGCTATATCACG
>BLSH010410333.1:0-33735 GCA_018402905.1 Glandirana rugosa | reverse complement strand
CGGATTGGGGGTCAAGGGTCACAGATGCAAAGTAAGTTACATCATCAGAGAGTGAAATCTCCTCCTATATGAACACTGTGGAAGTTTATCACCTGACTGCAATGAGGGCCAGTGCAAGGATTTCTGTCTAGTTAGGCGAAGGTGCATTTTATCACCCCCCTCTGGCACCCATAAAGTGGCTGCCTTAATAGCCTTAAAGTGGTAGTAAAGTCAGCTTTGTGATTTTTACCTACATGCTTATAATAAAGATTATCTGTAGGTAAGATGAATATCTCCTAAATGTGCACCTTTTAGGAGATATTCACTCTTTTGGCAGCCAGTGACATCATGGGCGCATGCGTGATGAATGAATGGCATTCCCGTGCCATTCTTTCAGAGTGCTGTGCCATGGCCCGGACTCTTGCGCACATGGCACCATTGTGGCTCGGCAAATCAAGGTGCTGCAGCCTGTGACCCAGAAGGAAGAACGGGTGAAGATGGAATCCCTGTCAGTGGTGACAGCATGCCACTGGAGGGCTTCATTTTAAGGTAAGTCTTTCATAATGTGTAAGTATGAAATGCATACTAACACATTATTCAATTGCCTTGCAGGGGATTTTTTTTGTTTGTCATGGCTGCGGTTTACTACCGCTTTAAGCCTCCTGGATATGTCCTTGGCTGTTGCATTACAAACTGTCCGCACTTCTCATTAAAGCCTGTGGTCAGGCGTCAGTGCAAGGTCCCTCCGCTGACCCCTACAGCTGGATCCCTCGTGAAAAAAAAACTCTTCCCTATTCCTCGTACCTTGTTAAGAGTGTCTATACTTTCACTTTGTTAATACTGACCAAGTCTGGTGGTGTCTTGCACTGGCCCATGAGAGATGTGACCAAGCTATAGCATCTTGACATGAAAATAATTTTGCATATAATGTGACTTGCTTGGCAAGTATGTTGTAGATAATTGCATGTGTCCCGCTACCTCCATCAGTGCCAAGTGTGAGCTGTGCTAACTGTAAACCTGCCATATTCCCTGTACACTGCCTGGGCTATGGAGCACACAAACATACATTTCCTCAGACTTGATAAGACTCCCCTACAGTGTGTAGCAGCCAGGAACCCTCACAACGAATGTCACACACCCTCCTCCTCAGGGGTCCTGTCCGGTCCTGAGCTTGGGACTATGGAGGAAGAAGAAGAGCTCACTCTCTGCTAGCAGCAGCTTCTGAGATGACAAGAGAAGAGCCGTCAGCCACCACACCGTTATCTGCACATAGAAACTTCTGGCCACCCTGCACTGACCTGACTGAAGCCCTTCAGGAATGGCTGACACACACTCGGGACAAGTAGCAGGTGTGTGCTGTTGCCTGCCACGGCGGTTGCACAGGTCCCCTGGAGCAATTTCGACCCCAGAAGTATCCGCCACTGCTGGAAATGCAGGCTGAGCAGAGGCGAGGCAGAGTTGTGGGGGCGGAGAGAAGGCTAAATACTGCGGGTAAGCGGAAGAGGAAGAGGCACCAGAGAAATGTGAGGGGATTGGGAATGGGTGCATGGAGGGAGCAGATGGTGTTCAAAGTCAGAAACATGGAGCACAGGGGTCTGTCTACAGAGGCATTTTACCGCCCTCCCCCCTCAGCCTGGAACCCTAAGGCGGCTGCTTGTGCTGCCTTATGGTGGTGCCGGCCCTGACTGCAATATACAGATGAAAAAAAAAGGTATATAGCATCAGTAGTTTGAAATAAAGAAGATTTAGAAGCTGTGTGCACTGTGGGGAGGGGTGGGGTGGGGGAAGGGGGGTTACTGAATTGTTTTTATATTGCTGTGTTTAATAACACTTTAAGGAAATCAACCTTTTGACTTTAGAATCACTTTAAGGCTGGGTTCACACTTGTCCGACAAACAGACCGACATTGTGAGCACAAGTCTCATTACGTCACAAAATCAATGTTTCCCTATGAGAGCCGTCTTAACTGGTCTGACACAAGTCGGTCCGACTTTGAAAAAGGTTTCTGTACTACTTTGGTCCGACTTTGGTCCTACTTCAGCCCATTGAATATCATTGAAGTAGAATCAAAGTTGGATCCTTGTTCTAACCATCCGACTTGTGACATCCGACTTGGTGATTACAGCAGCAGTAAAAGGAATTTATCTCACACTGGGATTGTTTTGATTGGTCAAATGACAAGTCACTCTCTCAAAGTCTGAGAAAAATCTTATCTTGTTCATTGAAGTCGGATGGAAGTAGGACCAAAGTAGGACCGATGTTGCAGGGCAAAGTAGTATCAAAAGTCTAACCGTTTTTGTGTCGGATAGTGTGAACCCAGCCTTTGGGTGAATGGTTTTAGAGATTTCTTAAAGGTTGCTATGAGAGACCACGTTTGCATATCATAATTGCCCAACTTTGTAGAATACTCTTTTTTGGGAGCACAGGCACCATGTCTCATTTAGAGATGAACATGACATGAAATATTACAGAGGGAGGAATTGACATATAAGCACAGAAACTGCCAAAAACATTTTTATAAATCTGGTCCCGATGACTAGGCTCTAATTTGTCTACACATACCCTGTCACTGGGAGATGAGCTAAAATAATTGACTACCAATGGTTTGGGGTATCTGCTCTGTGCTCTGGTATGATAGCAATACTCTGAATATCTTACTGTCCTGACCTATTATTGGTAAACAGTTTAAAGCTTTGTGTGGAATACCCATAGTTGTACTGGGAGGTCTGGTATGAACACTATGGCATAATTTCGAGGTCACATGATGTATCTATACCTTGTATCTTTTTACACTTTGAATGTTTTTCTTTTGCTTCCACTTGTTTTGTGGAAATGCCTTCTTTATCTATGTTTTGTTGTAAATAGAAAAATCTGTTCAATAAAAATGACCTGATTAAAAAAAAAAAAAAAGATACATGAGATAGCTAAAAATAGTTTATTGTAGCAAGGTATCACATTCTTGCGGCTTAAGGCCTTATGGCTAAATAAGCTTTGTATAAAGAAGAAGGGAATATACTTTATTTTATCAACCGGTAATGGTAAAGTGAACATAATTATATTTAATTTAGCACTATTTGAATAATACTGTTCACAATCATCATTGTAGGTATCAGGTTTTCAGAGATATACTTTTTAGGTTTTTGGGGTTTTGGAGAAGATTGGATTGGCAGGCTGGGGTGTACATAGGTTATCGCAAGTCTTGTTTGGCCTCAAATGTCCCATAAATTGTAGAGATAAATTTGTTTCAAAGGAATTACAAAAAAAAAAAAAAAAAATTTGTTTCAGTCTCTTACAAGTAGCTTCACTTACTTACTTACTAGATCATAAATAATTTTTTTTTTTATTGTTACGCTTTAGTATGTATCCAAAGGGATGTCATAGATACACATAGTCTACCAGCCAAAAAAAACACTTACACGTCTTCTCTGCAGGGCATATATTTGTAGCTTATATATGGATTAGAATAGCCTCACTCAGTGCTGATACCAGTTTCGCCGTTTATTTTTACTCATGAATAATAAATATTCCAGAATGCTAGCCCACCTGGCTGCCACCAGCCACGCCTGACTGATCTTCCTGCAAGTCCTCCTGACTGGCTTTTTGCCCCAGTCCTGCCCGACTGGCTTACACCCATGGAGACCTCCCAGGGCAAGGTTAGATGAAGACTTAGTACTGCGTGGCCTTCAAAAGCCCCTTGCCACTGCTGGCTCTCCGGTATGAATCCTTCCTCTGCCTCCTGTGTTAGGATCCTTCCAGGCCAGCTTTCCTGAGCACCCAGCCTGAGGCAACCCCTCCCTAAGTAAAGGGTCCCTCCAGAGTCACCAATAGCCTCTCCTCAGCACTGCTGCTTCATCTTCTACCAGATTGTCCTGCTGGAATGGCTATTTATGGGGTTGTCTCAGCCCCCTGCCAGCCCACCTCTGGGGATTGGCTGAGGCCCCATACATTTTTATAGTAGCTCTTTTTAACCCCACCCTCTAATTTTAGGAGGTCATCCAACCTTCCAGACCCCAGGGGGAGGCACCAGAAAGCTGCGAGGATGAGTCATCCAGCCTTGGGCTCTAGTAACCCTGACCCAATTCAATGACTCAGGTTTCTCCTGACCAGAAATGTGCTTTTTCCTACTCTCAACACTAGTAGCACACACTAGAGGGTGATACACCTTCAACATTTTTCTGGTCATAAAACCTATTATGTGTCTTTTAACATTTGCACAAAATAATCAATAAACTACTCTTGGGTTCTCACAGTTCACAAATTGTGTACCGTGTACCATAAGGAGTAAGGGGAGTTAGTTATATTAGTACCTGTGATAAAATATTTACAGTATGTACATTTCTGGCATTAGAAAGTCTCTTTATATTTACAACTTGATTTCTTATGACTCTCAAATTCACTTGATACCCACTTGTCTTTTAGGGACTTTGCCCGAAACACAATTTCTGGGCTTTTGATAATGAATCTAGTAAGACTAGCGTCTCCCTTAGAAACTCTCAAATGTTTCAGTAGTATCTCCTGAATTACTGCATGCTGGGTACAGTATGTCATAAGCAGTTTCAGCTTGTCAGTCCCCCTCTTTTGCAAGCCTCACATGGTCCTTTGTGTTTATAATCCTGTTTTTAGTCTGTCTCTTAGTTTTTTAGGTTGCCTCTCAAAGTCTTCGTCCACACTACATTTTCGGTGAATCTTGATGTATTGCTCATAGGAGATATTTCTCAAAAAAAATTAGGGTGGCTTAAATAAGGGCTGGATTACCTGGCCCTACACAATAATGGTTATTATTCTACTTTTGATATACTGTATATACCAAGCCTGGAGTTGGCCAAGACTAGTCTGAAATATTGAGCACATTATAGCATACCTGATTGCTTTCACAGTTCATGGCGAGCACGGATATACTACATGCCTTTCTGGAATACTTTAAATAATACACATGCATGATTGAATCCATATCTGAGCTACAAATGCATACCCTGCAGGAAAGATTTTTAAGTGTTTTAAATGTCTAGTGTACTATGTATGTGTATGCCATCCTTTTTTGATATAGAGTAAATAATTCATTTTAACAATAAAACATTTATATTTATGATCTAGTAAGTGAAGCTACTTTTAAGAGACCAGAAGAGATATCTCTAGAATTTTTGAGACTATAAATTATAATAGAAATTGTGTCTGTCTGGGTTAAATATTTGTATTGATCAGATTTATGCTAATAGAATACTGCATACCAGATGTTGTTTATACTGATAATCCTAAGTAAAATTAAAAAAACAAAAAAAGGGGGGGGGCATCTAACACTAAAATAATTTAGCAAAACAGCTGACTCATCCTAATGTGAAGGGATAGGGTATCCCGGAGCCAAAGGAACACTAATTAGGCAAAAAGGATAAGTTTGAACCCCAATAGGGGGTCAAAACAGGAAAAGGTTCAGAAGGGAAACACACTGCAGCATATAAATTATGAAAAATGTTTTATTTATTATAAAAATGACACAAAAGGTCTCAAAACCAACGACACCAATAGATGAAATCATGACAATGTTTTCAAAACAAACCATTAAGGCCTCATATACACAGGCGTATTAACAAAGCGTCGGGTCTGATGTCAGGAGAAAATGGGCGTCAAAAACGTGATTTCTGAATAAAAATAATTTTTTTAAAAAAAGCGATTTCGTCAGCGTTTCGCATCGGGGTTGATGAGTGTTAGTGAGCGTTAGTGAGCAGTGTCAGCGCTATTTCGTGTTTTGTTTAAAAAAAATTCCTCTGCTATTTTTGAACCTAAAAAAGCTGGTTAACGTCACTACGGCGTTAATGCGCGTTAGTGATCATTTTGCCGGCTCAGCGCCAATAACGCTCTAACGCTACGACCTCAGAACGTGCGGGTCCTGCATTAGATTGAAGCCTCATACACACGGACGATTTTTACCGCCACTTTTTTTAGCGTTTTTTGCAGCTCTCCATGTTATTCAATGGCCCCATACAGACACTGACATTTTTGAGCTGGAGATGGCGTCGGCGTTCTTAGGCTGTAAATCAAATGCAGGACCCGCGTGTTCCGAGGCTGTAGTGTTATGACGTTTTTGATGCAGAGCTGGCAAAATGCTCACTAACGCGCATTAACTCCGGAGTGACTTTAACCGGCGCTTTTAGCGCCGGCATTTTCAGGTTCAAAAATAGCAGAGGAATTTTTTTTTAACAAAACGCGATGTATCGCTGGCGTTCATTAACTCGCATTAACACTGATGCAAAACGTTGACAAAATCGCATTTTTGACGCCGATTTTTGCCTGACGTCGGTCCCAACATTTTGCTATTACGCCCGTGTGTATGAGGCCTTACAGCTTAAGAACACCGACGCCATCTACAGCTCAAAAACATCAGTGTTTGTATGTGGCCATTGAATAACCTTGAGAGCTGCAAAAAACGCGGCAGTAAAAAATGTCTGTGTGTATGAGGCCTAAAAAGCAACCCAGGCTCACACTCATTCTGCCACACATACCAGAGAACAAAGATGTGCAGTAATAGCAATGATTCAGCACAAGACTAGTCCATTCATAAACAATATATGACAATATATTGTGGACAGTTGGAAGGAATTATATCCAAAATTGAGCTGAGTACATGTATAATTGCTGTAAGCTGAGGAATAAAACTCCAGTTACCGCTATTGCTAACCAATCAGTGCCGGTATGAACATGCCAGTAGGCAACTTGTGTAGAGCAACACCGGGCTTGATTGCCCTGGCCAGCAATTAACAGATAACCACACTGTGTCAATAGTTATCACTGTTGCCGGCTATGTCTGTAATTGTATCCAAAAATTGAGTCAGTCACATAAAGCTCAGTTTCATATAATAACAAGGGACGGGGCTCGGGAGCAATGTAAAGCATTCCTATGCCTTGTTAAGGAAGAGAGACCACCCACGGGGATAGATCAGTGAGACAAGCAAACACAATGTATCATTGCAGTCCGGGAACAGTGTCCCATTCACAATCTCACCCGTGATGTGGCTAGTTCTTGGGGTGACACACATATAGCGTATGGAGGGCAGCAGACATGGCCGGCATTAGCCAGTGATGAATCCTCCAGAGGCTGAGTTCGTCAGTGCTGTGGAAGGCACCTTGAAAGGAATTCTAGATACATGCTGCATAGTCATCCGGTAACGGTACGGGGCGGTAGACGTTCAAAACTGCAGGAATGAGCCAAGAGTGCCAAGTCACATGACACTGTGATGTCTATGCATTTTGTTCACATCACGTGAACTTCGTCGGGTCCTGTGATAACTATTGACTCAAGATGATTATCTGTTAATTAAGAGCCCGGTTGCTTTTTAATGGTTTGTTTTGACCACGTTGTCATGATTTTATCTATTGGTGTGGTTTGGGTTTGAGATCTTGATTAACTTTTGTGTCATTTTTGTAATAAATAAAATATTTTTCATAATTTATATGCTGCAGTGTGTTTCCCTTCATGGTTTGACCACCTATTGGCGTTCAAACTTATGCTTTCTGCCTAATTATTTATACTGAAAATCCTTCCAGGTAGCCACAGCAGCAAGGAAGTAAAGGCTTGCTACCTGTGTTAGATTTTTTCAGCTGATGGTCTGCTATTCCCCCAAAATAAGAGCAACGAACTAAAGTTATCTGCTCTGTACAAGTAAGTAAGAAATAATTTAATTGTGAGGATTAATAGGATCCTATTATTGTAGAAATATGAAAGCTTCCATTGCTGACTGTCCTTGTCCTGGAAAACGCATGTAAATATCAGTTATTGGGACACCTGAAATAAACATGCTTGTTCATGTTAATCATTCACAAAATAATATCAGGCTGACAGATCTGGAGTTTGTACTATCTGTCTGTACATAGCCCTATAGAACAGACAGTCAGTGCACAGTCCACATTAGCTTTGCTACTGCTTAACTGCTGACAGGAAAGAAGAACTTTATTATCAGAGAAAAGACAATAGAGTATACAGTACCATAGGTGCAGCTACAAACTTATAAACACTGCCATCTACTGGCTGATGTAGTTGTTGCACAAAATACATGAATAATGTATTCCAAAACCCCCACTCAGCAACTACTCCTTATATGAATCCCATTTCGGATTACAGTCCTATAAATCTGTTTCAGTTCACTAAGAGATGTCATCAGCAGCTCCAATCCACTTTTGTTTCTCATGGGTTGGAAGTCTTTGAATCTCATCCCATAAATCTGGCTCTGGTTTTAATGCTATGCCTTTATTACTTCTGGTGGATTTCCTGATTGAAGCCTCCTGTGGCCTGGTTTCTTCTTTTACAGCATTTGGATTGTCTGCATTAATTTATATTTCTGTGTCACTTTATTGCTTATCTTCATGTGACACTGATGTGGAATTTCCCTCAGTTAGAAGTGTTTGTTTTAGTGCGTTACATTTGAACACACTGAAGTTTCATTGACAATTACACTTCTACTGATGGTTACCTTGCTTGTGTATTGGTGTAGAATTCTCTGTCACCTTTTGAGATCCACTATACCCCACAAGTACACCTTCCTCTGCACAAGCATCCCATTTTGTACATTTTTTTCTTTTGGGATGTGCACATAGGCTTTGCTTCCAATAAATGTTGCATGGTTCAAATGTGTGGCTTTTCCAGTTGATATGAAGTTCATTTTCCTGATAGTCAATTTTGGAGATAGCATGCAATCATAATAGCCCCCCCCCCCCACTATGTGGTTGCATATCCGTATCAAACAGCATGGTTCTTTAACTTTACATTTCATTCTTTCTGTCACCCTGTTTTGTTCTTGGTTGTATGGTACAGTAGTTTGAAATATTATGCCATGCTTTCTGAGAATTGCCTGTGTTATCATTAGGGATGAGCCGAACAACCCCCGGTTCGGTTCTCACCAGAACATGCGAACAGGCAAAAAGTTCACACGAACATTCGAACACCGTTAAAGTCTATGTGACCCGTAAATGAAAAATCAAAAGTACTCATTTCCCGCCCCAGGGGACATGTATATATAAAAACGTTTTTAAAACAATCGTTTTTTCAGGAGCAGTGATTTTAATAATGCTTAAAGTGAAAAAATATATGAAAAATTCCTTTAAATATTGTGCCTCGGGGGTGTCCTTAGTCTGTCTGTAAAAGGGCGCATCTCTATGAGGTGTAGAACATAGCTATAGCAAAATTACATTTCCATAGGAAAAAATTGTCATTTAAAATTGCGGCTGTAATGTATTGCCGGTAATATACAAAAAAACGCTGAAAAAAAATTTGACGTGGGTGTAACCCTAAAATCCAAACCAGACCCTTATCCGAGCATGCAGCCCTGACGGTTAGTATGGGGGGGGAATGGGCAAGAATGCTGTAACCCCTTGCAGTTACTCTTGTTTGACGGAGGAACAGGGCCTGATGTTGTAAATCAGTTTAAAAATTGTGACGAAAGCCCCCAGTGAAACCGGTGGCGAAAACTTGGGCCTTGGGTGCTGGCGGTGCCAGAACACTGTAACCCCTTGCAGTTACTCTTGTTTGACGGAGGAACAGGGCCTGATGTTGTAAATTAGTTTAAAAATTGTGACAAAAGCCCCCAGTGAAACAGGTGGCGAAAACTTGGGCCTTGGGTGCTGGCAGTGCCAGAACACTGTAACCCCTTGCAGTTACTCTTGTTAGATGGAGGAACAGGGCCTGATGTTGTAAATTAGTTTAAAAATTGTGACAAAATCCCCCAGTCAAACAGTGGGCAAAAAATTGGGCCTTGGGTGCTGGCGGTGCCAGAACACTGTAACCCCTTGCAGTTACTCTTGTTGGACGGATGAACAGGGCCTGATGTTGTAAATTAGTTTAAAAATTGTGATGAAAGCCCCCAGTCAAACAGGTGGTGAAAACTTGGGCCTTGGGTGCTTGCGGTACCAGAACACTGTAACCCCTTGCAGTTACTCTGGGTCACTGATGATGACATTATCAGGAACTACCTCCTCCCAGCCACGCACAACTCCTTGGGTTTCTGGGGCCTGAAAGCCATGATCCCTTGAAGACTGCTGTGTATTATACTCCACATACATGCTGACACAATCCTCCTCCTCCTCCTCCTCCTGTGTTTAGCGGCTCTGCAGGAATTCTCTCTGCATAAAGGGGGCCTTAAGAGGAAAGGAAGTCCTCCTCTTCCTCCCTCTGTTCTACCTCAAGTGCCCTGTCCATGATTCCACAAAGTGTGTGCTCCAGAAGGAATATTAGTGGGACAGTGTCACTGATGCATGCATTGTCGCTGCTCACCATCCTTGTGGCCTCCTCATATGGTGACAGGACAGTGCATGCATCCTTGATCATTAGCCACTGATGTGGCGAAAAAAAGCCATGCTCCCCTGAGCCTGTCCTAGTGCCATGCTCACAAAGGTACTCATTGATGGCCCTCTGCTGTGTGTGCAGCCGCTGCAGCATTGCCAATGTTGAGTTCCACCTGGTGGGCATGTCACAAATGAAGCGGTTGTTGGGCAGGTTGAATTCCGGCTGGATGTCAGTCAGCCGGGCACTGGTACTGTATAAACGCCGGAAATGACCACATATTTTTCTGGCCTGCATCAGGATATCTGATAAGCCTGGGTACCTGGTCAAGAAACACTGCACCACCAAATTCAAGACATGTGCTAAGCATGGAACATGTGTCAATTGTCCCAGTCAGATGGCAGAGAGGAGGTTGGTGACATTGTCGCATACAACCATTCCTGGCTCAAGCTGCCGTGGCGTCAACCACCTCTGAGCCTGCCCCCGCAGAGCTGAAAGAATCTCTTCCCCAGTGTGGCTCCTGTGCCCAAGACAGACTAACTCAAGCACCACATGGCATCTTTTAGCCTGACTGCTTGCATAGCCCCTTGAACGCTTAGGGAGCACTGCAGGTTCAGAGGACAATTCTGCAGAATTGGCCACCGAAGTAGAAGAAGAGGAGGGGGTGAAGGAGGCGGATGTGGCAAAATCACCACCAGCTTTTTGGAGGCGTGGTGGCGGAACTATTTCCAAAACTGAACCCTGTCCTGCATCCTTCCCAGCTGCCAGCAGAGTTACCCAGTGCGCCGTGAAGGAAAGGTAACGTCCCTGACCATGCCTGCTGAACCATGAGTCAGCGGTAATATGAACCCTGCTGCTGATCGCATTGTCCACTGAGGCCAAAACATTGCCTTCCACATGACTGTAGAGAGCTGGAATGGCCTTACGTGAAAAGAAATGTCTTTTGGGAACCTGCCACTGTGGGTCAGCACATTCCACAAATTCACAAAAGGGGGCAGAGTCTACCAGCTGAAAAGGCAGCAGTTGGAGTGCTAGCAATTTTGCCAAGCTAGCATTAAGACGCTGAGCATGTGGATGGCTGGGACAGTATTTCTTTTTACAGTTCAGCAACTGGGGTAGGGATGTTTGCCTGCTGCATTCAGCTGGTGGTGTACTGCTAGCAGATTGGCTGCAAGTACTAGTTGTGGCACGTATTGCTACACCTTCATTCCTCTCAGTGCAGGTTTTGGAGAGGACTGCAGGTATAGTAGATGTTGAGACCCCAGATGAGGAGCAAGGAGAAGTCCATCTTGTTTTCTGGTGTGGTTTTTTCAGGTACTCTTGCCAACGGACTGCATGGCTGGTCATCATATGACTTGTCAACACAGTAGTGCCCAAGCGGCTAGAGTCCTGGCCGCGCTTGACCCGCTTCAGACATAGTTTGCAAATGGCAACGGTACGATCTACTGCACATGTGCTGAAAAATGCCCACACCAAAGAAGTTTTGGAAGTCGGACGGGGAGGCAGCAGCGCCCTGCGCCTGTGGAGCTCAGTGGTCTGATGCAATTGGGTGGCTGCCCTTAAGCTGGCCCCTGGAGGACATCCTGCCTTGCTGGAGTTTGGCCTCCTCCTCCTCACTTTCCTCCTCTCTTCTCCCAGGCACCCAAGTACAGTCCGTATCCTCATCATCCCCTCCCTCCTCGTCACTGGAGCAAACTTGGCAGTATGCTGCAGCTGGGGGAACATGACTGCTAGTTTCTTGTTCTTTTGCAGCACCCCCTGTCTCTAGGCTCACGCTACTCCCTTCCTCAACGTGGGAACCAACATCGGAGCCTTCAAAGGATCCGGTTGCGTTGGAAGGCAAACTTGTACGAGCCTGGGTGACAGAAGATGAGGAGGATGAGGACGGCTTTGTTATCCATTCCACCAACTCTTCTGCATGTTGTGGCTCAATAGCACGTCCAACAGCAGAAAAAAAGGACAAGCGTGACTCGCCTGCAGAGGATGCACCACGTCCTCCACCACCACTTTTCACTGAAGACACAGAGGCTGCTTGCCTCTTTTAGTGGCCTAGGAGCGTCTGCCTCTCCTTTGTGGCCTTCCTGACATGATGAGTTTTGTTTTTAACACCGCACTACACTGTACTATATACCGTACACCCCCGAATGCACTGATATATAGTGTACACTCAATACACTGTGTGTATATCTGTATACACTAGACTGTATATATTTTAAGACACCACATCAAGTAGTGTGCAATATACCGTGCACCCCCGAATGCACTGATATATAGTGTACACTCAATACACTGTGTGTATATCTGGATACACTAGACTGTATATATTTTAAGACCCCATGTCAAGTAGTGTGCTATATACCGTACACCCCCCGAATGCACTGATATATAGTGTACACTCAATACTCTGTGTGTATATCTGTATACACTAGACTGTATATATTTTAAGACACCACGTCAAGTAGTGTGCTATATACTGTACACCCCCAAATGCACTCATATATAGTGTACACTCAATACGCTGTGTGTATATCTGTATATACTAGACTGTATATATTTGAAGACACCATGTCAAGTAGTGTGCTATATACTGTACATCCCCCGAATGCACTGATATATAGTGTACACTCAATACGCTGTGTGTGTATATATATATATATATATATACACACTAGAGTGTATATATTTTAAGACACCACATGTACTATATACCGTACACTGCCGAATGCACCAATATATAGTGTACACTCATAAGCTGCGTGTATATATATATATGTATATACCAGGCTGTATATATTTTAATACACCACGTCAAGTGTACTATATACTGTGTGTAAACCCCGAATGCACTGATATATAGTATACACTGTGTGTATATATATATATATATATATATATATATATAATATGTGTTACGGAAATCACATCATCTGATATATGTCGATTAAGTCACATATATCGTATATCGCAGGCAAATCCGTCACGTTCTTATATATATATTTATATATATATATATATATATATATATATATATATATATATATATATATATATATATATTGTTGCACTGCCTGACTGTATACAGATAGCCCTATCTATCTAGTATATATTTCCCTACACTAGCCTGCCTGCACTAACTGACAGATAGATAGATAGGGCGATCTATATACAATCTATCTTTATATCTAGCTAGCTTTCTTTCTTTTTTTTCACAATTTGCAATAGCTCTCTAGCTAAACTGCCTGCAATCCGCAACCTAAACTCTCTCTCTATCACTTGAAAACCGCCGCCAACACACACTACATAGCTGTACAAGCAGCTTTATATAGTGTGGGGCGTGGATTGAGGCTGCTGAGCAGTGATTGGCTAAAGGCACCCTGCCTTTAGCCAATCAAAGCTCTCACAGCATGCCGCCCGCTGATTGGCTAAAGCATGCAGGTCATGTGCATGCTTTGGCCAATCAGTGGGCAGCATTCCGCCACCATTGGAATGCATTATGGGGCACCCGAAGTTCCTGCGAACTCCCCATAATGTTTACAATGGTTCGAACGGACGAACACCCGATTTTAGAGTCGAACATGCTTTCGACTCGAACCAGAGCCCTAGTTATCATCTGTATATTCAGTTTGATTGTCTGTGCGCAATACACTCTGCATTTTGCCAGATTTACTTACTTGAGCCAAGTACTGTTCACTTTTCTCTGATACTTCAATTTTGTTGTGTAACAGATATAGCGTAGTATACCTGGAGTAATCAGTAAAAGTGAGAAAATACCTCTTCTTTCCTGGAGTAAATTTTCCATTGAATCACAAAGATCTGAATGAATTAAGTCCAGAGGATCACGTGGACTCATTTTTATTCCACATGCATAGTCATTCTCAGCTAATTTCTTTATTGTGTCAAGATGTCTGTGCCCAAGTTGTCTGTGCCATGTGTGAATGCAGTTTGAATGATTTTCCTCCTTGGCATTATTAACCACCTCATTGCATTTCAGCTGATACAGTTCATCTGTAATTTTAGCCTTTGCAAATAAGATATCCCCTTTTGTGATGGCACAACTATCATCTTGGAGGGTCACTAAATTGCCTTATTTTGTAAGCTTCTTCGCTGACAAAAGAATAGTTTCAAGAGTAAAGACATAGAGGACATTTTTCACGGGTACTGTATCCTACTGGTTACACTCTAGGAAATAGGACAGTAAAGAAAATTGTATCCTATTCCTTCTGATTCCATTATTTGCCCATTAGCTGTGGTGATTTTTTCTGTTTTACTCTGGTCAAGGTGAATACAGAAATTTCTGTCATTTGTCATGTGACTCGTAGCTCCTAAATCAACACACCATGACTGCAAAGATGAGCTGCAACTTTTGTATTGAAAAACATATTCATTATCTGAAGCAAATCAGTTACTCCCTTCGCACCTCATTAGTCCATATAATAAGGATACAGGTCCTGCTGGAGATAGAGACCCTAATACCTACTTAGTCATTTTACATTTTTTTCTAACATTGGTGTCAGTGGGCATAAAAATAAGCCATAGTTGTCAACATTTGAAAATAATCAGCGGTACCTTGAAAAATGTACTAAGAAAAATCCTGTGCACTACATGGGTCACCTACTGCCTGCATTAAAGGGTTGGAGAAGAAAAACGTGATAGGCATAGCATGCTGTTTGCCATGGCCTTGTGATTGTGGCCAAATAGCAGCCAAGATCAGTATAGCGGATGTTGCTTCATGATGTATGGTTTGTAGCTTGCAATCTTTCCCCCTTTGCTTTGCTATGGTTTAATCAAAATAAGGACCTGAGGGTAAGAGACTGTGGGTGTTAAATAAGCCATATTGTTGTTGCCAATTGCAATACCAAACCCCAGCTTGGGTGTCAGAGCCAACAATAATAACCCCAGCAATAACTCCCAGTATGTGTCATAGCCAACAATGATAACCCACAATTATTCTCAACAAGTTTTAGGGCTAGCAATGATAATCTTCAAGAAGTGTAGGTGCAAGCAATAACTACAAGTGTCAGGGCCAGCAATGTTAAACTCCAGCAATAACCACCTGCAAGTGTCAGGGCAAGCAAACACCCTCAACCAGCACAATTGCCCCCAGCCAGCACAATAATGCCCAGCTATTGGTAACAACAGTTACTTGGGTCAGTAGGGTAGAGTAACTTACTGGCTGAAGAGAAGTCAGAGATCCATCTATTCAAGAAACTCATCTGACACAGGACACAGTAAATTGTGTGCATTATCCATGGGTTGGTAGGGCCTATCATTTCACCCACTCTACTTACTCTTGCGGGGTGATACTGATCCACAAAACCCTGGTGTATCAGGAGATAGTCTCTTTGATTGATTCTTCGGGTCACTTTGTATTCATTTACTGGAAACAGTGTACATTAACTTTGATTTTAGCCTTTGTTTATATCCCTCCTCCATTCTCTAGGGAAATACTGCAGGTTCTACTGTTTTATCTGGCTAATAAACCTGACATTCCAGTCCTGATCATGGGAGATTTTAATGGTTATCTTGATCCTCAACTAGATAGACACCCTCCAATCCCAATCCTTCCTCGGGGGAGAGGAAGCACTCTTAGCCGTCTTCTGGCGGAGGTGGGCTGGATAGACATCTGGCGTCTTTGTAATCCTACTACTCTGCAATACTCCTGTTTTTCCAAGATGCATGGGTCTCTCTCCCACATCGACCTCTGTGTAGGTACAACACATATAGTTAATCACACCTATAGAATAGAGTACTTCCCCCGGGGGGTATCGGATCATTCCCCTTTGACACTGTGGCTGACTACTAGGTCTCCATCTGCTATGCTTAGGGCTCCCTGAAAATTAAACACTTCCTGGCTTAAGCTTTTCCCCTCCCACAAATGCATAAATAGTACAGACATTCTTTTGAGATAGGAGGTCTTTAAGGGCTGCCTTAGAGGTACCTTTACGGCAGAAATTGCTGCAGTCGAACGTAAATCCCCTATTCTACTAGAGAAAGTGGAGAGCCAGGTATGACAGTTGGAACTCTGTTATTTACTAAACCCATCAGATTCTGCCAGAGAGACATGGATGTTGGCCTAGGACTCTCTGGACTGTTTGAGACCCTCCAGCGCAGAATGGAAACATTTCTTCACTAAAATGGCATTTTATGAGGCGGGGGAAAAAATAGGATGCCTGTTAGCCAAAATTGCCAGATCACGACAATCATCCCCAGCAATTGGGGCCATTCGCTCCTCTTCGGGACGAGTAGGAAATGACCCCGATCAAATTGTCACCGAACTAGCCTCTTTTTTTGTGGGCCTCTATAGCTCCCAAGACACTCACTCTGCTGAAGTGTTGGCAAATTATGTCAATGAGATACCCTTACCCACTCTGTCCACCATAGCGCGGAAGACACTAGATGCCCCACTTACCTTAGACTAATTAAAGAAGGTGGCCTGCTCATTCCCAACATGTAAGGCCCCTGGGGACAATGGTATTCCCATGGAGGTGTATACCACATATGGGAAGACGATCCTGCCCAGGTTGCTGAAGGTGTTCAATGAGGCTTCTAAGTTTGGTAGTTTACCAGCCTCTATGTCAAGAGCATATGTGGTGTTACTCCTCAAACCTGGGAAAGACCCCCTAGATCCTGGCTCGTATAGACCCATCTCCCTACTGCAAAGTGACGTGAAATTTTTAGCTAAGGTACTGGCGCTGTGAGTGAACAAATTTATCCTTTCTATTATACATTCTGACCAAGCAGGGTTCATGCCACAAAAATCTACAGCCACTAACCTCAAGAGACTATTCCTAAATATGCAGACGCAGGCAGACAACATATGGCAGAGGGTGCTCCTCTCTCTTGACGCTAATAAAGCGCTTGACAGTGTAAGTTGGCAATAACTGTGGGCTGTACTATCCAAGTCTGGCTTTGGTAACTGTTTTATAAACTGGGTGAGTCTCCTGTGTGGCTCGCCCCAAGCAGCTATCCGGGTGTCCGATAGAGTGTCACCTGCCTTAAAGTTGGGAAAGGGGACTGGACAGGGTTGTCCCTTGTCTCCCCTGCTCTTCGCTATGGCAGTTGAGCCTCCGGCTGCTCTGATGCGTGATAGTCATGTTTTATGACGATGACATGCTACTGTTTCTGGAAGACACCTCTTCCTCTCTAATGAAGGTCATGTTCATTATCTCAGATTTTGGCAGTACTTAGGCCTCATTATCAACTAGAACAAAAAACAAATGCTGTTGCTGAATGGCACATCAGAGCAGTCAGTATCGCCCTCATGCCTCATTCCCTAGGTAACTTCCTTTAAATATTTAGGCAGGTATCCATATTTCTCCTACAATTGTGGATTACTGTCACCTTAACATGCAACTCCTACTAACACGTTTTCAAGACAAAATGAGTATCTGTAATAAACGTAAAATGTCCCTGGCCAGGAAAACGAACCTAATTAAAATGATACTTATGCCCCAACTCTTATATGTCCTCCAGAATTCCCCAGTAGTCACCCCCCTTAAACGTTTTGGGTGATAAACTCTCTTTTTAGACTACTGCTCTGGACTGCGTGCTCCTCTAGGATTAAACTGGAACAGCTGAAGTTTCCTAAGGATGGTGGGGGACTGGCACTCCCAAACCCCAGGATCTACTATATAGCTGCCCAGCTGCAGCATGTCATAGGATCCATGTATCTTACCCCAGCCAGTCCATCTGCCCTCCTTTTGCTTGTTGGCTCTGGTGCATGTTCTATTCCGGAGGGCCTGAAGGCCCAACTGTTCTAGAAAGCTAACAAACAAATGCCCACCTATGCGCTGCTCCAGAAAGTCTGGAATTAATCTAAACAATTGCAACATTTAACAGGTTTCACAGTATACAGCCCTATATGGGACAATATAACCTATACTGAACTAGTAAAACTCCAGCAGGGGCCCAGATGGGGAGCCATGGGGGTGACCCCCCTCTCACAGATATTTCAGAATGGGAGGCTACTGAGCTTTTCAGACCTCCAGCGTAATTTTGCCATAAAAAAACAATCTGATGAGGCAGCGGTGCCTATGATGGACGTCAGCACACTGGTCCAATCCCACTAGTGCGGGACGTGTGATGTCCATTACAAAGCACCCCCGCTCAACCAAAAGGCGGAACCCTGGAGTGACACTGCGGGGCGGGATGTCACACTTGGCCTATCCCACGCTAGCGTGGGACGTGTGACGTCCATTAAAGGACACTAGGTACTGTCTGTTACTGATGTAAGGAAGCACGTGCTGGGGACACCTTGAAGTAAGGAGGCACGCTGCTGGGGACACCCTGATTTAAGGAGGCATGGTGCTGGGGGAACCCTGATGTAAGGAGGCACGGTGCTGGGGACACCCTTATGTAAGGAGGCACACTGCTGGGGACACCCTAATGTAAGGAGGCACGGTGCTGGGGACACTCTGATGGAAGGAGGCACTCCGCTGGGGACACCTGATGGCATCTGGTGGCAGGCGACATGGCAAGTGACACACTCAGGGCTCCCACTGATTCTGCATTATGGTGAGTCTCATTTTATATTACAATGTAATAATAGAAATAATGTGCTTCATTCACTCTGACGCCATACCAACCATGGTGCCGGGGTGACTGAAGCGCTAACACCAGGTGTTTGGAGTATCTTTATCTGCTGATTGTTAAACTTTCTATAATACACATATTGCTATTGAGGTGTAGGATATGGGCCTGCTGTCCCTCCATCCATCTTTCTTTCCTTCTCTCTCCTTCTCTCCCTATTTCATTCTTTCTTTCTCCCTCCATCCCTCATTCATCTCAGACTCGTACCACACCCCCTTTGTGCCATGCCCGCTATTTAGTTTAAGCCATGCCCATTTTTCATTGCGCCTCGCTTCACAAGACGCATTTCTTTGGGCTGATGCCCCTGGTCTTTTTCCCACCTGTGATTGATGCATTACAGGACTGCATTATAGCTACTTGATTAGCATTGTGGCCATTAAATGGAGCTGATGGTCATAGGAAATCTCATAATTAAGAAAATAAAGTCAGAATTAGCCACAGATGGTTGAATGCTTGTAACTCTCACCCAAATAATGTTTTTTTTAAACAAACCCCTAGCTATTGGGAGCCACAGGATTGCACTGCAGACCACATATAAATTTCTGACTTTCCGCTGCCATAGCATCAGCTAAGAATATGACTGCCCCCCCCCCTTTTTTCTTCCCACTTTCCCTTCTTTCCCCCTGCTTTCACCTTTCCACCCTTCCACCCCCCGCCCTCCTTCTTCCCTTTTGGAACTCTTTTTAGATCAAAAATGTTGATGCGCATTTGCCATGGTATATTGTCTATCTTTATAGCCAGTTATTGCAAGATCTTTTTTTGGATATCTTGATTGGGGTTCAACACAGGTACAAAGGTATCAAGGTCTATTGATTGAGCAATCAGTCTTTGTTGGCATCACATGTCAGCCTTTACTGGCCCTATTTGCATGTACTGTAATGTTTGAACCTGTTATTTGCGATAATTGTTCTTAATCTGTTGGCTAATTGTCCTTTGGTATACAAGTTGTTTGATGCTTACTTTTTAGTGCCATCAGTTGTGCACATTTATTAAAAAAATAAAATATTAAAAAAAAAAGAATATGACTGTTAAACCCCTTTCACACTGAGGCAGTTTTCAGGCGCTTTAGCGCTAAAAATAGCACATGTAAAGCACCTGAAACCTGCCTCCTAATGCTGCCCGAGTGTGAAAGCCCGGGTGCTTTCACACTGGGGTGGTGCGCTTGCAGGACGGGAAGAAAAGTCCTGCAAGCAGCATCTTTGGGGCAGTTTGGGAGCGGTGTATACACTGCTCCTAAACCGCCCTGCCCATTGCAATGCCGGCCCCGGTGTGAAAGCAGCCTAACTCTCACTATTACAGCTGCTGTAAGAAATCCTATTTTTGGAGTGATTTAGCACACCCAAGTACCCCTTGGCTCCGCCATTAAATGCAACCATCACATCTAAGAACCAGTAAGCTGTAATATATGAAAATTGTATTCTTAGGTTTAGATATACTGTATGTTAATCAGCAAATGCCCCCATGAACTTCTGCTCTGTTCCTGCCTGTTGGGGTGTTTTCCAGATTTGGTATATAGTGAAATGCTATTGTATCTTGTATGTAACATTTCAGTAATGCTGTAAAAGAGTAGTGACTCAGATTAGAACCAGTTAGAAATAGTTTTCACAAATAGTAAAGTCTCCTTGCTATTTTTAGAATTATATTTGAAGAATTGGAGGCTATAGGAGATCAGATTGGGTCAACAAGAGCTCTGCACCGAGCTGTGCCACAAGTGCATTCTATGAAGGAATGACGGGGAACGAATGTTTTGCCTCCCATATGAACAAGAGTCCCTTTCAAATAACAGCACTATATTCACAAACTTGGACAATGGATTCTCTGTCTGAACATTCTAAGGGGACTAGCAGGGTGATGCAGGCTGTGGCTGAATTTGAATTAAATAAAGCATAAACAAAAACCTCCAATTTCTTTTTGTCTTCTTTTTCATCCTACTATGTTACATAATACTGTATTATAGACGGGTATAAAGTACTCTTTGATATGTAACACTGTATCTATTTTATATGAAGAACACAAATATATATATATATATATATATATATATATATATATATTTCATATATATCACAAGGTATAATTTCACCATTCTGACACATTTGAGACTGTAAGGCAGGAGTGCTAAATAGTGCTCTTTGCAAATATTATTTGTCTTGTTTTTATTATTTTAAACCTTTAAAATATAGGGCCCCTTCCACATGAGCAGTCCAATCAGGTCCGCCTTTCAGTTACTCAGGCCGACCTGATCGGAGGCTCCATGTTTGTCTATGAACAACCGGATGTAAACGGACACAGTAGTTTATTGTGCTCATGCTCGGGCACACGCACATTACAGCCGCTTCCTTCTGGCACTCTGCTAGTGTTTCCATGGTGTGTGGTGACTGCGCGAGAACGTGCACAACAGACGCTTCTTTTCCCGCGATATGAGAGTATATGAGGGGACAGCTGTGGTGGCTGTATGGCTTCTTTCACACTTGCACTCATGCATTTAGCTTTTATATATGCAGGAGAAGTTCTCTGGGAAAGTGCTATCAACTTTTATGTTTTCCAGATCACTTTTTCCTGCGTTTAGAAGTTCCTGGTTTAAAGAAGGTTTAGCTGCATTTACAAGCTTTTCAACAGAAGATCTGCGTTTGGAGTTCCTAATCGAATTCTATTTTGTTTAAATGCAGCTATACTGAATAGTCCTAAATGTAGCTAAATGTCAAATCCGAAAGATACCTTAAGAAATCAATACTACAATTTATTGTTTAGAAGTATACTCTAGGTACTTATAAAAGCAGGCCTGACACTGCAAGTTTGAATGAAGTCTATGATAGGTACAGATGACCGCTCTAATCATGACTCTACCACTTTCAGTCAATGTTTGGGTGACCGCAACAGAGGTAAACTACTTCTTTTATAATCGAGGATGTGCATTCCACTTTAAAGTTTGAGGATTACATCATTACTTCATCTACTTTGGTGTTTAGCCTCAGTTCTCATAAATCTGAATGTGCCATAAATGTTTTTCCCTTTTATCCTGTATTTCACTGATTTCTTTACAAAGATTGTAAAACCCCTGCTGTTGACTCTTCTGTGACTCACCTTAAGACTCTAGCCATTCTTATTAAAGATGCTCTGTCATTTAAGGCCTCGCTGACAAGAGGTTGGAAACACTTTCTTGATTCATTCACTCCTTAGTAAGACTGACTCTTCAACTTTTATTAGCCACCATTCCTATTTCCAAATGTTTAGCTAATTGGTCTAAATCGCTAAATAAGGATCAGATGGTCACTGATGTTGATCCTCACTTTATTGATTGTGTTGACTAGATGACCATCACACTACATTTTATAGGAGACATGGAACTGGATGCTTGTAGTGCTTTGGCCATGGTATCCCTGCCATTGATTCACATTTGCAGCATATGTTGGTTGACAGACCAACAGTGTAAATGTGCTTTTTACAACTACCCTTAGTGGGAGATCCTCTTTACGGCTGTTCACTGGATGATATTACTAAAAAAAAGTGAATTGAGGTAAAAGTACTCACTTACCTCAGCTCTGCAGTAATAAGGATCAAAAATCCAAGTTGAACCCCTTCTATCTTGTATCAAATATTTTCTTTTTGTTCCTATATTGCTTCATAGCATTCCTTTCATTCCCAGCACCACAACGTCTTCTTCTACTTTCTGGTCTTCTAGCACATCTAGAACCTATGGTTATCCAAGAACTCAAACTACGGCGATCTCTCTTTATTGTCTGAATGTAGAGAGGGCCATCAGGATTTACTTCTTAGCCACCGCTTCTTTTAGGTAAACAGTTGGATATTCCAGAAGGTCCAAAGAAAGGTTCTCCAACTTCCAGATCCACCATGTCTATGAGCTGCAAGTTAAAGTGTTCAGTTTTCCCATTAATGGGACAATTGGCTGCTCAGCGGTTCCATGGCCAGGTGTGTGTTATTTACTCATTATCTCATTTACAAGGAGCAGATAAAAGGTCCAGAGTTCATTTCAAGTGTGCTATTTGCATTTGGAATCTGTTGCTGTCAACTCTCAATATGAGATCCAAAGAGCTGTCACTATCAGTGAAGCAAGCCAACATTAGACTGAAAAAACAAAACAAACCCATCAGAGAGATAGGAAAAACATTAGGTGTGGCCAAATCAACTGTTTGGAACATCCTTAAAAAGAAAGAACGCACCGGTGAGCTCAGCAACACCAAAAGACCCGGAAGACCACGGAAAACAACTGTGGTGGATGACCGAAGAATTCTTTCCCTGGTGAAGAAAACACCCTTCACAACAGTTGGCCAGATCAAGAACACTCTCCAGGAGGTAGGTGTATGAAGACTTCACCAGAGTGAATACAGAGGGTTCACCACAAGATATAAACCATTGGTGAGCCTCAAAAACAGGAAGGCCAGATTAGAGTTTGCCAAACAACATCTAAAAAAGCCTTCACAGTTCTGGAACAACATCCTATGAACAGATGAGACCAAGATAAACTTGTACCAGAGTGATGGGAAGAGAAGAGTATGGAGAAGGAAAGGAACTGCTTATGATCCAAAGCATACCACCTCCTCAGTGAAGCATGGTGGTGGTAGTGTCATGGCGTGGGCATGTATGGGTGCCAATGGAACTGGTTCTCTTGTATTTATTGATGATGTGACTGCTGACAAAAGCAGCAGGATGAATTCTGAAGTGTTTTTATGTCATATTCAGCCAAATGCTTCAGAACTCTTTGGGCGGCATTTCACAGTGCCGATGGACAATGACCCGAAGCATACTGCGAAAGCAACCAAAGAGTTTTTTAAGGGAAAGAAGTGGAATGTTATGCAATGGCCAAGTCAATCACCTGACCTGAATCCGATTGAGCATGCATTTCACTTGCTGAAGACAAAACTGAAGGGAAAATGCCCCAAGAACAAGCAGGAACTGAAGACAGTTGCAGTAGAGGCCTGGCAGAGAATCACCAGGGATGAAACCCAGCGTCTGGTGAAGTCTATGCGTTCCAGACTTCAGGCTGTAATTGACTGCAAAGGATTTGCAACCAAGTATTAAAAAGTGAAAGTTTGCTTTATGATTGTTAATCTGTTCCATTACTTTTGGTCCCTTAAAAAGTGGGAGGCACATATACAAACTCTTGTAATTCCTACACCGGTCACCTGATTTGGATGTAAATATCCTCAAATTAAAGCTGAAAGTCTACAGTTACATCTTGTTCATTTCATGTCAAATCCATTGTGGTGGTGTATAGAGCCAAAAAGATTAGAATTGTGTCGATATCCCAATATTTAAGGACCTGACTGTATATTGGGGCGCTCATTACTATTCATAATAGCACATACTGCACACATAAATACTTGTAAAGATGTGTGTGGAAAAATAGCTAACTGTTCACAAATATTTTCCTTTTAAGCCAATGCATATATCCTGCCTCGTCTGCTGTATAATGCCCTTTGCACAAGCACAGGTTCTTGACACATATTCACGAGCAGTCAATAACAGGCCTTTTACCAATCTGCAAAATGATCCTTGTTGACATGCACAATTTGTAAAAGTTAGTTTTGCTGAAATCAATGGAGCAGGCAGCTGGAATTTAATTAAAAGCCTAAAGTACTTTAAAAGAGTTTCATTTTTTTATTCATGTAAATTCATACTCTATATAATAACACATTTATTGTTAAAAATGGAATCAAAGGATTTATTTTTGGTTTATTCACAAACTCGATTTTATATTTTAAGCTGAGTTCCACCCTTTTGAAAGCCAGCAGCTACAAAAAGTGTAGCTGCTGACTTTTAATAATCGGACACTCGCCTGTCCCACACTCCACCTGTTGCCTTGCTCTTCTCCCCCTCCTCCATGCGGTGCCAGCATCACAAGTGTGGGCGCCCAGCTTTGGCTTCAGGGGGTCACCTTCCCTTAAAGCGGAAGTCCCAGTTTTGGGTGGAACTCCGCTTTAATACTTTACAGTGAGGGAAAAAAAGTATTTGATCCCCTGCTGATTTTGTATGTTTTCCCACTGACAAAGAAATGGTCAGTCTATAATGTTAATGGTAAGTTTATTGAAGCAGTGAGAGACAGAATAACAACAAAAATATCCAGTGGGCAAACATGCAAAATCAGCAGGGGAACAAATACTTTTTTCCCTCACTGTAATTCTTATAGCTTTCTGTTCATCGAGGTTGTGTTTTCATGTGTGTAGATGACAAAATATTCATAATTAGCTAGTAGTCATCACCTTTTTCATTTATTACTTTGTTATCTAATTCAGCACTGATGTATGTCTTATAATCCTGAGCAGTTTGGCTATGGGCCTATTCATTGGGCAAAACTTTGTCATTAATTAATTCATTGCCATGAATTACCTAAGTGGTCTCTTTATTGTTGTTAAGGGACTTTCTTTTGGTAGAAGTGTACATTTAAAACTCTATTTTATGGCCAGATTTTAATCTGCTATTTGTCAAGTTTATTTTTTTAAATTGAACACCTTATTCAGCACAAAACTACTCAAAATAAATAAATAAACAAATAAAAATGATATATTTTATGTACTTACTAGGGATGAGCTCAGTGTTCAGTCCAAATATAAGTTCGGACTGAACACTGGCTGTTTGAATGTTTGGACATATGTAACAGCTTCTGATTTTTAATGATTGCTAAGGAAGCAGCCTGTACAAGCATCTTTATTAACCACCGGTGGGTCACTGGGCCGATTCACTTGCATGGCTGGGAATCTACAGACATGCAAAAAAATGGGCTGGGATAGGAGGGGTTACATCATTGCCTGTATATGGACCTGAAACATTAGCCTGTGAAGTGTGCTGGTGAAGATACTTATTTTCCACCATGACTGCATGGTGGTGCCATCCACCAATCCACTACAGCACCCTACATGAACTGCAGGAGAGCCTGTAAGGAGTGCAACAGATAAAATACAACTTCTCTGTTTTAGTAAATGCAGTCAACTGAGTAGCCAACTATTATATTGACATAGTAAGGATGTAGTGCAGTGCATAGTCAAGGAATGTTGCCAAAGATCATTGTCAGAGGTAACCATAGCAAGAGTCAAACACTTAAGCAGAAAACATAGCCAATGTCATGAAAGGCAGAGTACTAGCTACAGTACTAGCACGATCAACAATTGAAGCCAATCCAAAATAAAATACTACGAGTGTGCGAGTGGTGATCAATCTGCAGTAAGCTGAGGAATCCAATACCAAAGTTCTTAGTGTTTGTTGCATTATATGTACAAGGACAGCCTGCCTGAGAGCAGGAGTGATGTATCTGCTGAAAAAGTGGTAAGAGGTAAATGTTAATAGTAATTAAAAGGCTCATGTGAATATAGAAATATGGGAGCTTTTATTGATTTCATTTAAATTGCCGGATCCAGGGCTGTTGTCCTAATCCCGCCTTTACAACCTACGAAGTCTTTGACCATGCAACCAGTAAAGTCTAGACACTAACTCTGCATGCTTTGTAACACTGTATACCAGCATCTACCTGGGTAGCCTTGTAAAAAAAACTGGCATTTCCAGGTACTATACATTCCCACCAGCTCCCACATTGCAGTTTTTCCTGCAGAAATGGAAAATCACCGGGCCAAGACACTGTCACATGTGTGTAAATTCTGATTTTCAGTGGACATCTATTACAAATCAGGGTGATGGCCATCCCTGAAAAAGGTATGCAAGTAACTGTCACTTTACCAGTAAATAGTAATCTACTTAGCAGTATGAGCTCAACATTAGGCCTACAGTATTTATTAATTGTAGCCATTGATGATTTGGCTGGACTTGCATTTGTACTGTTAGACACAACAGCCAGATTGCTGATGCTACCGCTCACGCAAGCATTTACTAGCTGAAAGTGTACTTCTCATATTGGTTGTTATTAATTAATGAAGGTGGCATTGGTATGTAAAGACATGCATTGGTACTGCAATACCCTTCCCTATCAAACTGCTGATCTGACTAGTGCTTGAGAAACAATGCATATTTCATAATTTATAATAAACAAGGAAGACAAAGACAATGTATTTTATTTAAAACAAACAGTTGTATATTTAGTTGTTTGATATATTTAATCACTTTCTAATTATATTATATTCAAAGCGTCCAAGTTTTGCTTGATGTTGTAACAAGTGGACCACAAAGGCTTTCCTAAATAAATGTACATATCTAACCATAGCCAGGTATCTTTTATTGACCACTTGAGAACTATCAACCACTTAGAACACAAAGCCCTCTCTTTGCATTACAAACAACCCATATTATATCTGAGCCTTATTAATAAAGTACAGTGATAATTTGTCCAGCATTAAAATATTTTTTTTATTATGAGGAATTTCCTTACTGATATTGATATTGATATTGAAAGGGAACACTTCTATTTTCTGTTTTCTTCTAGTTTAATGTAAGACTTTGTTCCTCTGCAAAATCCATTTTTTTTCTTTTTTAGGACAGGCCATGCAGTATTGATTTATCAAAATCTTCAGAAAATTTTCTTAGCTTAATCACACTATTAAAAAATTAAATCAGTCACTGAAAGGTTGCAATCAATTTACATGTAATAGAGCATATAATTCTCTATTGCGTAAGCTATTTGCTAGCATGTGGTAGGGAATAATTGTTCACAATTACACAATTCTGAATTATATGCTACGTATGCTAATGAGACCACATTCAATTCGATACCAACTAACAGCTCCCATGGGGTGTAAATATTTTGCCATACCCTCTGTTGGGCAGGTTGGACTTAGGGGCCCTTTGCACCTAGCTATACACTATGCGTGTTACTATGGAAAGAATTAAAGACACAGACATTTATTTGAAAGAAAAAACTTTATTCTTCCTAATTAGACTGCTGTGCAGTTTACCTTTGAAAGCAAAAGGGATCCCAAGCAAGTGGCAATTTTGAAGCAGAATTTCAGGTAGAATCAAATGCTGTACACAATTATTAGGATGGATAGACTGAAGATCAGGTAATGCAGCAGGCAAGCATGGTCATGAAGCAAGCTGACGGTCAAAGCAAGCAGCACGCAAAAGCAACATCTTAGGAGTCCGAGTCGGTACCAAATAGAAATCCTAAGACATAAAGTACCCAAAGAGGTAGCAACATACACCTTTGATCAGTCTTTGAGAGTTCTGTCCCTAAAGAGGAACTTCACCCAGCTAGGATAACTGCTGACTTTTAAGAAACACATACTTACAGGCTTATAAAGTTCAGCACTCTATGTGCATTCCAAGCTGCTAATTCTCTTCGAGGCTTCTGATCTTCCACACCACTATCTTGGATCTGGGAGCCAGCTGTGACTTTCTGATCACTTTCAACTGGACCCACCACTGTGCATGCACAAGATCTGGACTGCAGGGAGGCTGGTCCTGTGGTCTCCTGGGATGTGTGACATTATTCCAGGAGACAGAAGGCAGGGTGGACCAAGGGGATGTTATTCTCCTTAGGCAAGGAATAAGGAAGTGGGAGGAAGGCGATAGCACCAAAAATATATATATATGGATCACAAAGAAGCTCTTGAAAAATTAAAAAGCCCCTCTGGCTTCTGAACTCTCACTGTTTCCAGTGCTGTTTTTCAGAGACTCGCCCAGTCATTTATCCAGCACAGTTCCTCTTCTGGGAATGTTCAGCAGGTGGTTGTAGTACTATTAGTAGTCCAAATGCATTTCCTATTCACTACATACGGACTAATATCCTAAATACATTGAGCAGTGACCGCTCTCCAGAATTTCCTGTGTGCTAAAAACTGTTGGGGGATTAAAAGTATGGATGGCGGAGCTTTTGCTCTGCCATTAGTTATCTAAGTAAGAGACACAAGAATATAAAAGAAGCTGTGGGACAACTGAGAAACTGCTGAAAACATTAGTTTTAATTTAAGGTCTGTGCCAATGGGCTTTGGACTTGTGCTAATCAGTGTGAAATGCTTTTGAGATCATTCAGAATTAATTGACAGGGGAATTTGACCTGCAGTTGACCCATTCTGACCTGCATTTGACTTACTTTAAACAAGTTTTCTATTTCCATAGACTAAGGGCACTTTTACACTGAGGTGTTTTTCAGGTGCTTTAGCGTTAAAAATAGCGCTTGTAAAGCACCCAAAAACTGCCTCCACAATGTGAAAGCCCGAGTGCTTTCACACTGGGGCGGTGCGCTTGCAGGACAAGAAGAATAAGTCCTGCAAGCAGTATCTTTGGAGCGGTGCGGGAGCAGTGTATACACCACTCGCAAACCGCCCCTGCCATTGCAATGAATGGTATTTGACTGTTATTGCTGCACAACTGTTCAGTATCCTTTTACAAGGAATTTTACAGGACCGTTGTTGAGATGATCTATTGCCTATGCAAAGAATAGATCATTGTTTATGATTTTCTGAGTTTTTGATCTTATAAATTTATGTCCTATACATTTATTTAATTTTATTATATCCATTTATTTTGCCTTATCTATTTATCATATGTATCTATCGTTCCAATGAGTGAACCATATCAATCTATAAGTTACTTACATATTACCATTGAATTTCTTCTTTTGAGATACAGTACTTTTTTTATGTTTCCCTGTGTACTAGCCCTGATGAAGGGGGAGGCATTTCCCACAAAATGCGTTGGCTTTGTTTATCACCTGTGAATTGTCAACTTCAATAAAATTCTTAGCTATAACTTCAAGTGACAATGAACCTTTATACCGAGTCTGGCCCTCTACACACATCAAAGTGTACCTTCTTCCTATTGGCAATCTTCTGAATCTGGGTGCTGGTCTGAATGGACTATCATGTGCATGTGTGGGAGTTACGTCATCCTGGGCCAGCCAATGCATATGGCTGAAGATGTTAAACTTGGAATAAGCCAGGTAGAAGATGTCAGCACCAGCTCATGAACAGTACACCAATGGAGTGGAGGTTAGTATAGTTCTGCTTTAAGGTTAAACCTTAAGAGGCATACAAGAAGCACAGTCCACCTAATGAGTCCTTTCTTTTTTCATCTTGGCACTGCTGTACTTCAAGAGTCATCTCCACTACCTATTGTCTTTAATCTGGTGAACCTTTTTATTACCACTCACAGAAAGCCTGATATTAACCACTTACCAACCGGAAGGTTTTCCAGCTTTAGGACCAGAGCACTTTTTGCGATTCGGCGCTGTGTCGCTTTAACTGACAATTGCGCGGTCGTGCGACGTTGCACCCAAACAAAATGTGCGTCCTTTTTTTCCCACAAATAGAGCTTTCTTTTGGTGGTATTTGATAGCCTCTGCGTCATTTCTGATCACTGCTATAAACAAAAGAAGAGCGACCATTTTGCAAAAAAAAAAAACAAATTTCTTACTTTTTGCTAAAATTCAAATCCAAAAAAAAATATAAAAAAACATTTTTTTTCACTGTTTTTGGCCAATTTATATAATTCCTCATATTTGTGATAAAAAAAATCGCAATCAGCGTTTATTGATTGGTTTGCGCAAAAGTGGCCACGTTTACGGATGATGAGAATTCATTTCTGGGGTTTTTATTTTTTACTAGTAATGGCGGCGATCTGCGATTTTTAGCGGTACTGCGATATTGCAGCGGACATGTCGGACATTTTTTTGGGACCAATGACATTTATTCAGCGATCAGAAATTTAAATGTCCACTGATTACTGTATAAATGTCATTGGCAGTGAAGGGTTTAACCTGGAGGGGGAGAGCTAGGGGTTAACTGTGTGTCCCTGGGTGTGTTCTTACTGTGGGGGGGTTGGGCTAACATGGGCATGAGAGATCTAACTGATCCCAGTGACAGGGATCAGTAGATCACTCATGCCCCTACTAACAAAGCTTTCTTTCCCTGTGGCCGCTCATCGCGGCTTGCCGGCGGACATCGGATCCGCCAGAGCCGCGGGCACACTCCTCAACCCCCTAGTGGCTGTTCGCAGATCGCCGCCTTTTTATGGCGATTCGTGCTCAGCATCCCGACTGCCGCCGTGAAAACACGGCGCGCGCTCGGGAAGTGGTTAAAAATAATGGCAGCACTAAGAAATTTCTCACACCACTGGTCAGATCTAACCGCCTCAAAAGTGTGAATGAGCTGGTGATGCTGGAAGGAGTTACACAACACAGACATTGGGAAGTACATTCCTACTCTCCTCTATATTCTGCAGGAGAGTAACAGAATTAAGATTAAAGTAGATTGGGAAAATTTACTGGTTTAGTTGTTATGTTTTCTGAAAATAATTAGTAGCTCACTGAATGCTTTCACTCGGTGCCCTGAATTCCTCTTAAAGAAGATTACAACTTTTTTTTTTCAAGAGTATTTGTGTGTGTGTTTCTTTTTTGAACTCTTTCTGTAACCACACACATAGTGAATTGATTAGGGGTCCAAGGACACCTAATGCTAGTTGTCCAGAAATAAGTGGCCAGCCACTTTCCCCCCATGGGGTACAAGTAGGTGGCTCTCCCACATAATTCTAGAACCCCATCCTGGCCACTAGGGTCGCTAAAGACATCTCAGACATATCCCTATCAGGTACCCCTTTTTGGGGGACATCTTGGAAAGCCTTCTACAAATGATAAAGGGCAAGCAGGCTGGGCTCAAAATAGGAAAAGGGCGCACGCTTGCTGCCAATTGTCCTTAAGACACCAACCTTTATGCCTGTTGTCCCAGTTTTTATTTGAAAAATTTTAAATAATTTTTTAATAATTAAATGAAAAAAGTAAATTTTAAACTGGAACTAAACCCTCCTATCCTTTTCAGCCAAAGAAGCTGCCATCTTAGCCTCAGTTTGATCTGCAACTAGCATGGTGCTGCACATGTTATAACACCAGGCATTTGACGGTTTGACCATTTGGCTGAGAGCACAAGCAAATGTGACAGTTAGCATTCCTGGAATGCCAAGAATGTAACTGTTTGTTGAAACCCGCAGAGCAAGGAGAGAAACATCTCAGCAACCGCACACCATACAGTATATGCCCATTCTAACTCCATCCAGGCCATTCCTCCAAAATGTTTCGTCCCACCCATGGGGCTTAGTCATGGCAGCCTCCATGGCTAAGCCCCATGGGTGGGGCGAAACATATCAGGGGGAGTGGCCTAGATGGAGTTAGGCTGAGGCTGTTATCACCTATTACAGGCTGGGCCTGTATGGTGTGGGGTGGCTGATATTTTTCTCTCTGTTCTCTGGATTACATGGTGTCAGGGTAAGCTCTAGCCTGAACTGCACCCTCAGCGGAATACACAAATGGGGGAGTGGAGACCCTAAAGTCTGTTTCAATCAATGGGTTTGGTTCCCCTTTAAGAATTCAGCTGCTGAAACTACATACAGTATCTCACAAAAGTGAGCACACCCCTCACATTTTTGTAAATATTTTATTATATCTTTTCATGTGACAACACTGAAGAAATGACACTTTGCTACAATGTAAAGTAGTGAGTGTGCAGCTTGTATAACAGTGTAAATTTGCTGTCCCCTCAAAATAACTTAACACACAGTCATTAATGTCTAAACCACTGGCAACAAAAGTGAGTACACCCCTATATGAAAATGTCTGAATTGGGCCCAATTAGCCATTTTCTCTCCCCCGTGCCATGTGACTCATTGGTGTTACAAGGTCTCAGGTGTGAATGGGGAGCAGGTGTGTTAATTTGGTGTTATCGCTCTCACTCTATCATATTGGTCATTGGAAATTCAACATGGCACCTCATGGAAAAGAACTCTCTGAGGATCTGAAAAAAAGAATTGTTGCTCTACATAAAGATGGCCTAGGCTATAAGAAGATTGCTAAGACCCTGAAACAGATGGTGTCAAGCATGTGTGGCGGCAACCAGGTGAGGAGTATAAAGACAAGTGTGTCTTGAATACAGTCAAGCATGGTGGTGGGAGTATCATGGTCAGGGGCTGCATGAGTGCTGCTGGCACTGGGGAGCTACAGTTCATTGAGGGAACCATGAATGCCAACATGTTCTGTTCTTTAGTGTTGTCACACGAAAAGATATAATAAAATATTTACACAAATGTGAGGGGTGTACTCACTTTTGTGAGATACTGTATATAAAGTTTCAGTACTATGGAGAGCTCAGGCATACATATTTCCTAGTCTCACTATCTGTTGCTACTAAACGCATACCTGGACTTTTAGCGTCATTCACAATTGTAGCGTGCACATCTGTCACATTTGGTTCGCACTTGTGCGAAGAGGTGCTTTTGTGTGCCAAAAAAAGCACAGCTCTCCGCAAGGGTACGCAGAAAACAATGGTCAGTAATGTGAGAGTATTAGAACAGCGCTTGCTGATATCCTGTCTTTTGTTGCCCAATGTATCGGTGCTTACTTATTCTTTTGAAGTGCTGCTGTAGCCCATGTGCTTTTTTTTGTTCAATATATGTGATATGATGATGATAACCGTGGTAATACTAATATTATTTCACATTCACAATATTATGAAACTAATAATACAATCTAATAATACAATCTAAACATGCCAGATTTTCAATATTTTGCTGTAGCCCATATGCACCTTATTTTTGTAATTTCTGGATATTATTTATATACAAGTGACAATAGTGCTCTCAGGTGCTTTTTATAGTGCATATATCTAAAGTGCGTATATATTGTAATTACTAACTCTATTCACAAAAAGTGCCAGTGCTTGTTAGTGATATGCTAATTCATTTAATTTATGACATTGCAGATGTGCTGTCCATTTAAATAGTCCATTTATAATCTTCAAGTATTTTTCAAAGTGCTCATGCTGTGCTTTAACAAGTGATAGTAGGAACGTTCGGGTTTTATACCCCGCTTACCAGATCCTGTTGACTTTCCAACCTTACAGTGTGGAAAAGTCAACACTCGCTTGCGGTCTACAATCCGACCCTGGATTTACTCCTTCTGGTTCTCTGCTCCGTCTCCGTTCCCGGTGTTTTTATGTAAAAAAGGAAAGACT
>BLSH010410325.1:662388-680461 GCA_018402905.1 Glandirana rugosa | reverse complement strand
TCGTTGTCCGTGCGATCGTTCGGGTTCCGTCCGGACCCGGACCCGGACTTTGTCCCGAAGTTCGAACGGACCAGCAGAACCCGAACTTCCAGGTGTTCGCTCAACTCTAATTAGGAGTCATCCTTTCTTGCCTTCCTTTAATTTGTGAATATGCATACACAATTTCACTGGGTCACTGCATATATCATGCATATTACTTAATTGTTCCACTTTTATACATTTATTTTCGAATCAATTTTATTTTATTTATTATTTTTTGGTCTATTCACTGCCTATTCACTGACACCTGTTTGGAATTCGCTCCAGTACGCATTGGTAGTATTGTTTTGTCTCCCATTTCTTCTCTGCCTTTGTCATCCCTTGCTTAGCATTCCTCATTAGAGTTGAGCAAACCCGAACTGTAAAGTTCAGGTTTGTACCGGACTTTGGGGTGTCCGTGTCCCGAACCCGAACCCGGACATTTGAAAAAAAGTCCGGGTTTGGGTATTTTTTGCGCCTTTTGAATAGCTGAAGGGCAGCCAATCAACAAGTGTTTCACTCGTTTGCCCTTAGAAGCCATCACAGCTATGCCTACTAATGGCATGGCTGTGATTGCCCAGTGAATCATGTGACCCAGCCTCGATATGAGCTGGAGTCACGTAGCTAGCGCTGCATATCACATGCTTTCAGACTAGTGTAAGGAGAGGATGCTGCAGCCGCTGTGAGGGAAAGATTAGCGTTCTAAAATCATCTCATACTTAATATAGGGAGAGGTTCCTGGTGCTGGTGTGAGGGATAGATTAGCGTTCTAAAATCATCTCATACTGGTATAGGGACAGGTTCCTTCCTGGTGCTGGTGTGAGGGATAGATTAGCATTCTAAAATCATTGCATACTGCTATAAGGAGAGGTTCCTGGTCCTGCTGTGAGGGATAGATTAGTGTTCTAAAATCATCTCATACTGCTATAGGGAGAGGTTCCTGGTCCTGCTGTGAGGAATAGATTAGTGTTCTAAAATCATCTCATACTGCTATAGGGAGAGGTTCCTGGTGCTGCTGTGAGGGATAGATTAATGTTCTAAAATCATCTCATACTGCTATAGGGAGAGGTTTCTGCTGCTGCTGTGAGGGATAGATTAGTGTTCTAAAATCATCTCATACTGGTATAGGGAGAGGTTTCTGCTGCTGCTGTGAGGGACAGATTAGTGTTCTAAAATCATCTCATACTGGTATAGTGAGAGGATCCTGCTGTGTCTACATTGCTGGTTAAAAAAAAAGAATAGTCATTTTTTTTTGGAATTTTTTTTTTTATTATATTAATAAATAGTGCTACATAGTACATTTGCACCTTGCTGTGCATTTCTTGCACAAAAAAAGTGCGTCTACATTGTTGTTTAAAACAAAAAAAAGACGAAGAATTTATTATTCTTTATTTTTTATTATTAATAAATAGTGCTACACAGTACATTTGCACCTTGCTGTGCATTTCTTGCACAAAATTAAAAAGTGTGTCAACATTGCTGGTTTAAAAAATAATTTAAATTTGTGCTAAATAGTACATTTGCATCCAGAATGAGGAGAGCGTCAAATAAGGGACGTGGTCATGGTCGTGGTGCTGCTGGTGCTGCTTGTGCTGCTGGTGTTGGTGAAGCTCCTGTTGAAGGAGAGGACGTGGTCGATCTGTGCCAGCTATACGCACAAGTGAAACACCTTCCTCAGGTGCGAGTAGCCGATAGAACCTTCAACGTTATATGGTAGGCCCGAATGCCGCTCAACGAATGGTGAGGCCAAAACAAGTACAGGCGATATTAGATTGGGTGGCTGACTATGCCTCCAGTTCCTTCACATTGTCTCCCACCCGGTCCCTTGCTGAAAGCTCAGAGTTGGCACCTGAACCCCATGGCCATCTGTCTTTCACCTCAGCCCCTTGTAAATCAGCCAAGCAGTCTGAGCCCTAAGTCATGCAGCAGTCTCTTATGCTTTTTGATGACTCTGCTGGTGTGCATTCCGTGGGCCATCCACATAGCCCTGCCGCAGATGTGGAAGACATTGAGTGCACCGATGCCCAACCACTTCTGTTGCAGGATGAGGACATGGAAACACCACCGCAGCACGTCTCTGATGATGAGGAAACACAGGAGCCAACTGCTGCGGCTATCCACAGCGTGCAGACTGACAAGGAGGGCAGTGTTGAAGAGTGGGTGGAAGATGATGTGGAGGATGATGAGGTCCTAGACCCCACATGGAATGAAGGTCATGCGAGTAACGTGTGCAGTTTGGAGGAAGAGGTGGTGGTCGCACAGAGGCACCCACACAGCAAAAGAGGAAGCAGGTTGCAAAAGCGGAGCGGCTGTCCCCTAGACAGTATGCCTGCTACTACCCACCGCACCCAGGGACCTAGCACACTAAAGGCAGCTCAAAGGCGTTCCCCGGCATGGCAGTTCTTCAGACAATGTGCTGATGACAAGACACAAGTGGTTTGCACGCTGTGCAATGAGAACCTGAAGCGAGGCATAAATGTTCTAAACCTGAGCACAACCTGCATGACCAGGCATCTAAATGCAAAGCACAAGCTGCAGTGGAATAAGCGCCTCAAAATCCAAGAAAGGTCTCGGGCTCCTCCTGCTTCCTCTTCTGCTGCTGCCTTGGCCTCTTCCTCCACCTCTACAGTGCCAGTGTCACCTGCCATCCAGCAAGCACAACGTGTGACAGCAACGGCACCATGTCTGCCACCGTCCCCAAGCATTTCCACACCATGGTCCCATGGAAGCTTACAGCTGTCCATCTCCCAAACACTGTAGAGAAAGAGGAGATACCCCCTTACCCACTCGCGATCCCTGGCCCTGAATGCCAGCATTTCAAAATTCCTGCCTTTGAAATGCTGTAATTCTGTCTGGTGGACACGGACAGTTTTAAAAACCTGATGGCGGTGGCTGTCCCACAGTATGTGGTTCCCCAGCCGCCACTACTTTTTCAGGCAAGCTATCCCTTCCCTGCACAAACAAGACGGGGACAAGATCAAATGTGCACTGTGCAACGCCATCTGAGGCAAGGTCCACATAACAACTGATATGTGGACCAGTAAGCACGGGCAAGGATGTTATAACTCGCTAACTGCACACTGGGCAAATGTAGTGGCGGGTGGGCCTGAGGTGGCTAACAGTTTGGCGCATGTCCTTCAACCACCCAGGATTGCAGGGCATTTCTCTTTGCCTCCTGTTGCCTCCTCCTCCTACTAGGCTTCCTCCTCATCTACCACCTCCTCATCCGGTCAGCGTAACACCTTCACCACCAACTTCAGTACATCCAGGGGGAAACGACAGCAGGCTGTTTTAAAACTGATATGTTTGGGGGATAAACCCCACACTGCGCAGGAGCTGTGGATGGGCATTGAACAACAGACCGATGAGTGGTTGTTGCCACTGAGCCTCAAGCCCGGCCTGGTGGTGTGTGAAAATGGGCGAAATCTCTTAGCAGCTTTGGACCTAGCCGGTTTGACGCACATCCCTTGCCTGGCGCATGTGCTGAATTTGGTGGTGCAGAAATTTCTAAAAAACTACCCGGATATGTCAGTGCTGCTGCACAAAGTGCGGGTCGTCTGTGCGTGCTTTCAGCGTTCTCACCCTGCTGCTGCTCGCCTGTCTGCGCTGCAGCGAAACTTTGGCCTTCCCGCTCACCGTTTCCTATGCGACGTGCCCACAAGTTGGAACTCCACCTTGCACATGCTGGAGAGACTGTGCGAGCAGCAGCAGGCAATAGTGGAGTTTCTGCTGCAGCACGCATGGGTCAGTCGTTCTGCAGAACAGCACCACTTCACCACCAACGATTGGATCTCCATGAGAGACCAGTGTACCATATTGCGGTGTTTTGAATACTCCACCAACATGGCCAGTGCCGATGACGCTGTTCTCAGCGTTACTATCCCACTTCTATGTCTCCTTGAAAAAACACTTCAGGCAATGATGGAAGAGGATGTGGCACAGGAGGAAGAGGAGGAGGAAGAGGGGTAATTTTCACGGTTATCAGACCAGTCATTGACAAGTGACTCGGAGGGTGGGTTCCTGCACCAGCATAGGCCAGGTAAAAAATTTTCAAGCCAGGGCACAGTTCTGGAGGATGAGGAGGACGAGAATGATGAGGAGGAGGAACCGTGTTCACAGCAGGGTGGCACCCTACACAGCTCGTGGTCATCACTGGAGCATGGCTGGGGGGATACGGAGAACACAGATGATACACCTCCCACAGAGGACAGCTTGTCTTTGCCTCTGGGCAGCCTGGCACACATGAGCGACTACATGCTGCAGTGCCTGCGCAACGACAGCCGAGTTGCCCACATTGTAACTTGTGCTGATTACTGGCTGCAATAGCAGCACGCCACAACCAACAGCACCACCAGATGATAGGCAACGTCATTGCCATCCCCTGATTGGGCATACTTGAAAAAGGAGGCAGGTCCTTTGAAATGTGCTGTACATGCCCCTTTTTACCCTCAATGGTTGCTACTTTGATCCAGTTAGCCTGCAGATGCTGCAAGCCCCTTATGGCAGTCTTGGATTCCATGCATGACAGCTGTTTGTGTTGGCCGACTGTGCTGCTCTTAACCATCTTCACAGTTTTGCAGCCCTTCGCTTAACCATATGTAAGTGTGCTTTTATGCTTTTATCAAATGATATATGCTCATGTTGATGTTTGCACTGTGGCATCTTTTGTTTTCTACTGGAGGAAGAATGGGCTCCATCAGCAGGCAGCATGGAGGAGGAATGGACCCCATCAGCAGCCAACATGTAGGAGGAATGGACTCCATCAGCAGGCAGCATGAAGGGGACTGGATCTCATCAGCAGGCAGTATGGAGGAAGACTGAACCCCATTACCAGGTAGCATGGAGGAACACCAGACCCCGTGAGCAGGTGGCATGGTGGAACACTGGACCCCATCAGCAGGCCGCATGGTGGAACACTGGACCCCATCAGCAGGCAGCATGGATAGTGGCAGAGTTGTACAAGCGGGAGAAAAATTCTGTTCCTTTTTTGGCTTAGATACTTGAGTCCTGCAATAATTGCATGGTGCTGACTAGAGTGTACTGCTGATGGAAAAGTAGTAACAGTACTGGGGAGGGAAGAGTAACAGAAGTACAGGAAGAGGGGTGAGAGGTTGCTGTGGGTAGCAGTACTGCGGGATAGGCAAAAATGGATTACATGTAGAGGAAGTGTGGTTACTGATAGCAAGGTACTGACCTACAGGAGATAAAGAACCCTCCCTAGCAGCTGTGGTTGCTAAGGGTAACAATGGAAGAGATTTTTGATGTTTAGTAGCAGTTCTGACTGAGGAGGTCGCCAATGCAGCTGTGGCACCGCCAGCACCTCAGAAGGTAGGATTAGCATGGCCGAAATGTGGAAAAGCTTTGTCAGCAGCACGCCACAACAAACAGCACCACCAGATGATAGGCAACGTCTTAGCAGAAGGCAGAATTTCAGCAACATTGTGGAACAGTATGTGTGCACACGCCTACATGTACTGACTGATGGGTCTGCCCCATTCAACTTCTGGGTCTCCAAATTGGGCACATGGCCTGAGCTTGCCCTTTATGCCTTGAAGGTGCTGGCCTGCCCTGCAGCCAGTGTATTGTCTGAACGTGTGTTTAGCACGGCAGGGGGCGTTATCACAGACAAGCTCAGCCGCCTGTCCACAGCCAACATGGAAAAGCTAACGTTTATTAAAATGAACCAGGCATCGATCCCACAAGACTTGTCTGTACCTTGTGCAGAATAGACATTTAGACCGGGCTCACACAGCCATTGGTATACTTTTTTTTTTTAATATGTCTCAATATTTTGGGGGCTACCCCAATTAGAAAAAAAAAACAAACATAAAACAGTGTTGGCTAACTCCTCCTCCTCCACCACCACTTCCACCTACACCGCTACGGTCACCACCTCCTCAACCTCCTACTCCACATCCACCTCCATCCACCTCCTCCACCTCCTCCTCCATTTTTTATTTTTTTTATGTGATTTTAAGTTATTTCCCTATCCACATATTTGTTTGCAGGGCATTTGTCCTACTCTTACCCCCATTTTGCTTCCTTTTGCAGCCCTCTAACCCTTTCCAGGACTTTTTTAGAGCCATTTTTGTGCCCAAAAGTTCGAGTCACCATTGACTTCAAAGGGGTTCGGGGTTAAGTTTGGGTCAAGTTCGATGCTGAACTCAAACTTTTTTGCGAAGTTCGGCTGAACCCGCCGAACTCGAACATCCAGGTGTTCGCTCAACTCTAAACTTAATAAGAGCAACAATGATCTGAGATCCATGGGAAAATGTTATTGTGTTCTCTCCTGGTGTTTGCTTTTAGATCTCCCATGGGCTTATCCAATCAGGTATAACAATACCTACAAACATCTTCCCCACTGTTTACAATTATCTTCCCTTTTTTCAATTATTTCAGATTGTCTCAGATATGCTGAGTATTAGTTTCGTGTTTGTACTCTGTTTTTGTGTTTTTTAAACGTGTGCTTTTTTAACTGCCATGCACTGATCCCCCTGCCCTGTCAGTTGATTGGCCCATTTTAATCTGTGATATTCAATTCACTCTCCCACCTGCATTACCATCTTCCAGCTATTGGTATAAAAGACATTGCCATCCCCCGATTGGGCATACTTGAAAAAGGAGGCAGGTCCTTTGAAATGTGCTGTACATGCCCCTTTTCACCTTCAATGGTTGCTACTTTGATCCAGTTAGCCTGCAGATGCTGCAAGCCCCTTATGGCAGTCTTGGATTCCATGCATGACAGCTGTTTGTGTTGGCCGACTGTGCTGCTCTTCACCATCTTCACAGTTTTGCAGCCCTTCGCTTAACCATATGTAAGTGTGCTTTTCTCAAATGATATATGCTCATGTTGATGTTTGCACTGTGGCCACTTTTGTTTTCTACTGGAGGAAGAATGGGATCCATCAGCAGGCAGCATGGAGGAGGAATGGACCCCATCAGCAGGCAACATGGAGGAGGAATGGACTCCATCAGCAGGCAGCATGAAGGTGACTGGATCTCATCAGCAGGCAGTATGGTGGAAGACTGAACCCCATTACCAGGTAGCATGGAGGAACACCGGACCCCGTGAGCAGGTGGCATGGTGGAACACTGGACCCCATCAGCAGGCAGCATGGATAGTGGCAGAGTTGTACGAGCGGGAGAAAAATTCTGTTTCTTTTTTGGCTTAGATACTTGACTCCTGCAATAATTGCATGGCGCTGACTAGAGTGTACTGCTGATGGAAAAGTAGTAATAGTACTGGGGAGGGAAGAGTAACAGAAGTACAGGAAGAGGTGTCAGAGGTTGCTGTGGGTAACAGTATTGCGGGGGAGGCAAAAATGGATTACATGTAGAGGAAGTGTGGTTACTGATAGCAAGGTACTGACCTACAGGAGGTAAAGAACCCCCACTAGCAGCTGTGGTTGCTAAGGGTAACAATGGAAGAGATTTTTGATGTTTAGTAGCAGTTCTGACGTTGTGTGAATAATCTAACACAGGGGATAGGATCTCTGACCAGGCTTGGAGCAAAGACTGAACTAAGATCAATTTGTCTTTTCCTTGTTCAAATTGCTCAATTAACCACTTCAATACCAGGCACTTACCCTCCTTCCCGCCCAGACCAATTTTTGCTTTCAGTGCTGTCACATTTTGAATGACAATTGCGTGGACATGCAACACTGTACCCAAACAAGATTTTTATCATTTTGTTCCCACAAATAGAGCTTTCTTTTGGTGGTATTTGATCACCTCCATTTTCTCCATCACTGATGGGCACTGATGAGGCTGCACTGATGGGCACTGATGAGACAGTACTGATGAGGTGGCACTGACAGGCACTGATGGTGAGGCACTTATATGCATCACTGATGGGCACTGATAGGTGGCACTGATAAACAGCACTGACGGATACTGATAGGTAGCACTGATATGCAGCAATGATGGGCACTGTAGGCACTGATAGGTGGCACTGGACACTGATAGGTGGCACTGATGGGCAATGATAGGTGGAACTGATAGAGGGCACTGTAAGGTGTGCATTCCCTGGTGGTCCCGGGGGGAATCTGAAATAGGCACTGAGTGCTATCCTTGTTGGGCATTGTGCCCCTTACCTGGTGGTCTAGGGTGGGCTCCCTGATCGGCTCCCTGGTGTTCCTGGGTGGGCCTTCCCTGATGATCCCTGGTTGGGCTCCCTGGTGGTCCTGGGTGGACTCCCTGGTGGTTCATGGGGGCTGCACTGATAAACAATCAGCGCAGACCCCCCTGTCAGAAGAGCCATCAATCGTCTCTCATCTACTCACGTCTGCAGATGCGAGTACAGGAAAAGCTGATATACTTCCTGTTTACATGGTAATCAGCTGTGATTCGTCACAGCTGATCATGTTGCAAAGAGCTTCTGACAGAAGCTCTTTACCATGGTTGGAGACTGACACACCACACCACCGATCGCCGCGCTGCGCCCCCCTGCATGCACGCACCGGCTTGTTATCCTGCTGGACGTCATGTGATGCCCAGTCAGGGTAAGAAAACCACTTCCCAGCCATCATTCTGCATATGGTGGTAGGGAAGTTGTTGAAGAGTGCATAGCAGTAATACAATCCAACAACATCTGTTGTGAATAGCCTAAATACCTCTGGAACAAGAACCTGTACAATGTTTCAGCAGCCATGCCATAAGTCTAACCTGAAAAAACACCACACAACTCCTGCGCTTGGATGTATCAACCAATAGTGATGGCCTGACCAGGGATGCAATCCTTTATACAAATTCCACTCTTTATGCACTAGACGATCTTGCTGCCCTCCTCAGGACCATGGGAATCCGAATAAACTAGAGAAAAATGCAAAAGAGAGAGGGGCGCACCGACCTTGTGCAATACCATAAAACCATTTATTAAAGTTTAAAATCCAGCATAAAATATACTCACAAGCGGAGCAATGTCAAAGGCACATAAGTCATAACAGTGACTTCAGTCTATCTCCACCACAGCTAGGGAGGATCCAGGTGGCACCATACGCAAGGCTAACGCGTTTCCAGGGCGAACCCTCTTCTTTAGAGCCTGAAGTCACTGTTATGACTTATGTGCCTTTGACATTGCTCCGCTTGTGAGTATATTTTACGCTGGATTTTAAACTTTAATAAATGGTTTTATGGTATTGCACAAGGTTGGTGCGCCCCTCTCTCTTTTGTATTTTTCTCTAGAAGTCTAACCTGAAACATAGTAAAAGAAGGAGTGAAAACATCATGGCCCTGAGAGGTAAATGGAAATAACAATTTAGAACAGACCCGAACCAAATGCTATATTTCACCAAGTGAGAATCTGCCCTCATCAACTAAAGAATGTGCTGCCAGAATGCTTCCCAACAGTTCCTCATCAGTGAGGTTCCACCAAATTAAACAACAAAAATGTTAATGTACTGCAAATGGAAAACAACAAATAATGTGCATTCAAAGCATCTTGACTTAGTGGGCCTTATGTCAGGAATCAGCAGCTGGGGGACCAGATATATGTAGCTAAACTAAGGAACTGGGACCAGACCATGTGTATATATATAAGTGAGAATTGTTTTTACAGTGAATGTAAGATAGCTACACACCAGCAAACAAAAAGCATGAAAATGCATGAAAAACAAAACTAAATAACAAAATGCCTAACCAGCAATCCTAACCAAACTAAACTATATACTGTATATACAAATTTACACATGAGATACGCACAAGACAGGGGAGAACAGTGAGCAGATGGGAAGGGGGAAAAAAGCTGGGATGGGAACAAGGCAGCAGGATACTGGATACAGGGCAAGGGCAAGATCAAAATCAGTAAATGGCTACAGAGTCAGGCAGCAGCACAACAAACAGGGTGCAAAGCAGGAGCAGTCAAAACACTGAGGCCTGTGTGCTAGTGGGAGCAGCCATATATAGCCACCTAGCAGCTGAAACCAGGTGGAGCTAGGGTTGCCACCTGTCCGGGATTCACCTCGACAGTCTGGTCTTGAATCATGTGTCTGAGTTTCAGACTGCCTGAAACCTGGACACATTATTCAGCCCAGACCATTTGGTCCCATGCGCATACTTGCCACTGTGAAGACAGCAACAGTGTCACTGCTTCTAAATAAATACACTATGCCTGTGGCTCCTTTCTGTCTCCCCTCCCCCCCTCCAGTCTCCTGCACTCTCTCTGTGATCGATGACTCAAACACACCCCTCCAATCACCAGTGTGGTGTGCTGTGAGAAGTGGGAGGCAGAGCTACAGGCAGATACTGCCAGGCTGGCCGCTGCTCACACTACAGGCAGGGAGGATGTGAGCAGAGTTTTTGTCTGAGCAAAGTCTCCTTGGGTGGAAGACTGCCAAACTTTCAGAAGTATTTGTTTTGCAGGTGTTGCAGTGAAGGGTTAAGGTGACAATAAGAATCGAAGAGACACCGTGTGTGTGTGGGGGGGGGGGGGGGGGGCAGTCTACGCCCGCTCACAGCTGACTGATATCTCCCAAGCTGCCACATGCCTGTCTTTACAAACATCCCCCAATCACTCAGTGTATATTACTGTGAAGGTAATGTATGACCATTCATGTAACCCTATGATGTGATGAGTTTACACTTCTGATTCTACAGACTCAGAGCTTGGTTCAACACAGGGTTAAATTAATGGTCATAAATTAACTTCACATTATCTGGATATACAGAGTGCTAGGGACTGGCTTATTTAGATATGTATTTACATCTTATAATAGGAGGTTGTTTTCATTGAGTATCACTGTTGTATGATGTATTGTTGTATATATTAGTGGATGAGCACAATAGCTTTTTTGAGTATAGACATCAATATTTGATCACTTCTCAGCCCCCAACTCCCCCTAGCTGGCATCACCCCCTGGCCACCTCATACATGCAGCTGATGGACATCACTCAGAGCTTTTTGCTACCCCCCAGCTGAGGAACATCATTCCATAGTCACTTTCCTCCTCTTATCTTCCCAATATCATTCCCTGGCAACCCCACAGACACTGCCAGAAATCCCTTCCCATTCTGTCACCATCATACCCTCTACACTCCTCTCCTGTGCATACTGCCCACTGTCATACCCTTTACACACCTCTCCTGTACATACTGCCCACCGTTATACCCTCCACACTCCTCTCCTGTACATACCCCCCACCATCATACCCTACTCACTCCTCTCCTGTACATACTGCCCCCTGTCATACCCTCTACACTCCTCTCCTGTACATACTACCCACTGACATACCCCCCACACTCCTCTCCTGTACATACTGCCCACAGTCATACCCTCCACACTCCTCCCCTGTACATACTGCCCACTGTCATACCCTCCACCATCCTCTCCTGTACATGCCATCCACTGCCATACCCTCCACACTCCTCTCCTGTACATACCATCCACTGGCATACCCTTCACACTCCTCTCCTGTACATTCCATCCACTGTCATACCCTACACACTCCTCTTCTGTACATACTGCCCACTGTCATACCCTCCACATTCCTCTCCTGTACATAATGCCCCTGTCATACCCTCCACACTCCTCATCTGTACATACTACCCAATGTCATACCCTCCACACTGTTCTTCTGTACATACTGCTCACTGTCATACCCTCCACACTCCTCAATGTGTCCTCAGTCCCTTTCTTTATCTCAAAAGTGAGACATCGGGGGTCTGTTTAGGCCCCTGATATCTTACCAAAGGCCCCCAACAGCATTGTAAAAAATGTAAACAATTATTTAATTCAAATTAATAAAAAAATACATTTAAAAAAAGTTTAAAATTGCAAAAAAAAAAAAAAGTTTAAAAAATCTGACTAAAAATCCAGACCTAATATGTGGCACCCCTTACATCAGTGTTCCCCTTTTGTTTAGACTCCACAGACCCCACAGATCTGCAGACTCAGATGTAAGTAGGAACACTGTGGATTCACATGTAAAGAGGGAACTATGCAGACTCTCATGTAAGGGTGAGCTCTGGGAACCCTGATTAAAGGAGAATGCTGGGAACTATAATGTAAGTGGGGGCCCTAGTTACCAGAGACCCCCTTAAATCAGAGTTCCCCTTTACACCAGAGCCTGCAGTTTTCCCCCTTACATCAGAGTCCCCATCACATCTCAGTGTTCCTCTTTAAATCAGAGTTCTCCCTTACATCAGCATCTGCAGGGTTCCCCCTTACAGTGTAAGGGAAGAATGTGGATTAAGATGTAAAGGAGAACTCCAAGGATTCAGATGTAAAGGGGAACTCTGCAGATTTAGATGTAAAGGGGAATGCTGCAAAATAAGATGTAAAGGGGAACTCTGTGGATTCAGATGTAAAGGGGAACTCTGCGGATTTAGATGTAAAGGGGAACTCTGTGGATTCAGATGTAAAGGTAAACTCTGCAGATTCAGATGCAAAGGGAAACTCTGTGAATTCAGATGTAAGGGGAAACTGCAGAATCAGATGTAAAGGGGAACAAACTCTGTGGATTCAGATGTAAATGGTAACTCTGTTGACTCTGATGTAAAGGGGGACTCTTGTAATTAAGTCCATATGATTAGAAATGGTATTTAATCACAAAAATATATGTATAGTGTATACTACATAAAAAAAATTGCTAAAGTGTTTCGGGTTTGGCTTGAAGAAAAGGTGGCAACCCTAGGTGGAGCTGATCACTGAAACCTGCTGGCTTCTGGAAGATGCCTGCTGGTGGACATTGGAATTGCAGCTATCAGCCCTGAGAACCACCTGCAGATGAACCAGGTCCTGACACAAATGGGATAAAGTAAAATGGATAATCCCCAGATATCTGCCAGTGTTATATAATGATACAGTTTATTCAGATTTTATAAAACAGGAGTAAACATGGTTGCTAGTATTTATCCCCTAATTACTTGGAGGCAACAACAAAAGAGACATTGTTTAGGTTTAGATGTAACTTTATTTGAAGAATTAATGGATGTATTTGCTGTAAACACATTCAGAATGGGAAATGAATTACAATTACAACTCTAGATGGATCATTTCCTTTCAAATCATGTATACAAATGTAACACTCAACATTTACTGTGAATAATTACTTGTAAAGTTTATATGGATAGTAGAGATGGGCTGAACACCCCCAACTTTTCTCATGCTTGGGAGTTCTGCTGCAAACCGAACAGGAGAAAAGTTCTAACCTGAACAGCAAACTCCATTAAAGTCTATGGGAGCCGAACAGGAAAAATCAAAAGTGCCCATTTTGAAAGCTTATATGCAAGTAATTGGCCATAAAAGGAGAATGGAGGTCTGGGTACTGCCCTGGGCGACACGTATCAATTAGAGTTGAGCGAACTTCTGGAAGTCCGGATTCTGCTGGTTCGGCCGAACTTCTGGACAAAGTCCGGGTTCGGGTCCGGACAGAACCCGAACTTTGTCCCGGACCCCGAACCCCGAACCCCATTGAAATGAATGGGGACCCAAACTTTTAGGCACAAAAATGGCTGTAAAAAAGTCCTGGAAAGTCCTAGAGGTCTGCAAAAGGAAGGAAATGGGGGTAAGGGTGGGGCAAGTGCCCTACAAAGAAATGGGGACAGGGAAATAACTAAAAGCATTTTAAAAAAATAAAAACATAAAAAAATCAAAAATGGAGGTGGATGTGGACCATCTTCAAACTGTGTCTGAAAAGTATTAATTAACGGTAGAAGCCATATAACTGTTCTAAAATCATCTTCAAACTGTGTCAAAAAAGTATAAATAAGCCGGGAGAACCCATATCACTGTTCTGCAAACATCTGGAAACTGTGTGTAACACTTCAACTAAAACCGGGACAAACCACACTACTGTTCTGCAAACATCTGGAAACTGTGTGTAACACTTTAACTAAAACTGGGACAAACCATATCACTGTTCTGCAAACATCTGGAAACTGTGTGTGACACTTTAACTAAAACCGGGACAAACTGTTCTGCAAACATCTGGAAACTGTGTGTAACACTTTAACTAAAACCGGGACAAAGTGAACTACTGTTCTGCAAACATCTGGAAACTGTGTGTGAAACTACAGCATAGAGAAGAACAGGGATATGGTTTCGCTCTGCTATAGTTTCACATAGAGTTTTTAGATGATTTTAGAACAGTGATATATCACTGCTCTAAAATCAAGCGCCTCCAATCGGATTACATCATCCGCCCATGTGCTTCTGCACCAGGAAGCGGCGGCCCTGTCCGCTCAGCCTGCACATCCCTTACACGCCGGGACACGGCATAACAGGACACTTGGCAGATATTTGCACTACGGGCGGTTGGGCTGTGCAGGTGAAGATCCAGCAAGGCTGGCATATTAGGCCGGCACATCAGCGACACGCACGAATTGGTCTGTTATAGAGGTGACTGTCCTGCTGCTATGGAGCAACCGTGAGTATATGCACACACTACTCGGGCTTCTGCCCCGGCACCTATTAATGACTGCCATCCTATCTGTATTTACACAGCATCAAGGGCATATTACTCCTGACCAGCCTTATCGCAGGTGCAGACCTCACAGTCATCATTTCAACCAGTGATATACATATGCAGTTTGTTAAGCTGACCTACATGCCTGTCAATATCGGTTGTTAGTCTTGGACATACCCATCCATTATTGATCTTTCCACTTGTGGATGTGTGACTCTGCCATCCTGCACACAGATCCCACATTGATTGACTGGTTCTACTCAGCTGCACTCACTTGCTGCAGTCCACACTCTGTTTCTTCACCCTGTCCATCCAGGATCCACATACACTCATACAGCTGTAACTGTCCTTACTGGTGACACTTTTGATTTTTGTCCCCCGCACGTCCGGACGTCATATTTTTTGTCTGTCTTTCCCCCCGTGTGTGTCTATGTGTTTTAGGTCACGCTGTCTGGAGGACCTATAGTCTTTCCAGGACAGCTCGGTGATACTCTTGTTTATCACATTTACTGTTTGTGTATTTGCACGTACGGTATTGCTGTTATATTACATTAAAGATATTCTCTTTTTAGATCTAGTGTACTGCCGATCCCTCCTTCACTAACCGCTTGGTTCCCTTGGCTTCTCGAGAGAACAATCTCTCGTTGTTGTTTTGTATATGCTGCATGGTTAGAGGGAGGGACACTGCATGGCAGTGAGAGGCACCTAGTATTATTTTGATCACTATGGACCCACGTATCCTGTCTCTAGCTCCTTTTTGTCCTATACAGTGGAACCTGCAGTAGGTGGCCAGCCTTCCTAGACGGTGGGAGCATTTTTGTTTTTTATTTTTTGGGTGTGACATGATTGACAATGGATTTACATCGGGGACATTTTTTTTAAATAAAGGAATTGACAAAAACTGTGTGTGTGTGTTTGTATTACGTTTTGACACTTTTTTGGTGAATGCGTAGGGGTACTATGTACCCAATACTCATTCACATAGATGGGGCCGGGATCTGGGGGGGCTTATGTTTATTTCTTTTGTTTGTATTGGTATGAAACAAAAAAGTGGAGAAACAAAAAGCTAAAACACATTTCACACAAAACTCCAAACTATAAACTGTGTTTATAATGAACAGTGGCGGCTGTTGCTTCTTTTTTTTTTTGGGGGGGCAGGCGGCAAACAAACCACTTGACACATCCCCCCTCAGTCACTGGGTTGGTCGATCAGTCAAACCCCCACACATAATTAATATTAATTAACTATATAATTAATTGAACCCTATACAGGTATATGGTGTCAAGCAATTTCCATTTACCTTGCAGCAAACAGATCTAAAAGGAAGAAAATGAGCACACTGAACAAAGCTAATGTATACTTAGCTAATGTAACTCTGGATGATCAATTTTGGAAACCCAGTACTAAGGAATAGAGTTGATCGAACCTCTGGAAGTTCGGGTTCTGCTGGTTCAGCCGAACTTCGGGACAAAGTCCGGGTTCGGATTCGGACAGGACCCGAACTTTGACACGGCCCCTGAACCCCATTGAAATCAATGGGGACCCGAACTTTTAGGCACAAAAATGGCTGTAAGAAAGTCCTGGAAAGTCCTAGAGGTCTGCAAAAGGAAGGAAAATGGGGGTAAGGGTCGGACAAGTGCCCTACAAAGAAATGGGGATAGGGAAATAACTTAAAATAATTTAAAAAAAATCACATAAAAAAAATTGAGGTGGATGTGGACTATCTTCAAACTGTGTGAGAAAAGTATAAATTAGCCGGGAGAAGCCATATCACTGTTCTAAGAACAGTGATATGGCTTCTCACGGCTAATTTATACTTTTATCACACAGTTTTAAGATGATTGGAGATTCTACAATTATCTTAAAACTGTGTGAGAAAAGTAAACATTAGCCGGGAGAAGCCATATCACTGTTCTACAATCATCTTCAAACTGTGTGTGAAAACTATAAATTAGCGTGGAGAAGCCATATCACTGTTCTTAGTTAATTAATAATTAATTATGTGTGGGGGTTTGACTGATCGACCAACCCACTGACTGAGGGGGGGATTTGTCAAGTGGTTTGTTTGCCGCCTCCACCCCCCCCAAAAAAAAAAAAGAAGAAGCAACAGCCGCCACTGTTCATTATAAACACAGTTTATAGTTTGGAGTTTTGTGTGAAATGTGTTTTAGCTTTTTGTTTCTCCACTTTTTTGTTTTGTTTTTCTTAGAACAGTGTAGAACAGTATAAATTAGCCGGGAGAAGCCATATCACTGTTCTTAGAACAGTGATATGACTTCTCCCCGCTAATTTATACTTTTCTCACACAGTTTGAAGATAGTCCACATCCACCTCCATTTTTGATTTTTTTTTATGTGATTTTTTTTATTATTTTAAGTTATTTCCCTATCCCCATTTCTTTGTAGGGCACTTGTCCGACCCTTACCCCCATGTTCCTTCCTTTTGCAGACCTCTAGGACTTTCCAGGACTTTTTTACAGCAATTTTCAAAACTTTTATTAAATTACCAGAACCCCGGACCCGAACCCGGACTTTTTTTGAAAAGTCCGGGTTCGGGTCCGGGTCCCTGACACCCAAAAGTTCGGTACGGACCCGAACTTTACAGTTCGGGTTCGCTCAACTCTACTAAGGAATAGTTACATTTTCCTTGCAGATGGCCAATTAGTAAAGATGTATAGTTTTAGAGCAATTGCAAAAGAAATACAAGCATGCTGCAGAAAATATAATCTTTTACTTACTTCAGTGTGTGTAGGTTATAGGTCTTCCCTCAAGCTTTGTTAGGATGAGTGAGATGTTCACTCCTCCTGTGTATGTTTGATGAGGTTCTCCTATCTGTGTATAGATCAGGAGGTTTCTGCCACCCTGGAAGTGGAGGGTCTCCAGCCTCCCGCATCTAAAGTTTAGATCCGACTGCAATATAATTAGGATGTGTAGGAACACAGTGCAAACGGGATCTGTCATTGGAATCCCAGGAATGTCCATGCCATTGCTATAGATTGGGCTGTCCATGGTGAATGCAGGTCGGGTGTCAGGGAGGCTTGGGATGGGTGGTGGGAGTCCAGGGTAGATCACAGTGACATGGAATTCTTTAATGACTTTCTGGAGTTAGTTGTCTCTCCTGTCCTTGTTGGGTTGATGTGGCTTTCCAACCGCAGATATTGGATTCCTATAGATCAGTACCTGTGACTGGTGGCTGTCAGTTCAGTGTTCTCTCATTTGTTACACTGCACACTTCTAGCATGGCTGTACATTGGCAGGAATGCAAGGCACCATCCCAATTCAGTAGCGGCTGGTGGGTTGGCGAGTCTTCTCCTCCAGCCATGCTCTCCTACTCCTCCTTCCTCTTAGGCATCCAATAAGATGGCCTGGCGTTTTGGACAATGGGGAAATTGCCTGATTGGCTGAAAGGAGGATTAGTTTGAGAATAGTGAATATTCATTTGCTGTTGTCACACAACTGGGTGGGTTCAGGGAGCAGTGCTCTGTGCCCCGAGCCCACCCTTTTTTGAAGACTATTAGAGCCTATGGCTCTAATCATGTGCTTCAAAAAAACCCTCCCCCTCTATTGGATCCATTGTCCCTTTATGTAGATCAGGGGGCTGGACGCATTGGATGGGGGGGGGGGGGCGGCGCCTGTGCACCCCTAAAGCATGG
>BLSH010410325.1:579348-617866 GCA_018402905.1 Glandirana rugosa | reverse complement strand
AATCTCTAATTTCTGCTATCTGTCCTCAGAGCAACAGCACAGACAGCAGTAGTAAAGTAATCTATCTCAGGATGCAGGATCAGGTCTTAAAATGGCTGAAATCTGTCCCTCACGCCGTCAGCTACCTTTCCCTACACTAACCCAAGGAGCATGTGACTGCAGCACTGTGACTCCAGCTTATAAAGAGGCTGGGTCACATGATGCACTGGCCAATCACAGCCATGCCATTAGTAGGCATGGCTGTGATGGCTTCTAAGGGCAAACCAGTGAAACGCTTGTTGATTGGCTGCCCTGCAGCTTCTCAACACGTGGAGTAAAATAGCAGAACCCCGGACCGAACCCGAACGATTTTTGAAATGTCCGGGTCCGGGTCCGTGCCACGGACACCCGAAAGTTCGGTACGGACCCGAACGTTACAGTCCGGGTTCGCTCAACACTAGTCTTGGCGCTTTCTTGCCAGGTAGGTTAAACAAGGGCATTGAGAGATCTACTGTACTATGATGTATATTATATTGTATCCTCATTGTAGGACCTAATAAGGGTAACTGATTCTAATCCCTGTCATCTTCCATTACTTACAGGTTGTTAGCCTCTCCTCCTATTCTATGTGGGTGGTGGGTTAATCCAAAAAGAGTGAGTATGTTATATGTACAGTACCCACGATCAAGCTGTGGCTATATCATCCGTAATCTGTATTAATAATATATATTCATATACACATGCGCTTTATATAGAGTATATTCTTGCCTTACCTTTTCTTGTGACCTAAAATTTTCCATTCCCTATTCGTTTTCACACCTTAACAATATGCTATCATTATACAGATAGCACACCATAAAAAATGCTTTCTGTATTACATGGTATAGCTATGCATTCTAGATGTGGCATACTTCTGCTTTCATGCTTTCATAATGTCATTCTTAGCTATTTATATATATTTATTTACATATGGCATCCAATTTATAGTCCTTAAGCTGTTATTTGATTTCTTGTCCATGCCCATATTTAATAGCGATTTTTAATGTACTGTTCATAGCCGTCTGCTGTAGCCTATCTTTTGTTCAATCATATTCTCAGAGTTGTCTGAGACGGTAGGCTACAAAAATATGGCGGCACATCTCTTCCTCATGCTTGACGAAAGAGCGCGACTGCCCTTACACCACAGGACGGATGCCCTGAAACGCGCCGCAGACACATGACGTCATCCCACCCTGACTCGGCCAGCTTGCGGTTCAAGCCTAGCCTTGCTGTTCTTCTCTGCCGGCCTGGAGACACCTCTCTACCTACAGCTAGAAGTACCAGACCCTGTGCTATGGGCAGAGACTGCTTATGATACTGGTGGGAGTGTACTCCCGGTCCAGATGTGCCTGTTTTTATCCACATAAATGTGTGTTGTCAATCGGCTGTCTTTTTTAATAAATTCCATATGCCTACAGTTTACACTTAGAGGCGCCTCCTTCTTTGTCTCCCTTCTCTGTTAGTGGCTGAACTGGCTTCTTCCACCTGGAGCGCAGCCTTCAGTGTCGGACTGTTGCTCTGCTACAATCAGTGTATGGACTTTTAATGTACTATCATGCTATTCATGTGATAATACTGTTCCAAGTAATGTGACTCCAGTTGTTGTTTTGTCCTTGAGAAGTCCTCTCAGTGCTGCAGACCTTGGATATAGCAGTCTCTCGTCCTTTTTTCCCTCCTTCCCCCCTTTCCCCTCCTCCTCCTCTCCCCCCCCCCCAGTGCATATCTATATACATTGTTTTTATTGTATGTTTTACAATTTTCTTTCAAATAATTTTAATTGATGCAATTTTTTCCCAAATAACATCAGGATGGGGAGGGGGAACAGAAACTGAAGATAGTGAGGGGAAGGGAGGGGGAAAACATAAAATTAGAAATAATTCACATATGCATTTACCTCAGTCATTTGTACATACATATATCCATTACCTTATACAGGTTTTAATCCATGACTACATCAGTTATAGTTTGTTTAATGCCGGCTGTCACCTCTTCTAATCTCTTTTGTTCTATTGCCTTCCTCTACTATCTCTTTTATCTATACAGTTGGAGGTAACCAGTTAGAGCCTGTGTACATTCGGCTGCTCCGAGTCCGTGCCCCCTCCGATCTCTCTAGTGGTCGGATGGGCAGAGGACCCGCAGCACCCCTGTGGTTCTGGGTGCTTCCCAGTTAGGTTAGGTCCCTCTCATGGATCCAGATTTTCCAGTTTTGTTCATAACTCATCCAGGAATAGTGTTTGCCTGCAAAATACTTTTCATGCATACAGTTAGTGTCAATTCTGTGTTTGACTTCTTCTAAGGTAGGGATTGTGGGTTGTTTCCACTTGTGTGTTATGGACAGTCTGGCCGCCAGAAAGATGTGTGAAATAACTTTGCGGAATTGTTTAGGAAGTTGGTCTAATTGGATCCCGAATAGGGCCAAGTGTGAGTTCGGGTGCAACTCGGTTTTGGAAACTTTAGAAACCAGGGCGAAGACAGAGCTCCAGAAATTTTTAATATTTGTACATAACCATAAAATATGGTATCGATCTCCCGTTGAGCCACATCCTCGCCAACATTTGGGAGACGTATTTGGGAATATCTGGTTAAGTTTTGCTGGGGTTAAGTATCCTCTATATACTGTTTTGATCACATTTTCCCAATGGGAGGTGCAGTGGGAGTATTTGAGTGAGTTGTGCAGTGCCTTGTTCCAGTCTATAGCTGGGAATTCCCTGTTTAGTTCCTTTTCCCACTTTGCTATCTGGTGTGGTTTGGTCTTGTTGTAGTGGAAATTTATGTGTTTGTAGATCCAGGAAATTCCACCCCTAAGCACACTGGTTTTGTGGAGAAATGTCCACAACGCTTCATTAATTTTAACGTTAGTGAAGGGGGATGCTCTATGGAAATGTCTAATCTGAATATTTTGGTACAACGACATTCCGATCCCTGTCCCTCTGTTAACAGAGAAGGAGGGGATTAGGTACTCATATGCTTCTTTAGGAATGGCTAAGTTTAGAGAGGGTTCAGAGTCTGGTACTACTTGTAGGGTAAAATGCCATGCTTCCAATGTTGCAGCAATAGTCGCAGCTGTGGGCACCTGCAGATTTTGACGTGTGGCGCTTGCGATTAGTAGAGATTCAAGATCCCTATTTTTTAGTAAATATTTTTCTAGTGCGACCCATCTATTGTTGGGCGTGGGCATCAACCAATGCCTAAGCTGGTCCAAGATAGCTGCTTTATGGTATGTGTGTACGTTAGGCATGTTTACTCCACCTTGGTCTCTATTCTTGTAGAGGATTGTGTTTGCTATTTTTGCTTTACCTGCATTCCATATGTATGCGTTCACGTGTTTTCTTAACGTGGTAAAAAACTTGGCTGGGAGTTTTATTGGGATGGTACAGAAAAGATAAAGCAATTTGGGCAAAGATAGCATCTTAAATGCAGCGATTCATTCTAACCATGACACTTCTGACTTTTGGTAACTTATGAGATCTTTTTTAATAGATTCTAGTAGAGATGGGAAGTTGGCTTCATAGAGTTTAGATGCAGTGAATGTGAGTTTAATCCCTAGATAATCTATGGATGTATTTTTCCAGATGTAGGGGAATGCTTATTTCATAGAATTTATTGACGCTGATCCCATATTGATGGAAAGAATAGCCGATTTTATTGTGTTACTTTTGTAGTAAGAGACCTTCCCGAAGTTTGTGATTTCTTCCTGTACTGCTTTAAGGGAGGAGGCCACATTTGTTAATAGGACATCGTCCGCGAAAAGTCCAATTTTGTGGTTATAATCGCCAATTTTAAGGCCTTGGATATGGTGGTTACGTCTTATGGCTTTTGCAAAGGGCTCCATAACGAGGGTGAATATAATCGGGGAAAGTGGGCAACCCTGTCTAGTCCCATTTGTAATTTTGAAGGAGTCTGACAGTGTGTTGGAGGTGTACACTTGGGCTGAGGGACAAGAGTATAGGGCTAGGATTGTGTTTCTGATGGGGCCTTGAATTCCAAATTTATCTATGACGGCTGTAAGATACCCCCAGTGGACTCGTTCAAAGGTCTTCTCTGTGTCGAGGGCCAGGAATACCGTTGGGCTTTTTTTGGAGTTTGAGATTGTGATAAGGTCTATCATTCGTCTAGTTCCGTCCAACGCTTGTCGCCCCTTGACAAAGCCTAATTGGTCTCTATTTATAAGTAACAGGGTTATATCAGCTAGCCTAATTGCTATTATTTTGGAGAGTATCTTTAGGTCCGTGTTAAGAAGTGATATTGGGCGGAAGTTTTGGGGTGAGATTGGATCTTTTCGTTGTTTTGGCAACGTTACCATAATGGCCTTTAGCATTTCCTCTGGAAGAATTCCTGTGCTAGTTACCTCATTGTAGAGTTTCTGTAGGTGTGGGGCTATGGTGGATTGAAAAGTTTTATAATATTCCGCCGACAGGCCGTCCGCCCCCGGCAATTTATTATTGGGGAGAGATTGGATAGTTATGGTGATTTCTTCTGTTGTTATAGGAGCATTAACCACTTCCTTACTGGGCACTTAAACCCCCTCCTGCCCAGACCAATTTTCAGGTTTCAGCGCTGTCGCATTTTGAATGACAATTGCGCGGTCGTGCGGCGTTGTACCCAAATAAAATTGATGTCCTTTTTTCCCCACAAATAGAGCTTTCTTTTGGTGGTATTTGATCACCTCTGCGGTTTTTATTTTTTGCGCTATAAACAAAACCAAGAGCGACAATTTTGAAAAAAGAACAATATTTTTTACTTTTTGCTCTAATAAATATCCAAAAATAAAAAATAAAAAAAAAATTATTCATTGGGTTTGGCCGATTTATATTCTTATATTCTTCTACATATTTTTGGTAAAAAAAATCGCAATCGGCGTTTATTGGTTGGTTTGCGCAAAAGTTATCGCGTCTACAAACTATGGACATTGATTTATGGCGTTTTTATTATTATTATTTTTTTTGCTAGTAATGGCGGCGATCTGCGATTTTTATCGGGACTTTGATATTGGGGCGGACATGTCGGTCATTTTTGGCACTTTTTTGGGACCAATGACATTTATTCAGCGATCAGAAATTTAAATGTCCACTGATTACTGTATAAATGTCATTGGCAGTGAAGGGGTTAACCTGCAGGGGGCAGTGAAGGGGTTAACAATGTTCCCTGGGTGTGTTCTAACTGTGGGGGGGATGGGCTGGTCGGGACATAACAGATCTAACTGATCCCAGTGACAGGGATCAGTAGATCTGTTTGTCCCCTGTCACAGAACGGGGAACCGCCGTGTTTACATCAGCGGTTCCCCGTTCTACAGCTCTGTAAGGCGATCGCGGGTCAGGAGCGGACATCAAGTCCGCCCGACCCGCGGGCACACCCACGCAGCGTGCGGCGGCCGCGCGCGCGCCGCCGCTGCCCAGTGCGCGCAGGGGGGCGTGTAAAGGGGCGGACGTCCATGGACGTCCACCCGGATTTTCAGATCCGCGCTGTAGACGTCTTTCGTCTATTTATTTATTTATTTATTTATTTTAGGTACTTATATAGCGCCGTCAATTTACGCAGCACTTTACATATATATATATATTTTACATTCACATCAGTCCCTACCCTCAAGGAGCTTACAATCTAAAGTCCCTAACTCACATTCATACATATACTAGGGACAATTTAGACAGGATCTAATTTACCTACTAGCATGTCTTTGGAGTGTGGGAGGAAACCGGAGTACCCGGAGGAAACCCACGCAGGCACAGGGAGAACATGCAAACTCCAGGCAGGTAGTGTCGTGGTTGGGATTCGAACCAGCGACCCTTTTGTTGCCAGGCGAAAGTGCTACCCACTACACCACTGTGCCGCCCACAGCGCGGATCTCTACAGGTTAATGGAGAGAAGTGCCTCCTTTGAAATAGATGGGAGATTTAGGAGGTAGCGGTGGATTGCGTCAGTGGTAGGTTGTGTGGTGTTAGGGTCAACATTTAGGTTGTACAAGGATCTGTAGTAGTCTCAAAAGGAGTTTGCTATCTCTTTGGGGTGGGTGGTTTTACAGTTGTTTTTTGGATTTATTAAGTGTGTTATTGCGTTTTTCGTTTGTTTCATTTTGATCTGAGTGGCTAGTAGTTTGCCCGCTTTGTTCCCTTGGGAATAGTAAGTGGCTTTAGTTTTACGGGTGTAGGTTTCGTGGGAGGCTATAATATGGAGTCTCAGATCGTGCCTAGCTGCTGATAGTTCTATCTGGATGTTTGGGTCCAGGGTTATTTTATGCTGTTATTCCAAGCTCTGAATTTTGGTCAATATTTTATCAATGGTTTGGGATTTTTGTTTCCTGTCTCTGGTGGCTAGCTGGATCAGCAGGCCTCTCACATAGGCCTTGTGTGTGCACCATATTATAGGGGTTTTAGAGTCAGAGGTGTGATTAAGGTAAAAAAACTCTTCTAGTTGATTTGTAATTTTCTCCCTGCACTTCGGGTCAGTGAACAAGTACTTATTGTTTCTCCAGAGGCAATTCGGAGGGGTTCTTAGGTTATCTGATATCGTCAGAGTGATGGGGGCGTGATCTGACCAAGTTATTGGCAAGATCTCTGTTTTGGATACCTTGTGGAGTGTGGGTAAGTCTGTGAGGAAGAAATCAATCCTTGTATACTTGCCGTGGGGTGCTGAGAAATAAGTATAGTCTCGTTCCTCCACGTGTAAGCATCTCCACGGGTCGTACAGAAGGTGTTTCTTTAGAAAGGGTGATAGGGTGTGCCTAGTGCTTGGGCATGGGCCCGATATGTCCATATCGCGGTCTATGATTGAATTGAAACCCCCCATCATTATAAGTGAACCCCTCCGACTCCTCTCCACTTTCTTATACAGAGCATTCATAAATTTGACTTGTCCAGTATTCGGAGCATACACATTAACTAATGTATAAAGGACGTTATTTAAGTAGCAAATCAGTATAATATATCTCCCTTTGGGATCAGTAAAGAGTTCTTGTAGGGTAAAGGGCACTGAGGAATTAATGGTAACCATCACTCCATTCTTCTTATCCGAGCCGTTGGCCAGGAATATGTGCGGGAAAAATCTGTGAGAGCAATGCAGGGACTTAGAAGCGTTAAAATGAGTCTCTTGGATACAGAACACGTCCGCTTTCAGTTTAAATGCCTCTTTCCAGGAGGAATTCTGCTTGGAAGGATTGTTCAGGCCGTGGGCATTTATAGAGACTATTGTAAGCGGCATGATGTTAGTGTTTTTGTGGGGTGCTTAATAGTTACCACAATCTTGGAGTGCCTGGGTCCGGGTGTGTTCCATGCCTGATAATCCAGAAGGGGGATTCCAGGGATGAGAGGGGATCTCGCCGGGTCCATGTAAAATGTCCACTTGAGGGTTATCTGTTGGAAAGTAGAGAGAAGCGGCAAGAGCTTGGCTGCAAAAAGGTAAGTCTTTATAGAGGTGACAAGGGGCTGAAGTAAACTGGTAGAGGTGGGTTGACAGGAGGCAATTGAGATGAGCATAATGGTCCAGAACAAAACAAACATCCAACACGAGAACTGGGATGGGAGGGGGGAAGGGATGAGGGGTGCAATCCTATGGATTGCCGAGTAGAAACTGCTACTCTGAAGAAGTGAGGGGGATAACACTGAGCCCAGTGGTGGTGAACCTCCTTAATGTCCATGTAACAGGGTGTAAGGTTCAGAAGTTGTGTACTCTTGTTCTGCAAAAATTTGGCACCAGAGGGCTGGTGCAGTGGCATCCATCTGTATGGGGGAGCTCAGCGCTCAGAAATGTCATTATGGTTGTAGGAGCGTAAGTTATGTGAACTCTTCTGTGGGCGCTGCTCTGGAGGGAGCAAGTTCCAAGCACAGAGTAATTTGAGGCCTTCATCAAGGGATGTGATTACATGTTGCTTGTTGTTTTTGGTGATAATCAGTTTGGCCGGAGGCCCCCATTTATATCGAATTTTATGATTTTGGAGCATCTTGGTGATTGTGGGTTGGTTTTTGAGGGCTGCTAAGGTATGGTGCGACAGGTCGGTGAACAGTTTGACCGTTGCATAGGGGTCTGGTAGTGGAGACGCACGTCTGGCTGCTTGGATCAGATTTTCTTTAATGTGGAAAAAATTAATCCTCGCAATAACATCCCTGGGTATATGTTCTGAGAGGTAGGGAGGTTTTGGGAGCCTGTGGTCTCTGTCTATGACGATCTCTGATGGTGGGGTCTCTGGAAGGAGGTTGATGATCATTTGCTGAATGTACTTTTTAAGTTCCCCCAGGAGGATTGATTCCGGGACCCCCCTGAATTTCAAATTGTTCCTTTGGCTATTTTCATCTTAAGCTGGGAGATGGAATCTGTCGTTTCTCTATGTGCATCTACTAGGTCATTATGTGCTTCTGCAAAGTCGAACATTTTGTCCTCCATGTGACTGACTCTGTCGCCCAATTCCTCTACTTCCACTTTTATTTTGGAGATTATTGATTTCATGTCCGCGTGCAGTGTACTGCGAAGTGCCACCAACATGTTTTTTATAGTAGTGTCCAAAATAGGCTGCCCTGTGGTAGGGAATTGTGAGATAGGGTCGCTTTCGTTTTCATTATCCTCCATTATATCTCCATCCCCATCCCCCAAATTTAGGGTCTGTAGCACAGGGTCAAGCTGCGGTCTAGATTTTTGTGGGCTCTGCGAGGGAGAGTCCTGGTTACTTGCCTGAAGAGATTTGTGGTGCTCTGCACCCTCCCTGTCCCGATTGTGTGCTCCTGGCTTAGGCCTGTCATTCGGCGCGCCCATTGCAGAATCGTCCTCGTGGTTCCGACCGGATCGGGCCGCAGTGAAGATGTCCGTCAGTTTGCGGGGGGCCTCTTTGGGTTTACGTTTGCTCATGGTGTTCCTCGTGCTCTAAAGGGGTTCACCCTGTCGGTTATGAGTGAGGAGCGGGTCTCCCTGCTGCTGAGTGCCGCTCGTGGAGGTCGCGCTGCCCGGAGCTCTGTTACACTGCGGCCATCTTCCTCGCGGCCGGCCACGCCCCTCATGTTCTACAATTTTATTTAGTGTGCCATTTAATGTTAATCCAGTTATTAGCACTATAAATGTTTTTAACCAATCATGGATCTTTTGAAAGATGTTGAAAGCAAAAAGGATACCATACTAGATGATTTATATACTGCCATTCCCCTGTCCATCTTCTCTCAGGATGCCCAGATTAAACGTAAGACCCGACATATTCTATGCGATAAATTTAAACATCTAGAAAGACTCATAAGGACCACCAATCAACAGTGGTGGGACAGATATTTTCTCCAGCAATATCTCTCCACTAAAATCTCTCCCAGAGGTCTCCGGGTCCTCAAGGATTGTCCATTCCTTGACAACCAGGAGAGTGGTCGGGGATCTCAGAGTTTTGTACATCCAAATGGATGGAGATAATAAGCAATCACAGACTCCATTAATTTGAGAAACTAACCCATTAGGTTCAGTTACTAGTCCAGGACATAATTACACACCAATCCTTCATCCCCCAGTTCTGGCTAGATAGCCTCAAAAAGTATACTAAGTTTGATGAAGGTTTACTTATCAAATCCAAACTTGGTAAATTTAAATGTGACTTGGATGATTACAACCACAACAAAGTCTTCACGTGGAAAAAACAATCCCACCATCCCCCTCAAGGTGTAGTACCAGATGAAACCCAACCATCTCAACAATATCTTAGACCCATCCCTCCCTTGATGCCACGATCCTCTACATATGGGCACAAAAAAACAAAACAGAGAATACATGGCTCCACCATAATATCGACAGACAATCTAAGAGGAATAACAGTATTAACACCAAAACCAAGAATAACCACAGTTACAATAATAGGAATAAATTAGAAGGTACCAATTCATTACTCTCTAGTTTAAATGCATTTTACAATAGATCCACTGCCCCCAACTCCCACCCTGGGAGTAGCTCTATGCTGACCCACCCTTTGGTGGTTGAATCAGAGGGTTCCCCCGCCACTGCTGCCACCCTTACTTTTGGTTCTTCCACAAGTGAGGACATTGTATCCTCTTCTACCTGTAGTAGCGGTATTACATTTCCTCCCTCCCCTTATCCTAATAGTGATACACCACTCAGTAAGAATGGACCTTCCAATCTTGAAGTTACCCCATCAGCTTGTTCCAGTGACCTCATCCACCATCCATTGTTTTTTTTTAGTCCCCAGTCTTCTTCCGGCCAGCTCCAACAAAAAAAGAAAACTCACAGGAGAGGCTGCAGGGGAGGACGAGGCAGGTCACACTACAAAAAAACCAAAGTACCACAGACAATAAAAATATACAACTTATCCACACATACCCTCAGCTATGGAGACATATCACTCCTCGGTAGAGGGCTCAATTTTCAATAAACCCAACCCTTTCACACTTTTCAAAGACCTCAGTCGATACATATGCAACCTTACCATCAAAAGGTTTTACAACATCAAGCAGATGAAAGATAGAGTTCCAGTAGAACAAACTTCTGATCATTCTCTCTCACCTACAGTGCTCCATCCATTTATTTTAATACTGATCCCTTAGAGATATTGGATTCCCTATCTAGGGATGATGACACTCTTTACACAACACCTGGCTACCTCTCCACCCATTATTCACTCCAACTTCAAACCCAAATCTGTCTTCTACCCGGCTAATGCTAAAGGTCCTTATCTGGAAACCCTCTGTAGGCTAGTTTATGTAGACCTACTTAAGTTGTGCCAGTTGTTCACTCTTACTGGCACGTATCGGAATAATCTCTCCCCTTCTGAAATCAAAGCCTTAGACACATTGATGCATAATACCGGTATTGTGATAAAGGCAGCAGACAAGGGTGGTGGAATAGTGATATTGGATAGGGAGCAGTATTGATGAAGCGTTACGGCTCCTATCAGATGAAACCACATACAAAAAACGTAGAAAGGATCCCACTACAGAATTTTCACTGGAACTAGAAACATTGGTGAAATCTGCTCTACTGGATAAAATCATTACCAAAACAGAGTCTTCTCTCTTGCAGAAAGGCTTTTACAAAATTCCTTATTTTTACCACTTACCGGAAATACACAAAGACCAAAAGGCTCCCCCAGGCAGGCCCATAGTGGCCGCCATGGAGAGCGTTACCACCTGTCTCAGTCAGTACATTGATTCCTTCCTACAACATTTGGTACATAAATTAAAACCTTACATTAGGGATGGTATACATCTCTTGGAACTCCTATCCCCCTATACTTGGGATTCCAACTATATGTGGCTTTCCTTGGATGTTAGCACCCTTTATACGGCCATCTCTCACAAATTTTGTCTGAGGGCTGTTGAGTACTTCCTTGCACAAGAACTTCTTATTAATGCTAGACAGTCAGCCTTCATTTTGGCTGCCACCAGTTTTTATCTCTCCCATAATTATTTTAGTTTTAATGAAGACTTATATTTGCAATTGCAGGGCAAATTTTGCTCCATTCTATGCTAATTTAGCTATGGGATATTGGGAAATCCATTACATATGGTACAATAACCCTTTTTCATCTAATATCATTTTTATGGGTGATATATAGATGATATAATTATCATCTGGGAAGGCTCCTTAGATCAGGTCAATTCTTTTTTACGGTATTGCAATAGCAACCCTTATGGTTTTTCCTTCACCCATGTGGCAGATTCAGCCACCTTGGCATTTCTTTATCTAGAATTAGGCCACTCCAATGACACCATAGTTGCAAAAAACTACACCAAACCGACAGCAGGGAATTCCTGTTTGCATTATAACAGCTGTCACTATCCACCCTGGATCCAAAATATACCAAAAGGGCAATTTTGTCGATTACGACAGAATTGCACAGTGGACTCTGATTATGTGGTCCAGAGTGTGCAGATCAAGAGGAAATTTCTTGATAAAAAATACCCTGAATCCCTTGTTGATAAAGCATTCGAAAACCTATGGAAAGGCAGGCCTGAACTTCAAAAAAGATTAGTGACCAATCTCTTAGATTCATCACCATGTACCATTCACAACATACCAAGATGGAAAAGATTCTGTCCCAGCATTGGAATACTCTATTGCAAGATCCCCATTTGAATATATCCCTTCCACCTAATCTTAAAAACAAAATAGCACACAGCAGGCTCAAACCCATTGAGAATACATCCAACCCATTGGTACTCATCCCCCTCATAGGAATGTACCAATGTAAAAACCTGTAAATATGTCCTACATGGACGCAAGTGCTTCCACTACAAGGGGAAGACGCACCAGCTGGGTGGATTTTTTAATTGCTCATCCAACCATGTTGTCTATGCCCTAACTTGCCCATGTGGTCTTATATATGTAGGCCATACCATCTGACCTCTTTGGCGACGGTTCGGCCAATATAGGAGACTAATTGAGGAAGGGATAGATCTTCAGTGTATGCCTCGTCACTTTTTGGACTACCACCAAAAATCCACTGAAGAGCTGGAGGTCTGGGTCATAGAGCAGATACCTTGATCTCTAGCTGTGGCTATATCATCCTTAATCTGTATTAATAATATCTATTATCTACACATGCGCTTTATATAGTATATTCTTGCCTTACCTTTTCTTATGACCTGATATTTTCCATTCCTTATTTGTTTTCATGCCTTAACAATATACTATCATTATACAGATAGCACACCATAAAAAAATGCTTTCCATATTACATGGTATAGATATGCATTTTAGATGTGGCTGTCATGAACACCTACAGAGCTTTCTGAGTAGAATGCCTATTCAATTGCACAGACGCGTGCACTTTGCAGGTGCACGCGAGCACTTTCCTCATAGCCGGTGCTGTCCATTCTACAGCGTTCCCTGTGTCCCGTGGCTATCTGTTCCTGGCACTTCCTATACCTGTGACTCGGCTATACCTAACCTTGCTTGAGCTCTGCCTGCACCGACCCTCAGCTTGCCTACCAGTACTCTTCTGCCTGATCCTCTGTACTCCTGCTGCCCGCCTGTTAACAAACCTGCCTGTACCCGACCACTCACTTGCCTGCTCCATCTGTACTGCACTTGCCCTCTACTGACCCAGCCTGCATCACCACTTTTCTGCCTTGCACAAGCCTCTGGAAGATCTTCACAAACATCATCACCAGCCCTCATTCCCCCCTGCACTCTGGAACTCCCTGTCTGCCCTACCAGGGGTTCTCGATCCAGAGCCATAAGAGAGGTTGCCCACTGCATTGCCAATGTCACGTACCTGGTGGTGTAGTCTGTTGTGCAGGGAACAACCTCTCTTACTATCCTGAATCACGGACCCCTGAAAGTGGGAACAGGGAGTCCGGGAGTACAGGGTGGCATGAGGGCTTGACAAGGTGGCTGGTGCAGGAGTCTTGCTGCAGATGGGGTGAAGGTTACCATTGGCCACTGGTTGTCACCAGCAGAGGGGCCCGGAGCCCATGCAGTAGGCAGAGGGGTGATCAGAGACAGGCCGGGTCATCAGGAGGCAGGCGGTGCAGGACCAAGGGAGTAGGCAAAGAGTAGTCGGGGTCACAAGCCGGGTTGTCAGGAGGCAGGCAGCGAGGTACAGAGCAGCACACAGAGAGTAGTCGGGGTCACAAGCCGTGGTCGGTGCAGACAGACAGAGGTGAGATGTAAACAAGCCAGGTCACAGGAAACAGGAAGTCAGATGAACAGGTCGCTCTGTAACAAGGATACGCTGTAGACAGGACAACACTTGCTGCATGGTGCTGCTGGCTTAAATAGGCTGTTTGGCGTCAATGACGGTGCACACGGGGATGCACAGGCGCGCGCACAAGCTACGTGCGCCCACGCGCAGTCCTTGGACCACAGTTCTTTCCTGACAGCCAGACTCTACCACCAGGTACGTGCCAGTGGCATACTTCTGCTTTCATGGTTTCATAATGTCATTCTTAGTTATTTATATATATTTATTTACATATGTCATCTCATTTATAGTCCTTAAGCTGCTATTTGATTTCTTGTCCATTCCCATATTTAATAGCGATTTTTAATGTACTGTTCATAGGCATCTGCTGTAGCCTATCTTTTGTCCAATCATATTCTCAGAGTTGTCTGAGACGGTAGGCTACAAAAAGATGGCGGCACATCTCTTCCTCAGGCTTGATGAAAGAGCGCGACTGCCCTTACACCACAGGACGGATGCCCTGAAACGCGCCGCAGACACATGACGTCATCCCATCCTGACTCGGCCAGCTTGCGGTTCAAGCCTAGCCTTGCTGTTCTTCTCTGCCGGCCTGGAGACACCTCTCTACCTACAGCTAGAAGCACCAGACCCTGTGCTATGGGCAGAGACTGCTTATGATACCGGTGGGAGTGTACTCCCGGTCCAGATGTGCCTGTTTTTATCCACATAAATGTGTGTTGTCAATCGGCTGTCTTTTTTAATAAATTCCATATGCCTACAGTTTACACTTAGAGGCGCCTCCTTCTTTGTCTCCCTTCTCTGTTAGTGGCTGAACTGGCTTCTTCCACCTGGAGCGCAGCCTTCAGTGTCGGACTGTTGCTCTGCTACAATCAGTGTATGGACTTTTAATGTACTATCATGCTATTCATGTGATAATACTGTTCCAAGTAATGTGACTCCAGTTGTTGTTTTGTCCTTGAGAAGTCCTCTCAGTGCTGCAGACCTTGGATATAGCAGCCTCTCGTCCTTTTTCCCCTCCTTCCCCCCTTTCCCCTCCTCCTCCTCTCTCCCCCCCCCCCCTGCATATCTATATACATTGCTTTTATTGTATGTTTTACAATTTTCTTTCAAATAATTTTTATTGATGCAATTTTTTCCCAAATAACATCAGGATGGGGAGGGGGAACAGAAACTGAAGATAGTGAGGGGAAGGGAGGGGGAAAACATAAAATTAGAAATAATTCACATATGCATTTACCTCAGTCATTTGTACATACATATATCCATTACCTTATACACGTGCAGTCCTTGGGCCACAGTTCTTTCCTGACAGCCAGACTCTACCACCAGGTACGTGCCAGTGGCATACTTCTGCTTTCCTGGTTTCATAATGTCATTCTTAGTTATTTATATATATTTATTTACATATGTCATCTCATTTATAGTCCTTAAGCTGCTATTTGATTTCTTGTCCATTCCCATATTTAATAGCGATTTTTAATGTACTGTTCATAGCCATCTGCTGTAGCCTATCTTTTGTCCAATCATATTCTCAGAGTTGTCTGAGACGGTAGGCTACAAAAAAGATGGCGGCACATCTCTTCCTCATGCCTGATGAAAGAGCGCGACTGCCCTTACACCGCAGGGCGTACACCCTGAAACGCGTCGCAGACATGTGACTCAGCTAGCGTGCGGTTCAAGCCTTGCCTTGGTGTTCTCCTCTGCCAGCCGAAGACACCTTTCTACCTATGGCTAGAAGCACCAGACCCTGTGATATGGACGGAGACTGCTTGTGATACCGGTGGGAGCATACTTCTGGTCCAAATGTGTCTGTTTTTATCCACATAAATGTGAGTTGCCAATTGGCTGTCTTTTTAAATAAATTCCATATGTCTACAGTTTACACTTAGAGGCACCTCCTTCTTTGTCTCCATTTTGAAGGCTTATATGCAAGTTTATGGCCATAAAAAGGGTATAGGGGCCCGAGTATTGCCCTGGGGGACATGTATCAATGCAAACATGTTTTTTAAAATAGATTTTTTTAAAGGAGCAGTGATTATAATGATGCTTAAAGTGAAACAATAAAAATTAAAAACGTCTTTAAATATAGTGCTTAAGGGGTCCCCTTAGTCTGCCTGTAAAGTGGTGCATCTTTACTGTGTATAGAACCTACTGCAGCAAAACTGAAACATATAACCACTTGCCGACCACGCTATAGTCAAATGACGGCTACAGCATGGCCCGCTAATTCTGGGAGGGCATCTATTGACATCCTCCTGTGCTCGTGGGGATGCAGGGGCACACAGCCAGGAGTGTCTGTGATGGCTGGGTCCTCGGGACCCAGTGCATCATGGATTGGGGTAAAGGGCCAATCACAGCGGCCCATTATCGCGTGATCATTCCATCCAATGACGGAGCGATCACTTTGTCAACAAACCGGCATCTTGCCCGGTTCGGCTTTCTCCTCCCCTCACACCGATCGATCAGTGCTCATCCACGCCTCATCCATGCTCATCAGTGCTCATCCATGCCCACCAGTGCTCATCCATGCCTCATCTGTGCCACATCAGTGCTCATCCATGCCTCATCTGTGCCCATCAGTACTCATCCATGCCTCATCTGTGCTCATCCATGCCTCATCCGTGCCCATCAGGGTTCATCCATGCCCATCAGTGCTCATCCGTGCCCATCAGCGCTCATCCATGCCTCATATCAATGCTCATCCTTGCCCATCAGTGTTCATCCATGCCCATCATTGCTCATCCATGCCTCATCTGTGCCACATCAGTGCTCATCCATGTCCATCCATGCTCATCCATGCCTAATCTGTGCCCATCAGTGCTCATCCGTGCCACATCAGTGCTCATCCGTGCCTCATCTGTGCCACATCAGTGCTCAGCCATGCCTCACCCATGCCACATCAGTGCTTATCCATGCCACATTAGTGCTCATTCATGCCTCATCCATACCACATCAGTGCTCACTTGTGCCTCATCAATGCACATCAGTATTAATCCATGCCTCATTCATGCCCATCAGTGCTCATCCATGTCACATCAGTGCTCATCTGTGCCTCATCCGTGCCACATCAGTGCTCATCCATGCCACATCAGTGCCATCACAGTGCTCATCCATGCCACATCGGTGCTTATCCCTGCTACATCAGTGCCATCACAGTGCTCATCCTTGCCACATCAGTGCCATCACTCATTCTGTCGCTGAAGCCGCCACTGATCTACAGACCAATGAAAAGGAAGAAGAAATTTCCCTGCAGAATGTTCCAAGAACACACTGCCAGAGAGAGCAAGAAATGGCTAGAGGTACACTTGATGAAAGTAAGAATTGGCCTTTCTATAATAAATTTAAAGTATATGCACCTGTCAAACAGGTGCAAAAAATTGGGCTTTGGGTGTTGGTGGTTCCTTCACACTGTAACCCTATAGCAGTTTATTTGATGAAAGCAAGAATTGTCCTTTCTGAAAAAAAAAAATAATAATATGCACCTGTCAAACAGTTGCTGAAAAATTGGTCCTTGGCTGTTAATTGTGCCCATGAAACCTATACCAAAAAATTACTTCAAGATAAAATCAACACCCACAAAGCTAGGCAGCCTAGACAATCTTGCAGAGATTCAAGATCCCAAAAACATTTAATCAGCGACATCAGCATCAGGGACTTGATAGCTGCTGCTAATCTAGGACTGATTAATTTTGACAAATGTCAGTTGGTCAATGGATTCTGTGGACAGACATGCTCTTTTATCAGTCACAAAACCTCCAGCAGCACTGAATGCCCATTTGGAAAGCACGCTGGATGCAGGGCAACCCAGCAGCTCAATTGCATACTGGGCAAGTTCTGGCCAGAGGTTTATTCTCATGTGGCAGTTATCCAATTAATTGGCAACTGGAAAGCTCTCAATGTCTGTTTTCGCCCTTAGATAATCCTCCACTTTATGATGTAGACACTACCAATGGGATGTGGAAACTGACTGCCTTGGGTGCTGAGGAGTAAAAAAAGTTTAAATAAATCACTGAGGCGGCCCAACAGATCAACAGAAGCCTCAAAACTACCTTTTCCATGAGACTGTAAGCTACCAGAGACTGGAAAAGTGTTACATAAACTCCTCCTTAAGGTGTCTTCAAGCTATTTCATCCTGTGCTCCCTCTGTGATGGTAAGATAATTTCCGAGACTTCCCCTTGTAACGGTTGTCAAGAAGGTTTGCCAATGAATAATGATCCTTCTCCTTGATGCCACAAATTCTTGTGTCATTTCACAGACTTTGAAGAATAAGGGAGCCCGTGCACTGCAAGTTTGCGGAGGATTACACTAAGGATTACACTATGTGGAACTGCCTTCTCTCAGTCACTTACTTCCAAGGTTTCTGGGGACTGAAACCATCTCTTAAGGTTTGACATATGTCTTCCCTTGCTTCAATGCCTCCAAAATTGAGAGAATCCTCCTCCTTCTCCTCCTCCACCCATTCCTCTTGTGTGTTCTGTGGCATCACAAGAATGGTGTCAGCATTAAACAGGTCTTGAGAGGAAAGGAAGTCCTCTTATTCCTCCCTGCTTTGCCTCGAGTGCCCTGTCCATAATGTCATGCAGAGTATACTCCAGCAGGAACACGAGAGGGATAGTGTCACTGATGCATTGCTTTATCAGCAGCCATTGGTGTGGGGGAAAAAAAGGCAGAGCTCCCTTGAGCCTGTCCTTGTGCCATACTCAGACAGGTACTCGTTGACGACCCTCTGCTGCATGTGCAGCCGCTGCAGCATTGCCAAAGTTGAGTTCCACTTGGTGGGCATGTCACAAATAAGGCGTTTTATGGGCAGGTGGAATTCCCTCTGAATTTCAGCTAACCGAACACTGGCTGTGTATGACCGCCTAAAATGGCTAGACTCTTCTGGCCTGCCTTAGAAGATCTTGCAAACCTGGGTACCTGTTTAAGAAATGCTGCCCCACCAAATTGAGGACATGTGCCATGCATGGCATATGTGTCAACTTTCCCTGTTGAAGGGCAGACAGACGGTTAGTGCCTTTAGCACAAACCACCATTCCTGGCTCAAGCTACCATGGAGTGAACCACCTCTGGGCCTGCCCCTGCAGAGCTGAAAGAATCTCTGCTCTGGTGTGGCTCCTGTCCCCTAGACAGACCATCTGAAGCACTGCATGGCATCTTTTAGCCTGACTCGTTGACTAGCCCCTTGAACTCTTAGGGGGTACTGGTGGATCATAGGACAATTCAGCAGAGGAGGGTATGGAGGAGGAGGAAGAGGAAGAGGGACTGGAATTGACAGATCTCGCATCGTCACTACCAGCTGTATGGAAACGTGGTGGCAAAACAAGTTGCAGCACTGAGCCCTGTCCTGCATCCTTCTGAGTTGCAAGCAGAGTTACCCAGTGTGCTGTTAACTAAATATATTGTCCCTGACCATGCTTGCTGGACCTTGTGTCAGCAGTAAGGTGGACGTTGCTGCTGACTGCCTTGCCCAACAGTGGCAAAACATTGACTTCCATGTGATAGTACAGAGCTGGAATGGCCTTACGTGCAGAGAAATAGTGAATGGAAACCTGCCATTGCGGTACAGCACATTCTGAAAATTCACAGAAGGGGACAAAATCCATAAATGGAAAGGCAGGAGTTGTAAAGCCGGCAATTTTGAAAAGCTGTCATTTAGATGCTGGGCATGTGGGTGGCAAGGAGTGTATTTTTTTTCCCTGCAGCAGCTGAGGCAGAGAAATTTGCTTGCTATACTTTACAGCTGGTGGTGTGTTGCTGGCAAATGTGTTGGGCCTGTGACACCCTTTGCTATACCATCATCCCTGTCAGTGGAGGCTGCTGAAAGGTCAATGAGATATAAAGTGCCTTAAAAAAGTATTCATACCCCTTGACATTTTCCACATTTTGTCATGTTACAACCAAAAACATAAATGTAATTTATTGGGATTTTATGTGATAGACCAACACAAAGTGGCACATAATTATGAAGTTGAAGGAAAATAATAAATGGTTTAAGATTTTTTACAAATAAATATCTGAAAAGTGTGGTGTGCATTTGTATTCAGCCCCCTTTACTTTGATACCACTAACTAAAATCGAGTGGAACCAATTGTATTCAGAAGTTGCCTAATTAGTAAATAGAGTCCATCTGTGTGTTATTTAATCTCACTATTTATACAGCTGTTTTGTGAAGCTCTCAGAGGTTTGTTAGAGGATTTTAGTGACCAAACAGCATCAAGAACACCAAGGAATACACCAGACATGTCAGGGATAAAGTTGTAGAGAAGTTTAAAGCAGGGCTAGGTTATAAAAAATATCTTAAGCTTTGAAAATCTCATGGAGCACTGTTCAATCCATCATCTGAAAATGGAAAGAGTATGGCACAACTTAAAACCTACCAAGAAATGGCCGTCCACCTAAACTGACAGGCTGGACAAGGAAAGCATTAATGAGAGAAGCATCCAGAGGCCCATGGTAAATCTGGGCTTTCTATCCAATCGGACACACCTGCGACCTTGTAACACTAATGAATCTCATGACACTGAGGACGTAAAATGGCTAATTGGACCCAATTTGGACATTTTCACTAAGGGGTGTACTCACTTTTGTTGCCAGTGGTTTAGACATTATTGGCTGTGTGTTGAGTTATTTTGAGGGGACAGCAAATTTACACTGTTATACAAGCTGTACACTCACTACTTTACATTGTAGCAAAGTGTAATTTCTTCAGTGTTGTCACATGAAATGATAGACTAAAATGTTTACAAAAATGTGAGGGGTGTACTCACTTTTGTGAGATACTGTGTGTGTGTGTGTATATATATATATATATATATATATATATATATATATATATATATATATATGTATGTATGTATGTATGACTCTATATAGATCACCCTATCTATCTGTTTTTCACAATGCACAGTAATCAGCTAGCTAGCTACACTAAACTGCCTGCATGCCACTAGCTAAGCTCACTGTCTCTCTATCCACACAGTTATTCACACTAAATAGAGCCGCTATACAAGCGGCTTTATATATTGTGGGGCGTGGATGGAGGCTGCTGAGCAGTGATTGGCTAAAGGCACCCTGCCTTTAGGCAATCATGTCTCTCACAGCAGAGCGCTGTGTGATTGACCAAAGCATGCAGGTCATGTGCATGCTTTGGCCAATCAGTGGGCGGCATTTCCATTGGAATGCATTATGGGGCACTTGAAGTTCCCGCAAGCATCCCATAATGTTCGGGATGTGCCGAACAGGCGAACCCCCGATGTTCGACTCGAATCGGGGGCCCATCCCTAATATAAAAAAAAATATATATATATATATATATATATTACCCAGCATTCCGCGTAGACTATATCCAGTACATGCTCAGATAAGGGTCTGGCATAGATTTTAACCACTTCAGCCCCGGAAGGATTTCCCACTTTAGGACCAGAGTGCTTTTTGTGATTCAGCACAGCGTCAGTTTAACTGACAATTGTGTGGTCATGCGTCATTGTACCCAAACAAAATTTTTTCCCCCACAAATAGAGCTTTCTTTTGGTGGTATTTGATCACCTTTGCGTCATTTCTGATCGCCGCTATAAACAAAATAAGAGTGACAATTTTGCAAAAAAAAAACAATATTTCTTACTTTTTGCTATAATATCCAAAAAAAAAATATCGCAATCAGCGTTTATTGATTGGTTTGTGCAAAAGTTGCCACGTTTATGAATGATGAGAATTCATTTATGGGGTTTTTATTTTTTTTCATTTTTTACTAGTGATGGCGGCAAACTGCGATTTTTATCGGGACTGTGATATTGCAGCGGACAAGTCGGACCGTTTTGACACTTTTTTGGGACCATTGGCATTTATACAGCGATTATTGCTATGAAAATCCACTGATTACTATGTAAATGCCATTGGCAGTGAAGGGGTTAACCTGAGGGGGGCGCTCTAAGGGGTTAACTTTGTTCCCTGTGTGTGCTCTAACTGTATGGGGGCTGGGCTGGCTGGGGAAGGAGAGTGATAGTGGCTCCCATACACAGGGAGCCTGCAATCACATCCCTTCCCCATCTGTCAGAACGGAGATCCGTATTTACATACACGGATCCTGTTCTGTCACTCCGGGGAGACAATTGCGGGTAGCCGGGGGACATTGAGTCCGCCCTACCTGCTCCCTGCCCCCCCGGAACACAGTGAGCTTCTAAGCATGCCCCCATCAGTGCGCACACTCACAGTGTGCAATCTCGCAGCCGCCATCACCTGACAGCGATTTGCGATGTCAAGCAAAGTTGCCACCGCCAAGCCATGGCGAGTCGCCGGCAACTGGTTAAGGGAAACTCCATGGCAAAATTAAACAAAAATTTTGAGTAGGGATCTCCCCCAAAGTCTGTACCAGGCCCAGGTCTGGCGAGGATTTCAAGAGGAACCCTGCGCCAAATTTTTTTGGGGGGACCCCAATGCCATTTTTTTAAAATTTGCCTGGTACGGACTTTGGGGGGACCCAATGCCATTTCTTTTTATTTGGCACGGGGTTCCCCTTAAAACCCATACCAGACCTGAAGGGCCTGGTATGGACTGTGGGGGGACCCCTACGCCATTTTTTCTTAAATTTGGCGTGGGGTTCAGCTTGAAATCCATGCCAGAACTGAAGGGCCTGGTACTGACTTTGGGGGAACCCCTACCCCATTTTGTTTGGGTACGGGGTTCCCCTTAAAATCCATACCAGACCTGAAGGGTCTGATACAGACTTTGGGGGGGGCCCTACACCATTTTTTTTTAATTTGGCGTGGAGTTCCCCTTAAAATCCACACCAGACCTGAAGGGCCTGGGGGGGGGGGGCCCCTACGCAAATTTTTAAATTGTTTGCCGGGTTCTCCTTAAAATCCACGCCAGACCTGAAGGGCCTGGTATGGACTGGGGGGGACCCCCAGTGCAATGCTTTTTCAGTGATCTTTATCTATATTGCTGGGATCTGGCAATACATTACAGCCGCAAGCGATTTTTAAATGACAATTTTTCCTTTACAAATGTCATTTTGCGTTGGCACTGTTCTAAACATCAGAGATCCATACTAAGGGGACCCCCAAGCACAATATTTAACCGGTTCCCGACCAGCTGCCACATATTTACTGCAGCAATGTGGATTTATTCCGCAAATCACTGTAAATAAGCGGCAATCGTGGGTGCGGCTAGAGGGCGTGCATCCCCAGCGCGGCAGTCTGATTCGCTACAGGACCGTTCAATCCACAGGAATATGCCAATGAATAGGCCAATTCCTGTTGATCGGTCCCAGCAAATGGAATGCCTCTCCTGTCTGTGGAATGTAAACACAGACAGGGGTAGTGATGTCATCTCCCCTCTCTGCATTCTTTTCAGTTGCAGAGAGGAGAGAGAGACATCAGAAATGTGAGTTGCACTAACACTACACTGACACCAGTACACATATGCACACTTTTAACCCTTTGATCGCCCCCTAATCTCCCTCCAGTTAACCCCTTCACTCCTGTCACCCCCTGTCACTGTGTCACTGAGTGCTGCAATCAGATCGTTCACTGATCGCTGTACTTGTGACCCTTGGGACACTAATCAGTGTTAGGGTAGGTAGTATTAGGCCTAGGTAGGTGTAAATACTCCCCTTACCCCCCCTAATAAAGTTTTTAACCCCTTGATTGCCCCGTCACCTGTGATCACTGTATAAGTGTTACGATCGCCTGGCGGTGACCCCAGTTAGGTTTTAGCGTGCGTTAGGGTCAGCGTAAACACCAGTCAGGGCCAGTTAGTTAGGTACTTTGACATGCATACACAAACATTAGATAGGTCTTAGATGCTATTGCAGTATCTGATTAGATCTATATTAGCATCCCCACTAGATTAATGTTCTAAAAAACGCAGCGTTAGCGGGATCAGCTGAGATACCTGCTAGCACCTGCATTTAGCCCCTCCGCCCAGCCCAGCTCACCCAAGTGCAGGATCAATAGATAGCTGACACTTACCAAACACAGAACACATATCTGCAACTGATCCCTGCAAAATCTGACAGTGATTTTGGTAGCGACTTGAAATAGGCGCTGACAACCAGGTGCACTTTTTTGCCTGTGAGTCACACTAGAGTACATATAAATTTAGAAGCCAACATGTCAAATCCGAGGTACACTAGGGAAGAGGCCTACGTTGTTGAGTATGACAGATGAGAGCGATGGGGAAGCCTCACTGTCAGATTCAGACTCATCATATGATCTCGTAGACAACAGCGGCTCCATAACAGATAGCTCTGACGACGGAGTGGTCCTTGCTAAGGTCAGGCATACCAGATCCCGTTTTTCTGTCGCTGAGGTGCATGAACCACAGGGCTCTCATATGGAGCAGAGAACCAGTACTAGTGCCGCTACTCCTTCTGGTGACCTGGCAAGCACCAGCAGCCTAGTACATCCTGGTTATACAACCAGCACTGCAGTAACACTTGGTGACGTGGCGAGTCCAATAAGTGCAGTTCAAGTTGGTGTGGCTAGCACAAGTAGTGTCCTGCAGCCACAAAGAAGACAAAGACAGGCCCGCAGAGTCCATAGTGCCCTTTTTGACACGCTTGCAAACCCTGATTGGCAACCCACCACTGATGCAGCGCCCGTACTTCCCCCATTCACTGGCTAACCCAGAATCATGGTGAATACAGTTGACTTTAAGGCCATTGATTTTTATTCACTGTTTTTCACCAAAGATCTCTATAGATCTATTGTGGACCAAAGCAATTTATATGCTGGTCAATACATCGCCGCTAATCCCCATTTGTCACTTGCCAGAGATTGGAAACCAATTAGGGTTTCCGAATTTAAGACCTTTCTGGGCCTTACCCTCAACATGGGCATACATAAAGAACCTGAATTGCGGTTATATTGGTCCACTGACTCAATTCATCATATGTATGTCTTCTCTGCTTGCATGGCCAGGACACGATGCGAGCAGATCCTGCAGTTCATGCATTTCCATGACAATTAACTTGGTCGTCCATGTGGGGACCCTGAATATGACCGGCTCTATAAAATTCAGCCCCTCATAAACCACTTCAATCAGCAGTTCGCAGCACATTTTATTCCCAACCAAATTGTGTGCATGGAAGAGTCCCTGATTAAATTTGCTTGCCATCTTGCTTTCAAACAGTACGTCCCCAGCAAGCGTTCCAGATATGGGATTAAGATGTATAAGCTCTGTGACAGGGCCACAGGCTATACATGTAGTTTTATGGTTTATGATGGCAAAGATAGTCACGTAAAGCCGGAAGGATGCCAAGCATACATAGGAAGTGCTGGCAAAATTGTGTGGAGCTTGGTGTCACCCTTATCCTGAAAGGGGTACCATTTGTACGTGGACAATTAATACACAAGCGTGCCACTTTTTAGTCACTTGTTTGATCACCAAATTGGCGCATGTGGTACCGTGCAATCTAATCGCCAGGGCTTTCCCCAACGGCTGGTCCAACTTAGTCGGGGGAGAGAGCCTGCTTGTGATATAGTAATTTGCTTGCGATGAAGTGGAGGGATACAAAGGATGTTTTTGTTCTTTCCTCCATTCACGCAGACACGGCTATCCAAATTAGAACGGCGACTGGTGTTGTGGAGAAACCCCTCTGTGTTCACAAATATAACCAAAATATGAGAGGGGTGGGCCTCAACGACCAGTTATTGGCACCGTACTTAATTGCCCGTAAGTCCAGGCGCTGGTACAAAAAGTGACTGTTTACTTATTCCAATTGGCTTTGCTGAACGATTTTGTGCTATACAAAGCGTCAGGACGGACTGGACCTCTCCTTCAATTCCAGGAAGAGATCATCAGAACCTTTCTGTATCCAGATGGTTCTGCACCCCATGCAATCCGAGCCGGCTGCATGGACGGCATTTTCCACATGCCATCCCTGGAACCCCTACCCAACGAGCCCCCCAAAAAAGATGTCATGTCTGCTGACGATGTGGATACAGGCTAGACACCCTTTATTATTGCCAAACCTGTTTTGGCCAGCCAGGTCTCTGCATCGGTGACTGTTTCGAGCGCTACCATACACTCGTTGAATATTAGAGTAGGGAACAGCAGTACACAGGAATTGGGCACACGTTCACAGAGTCTCGAAAGATGTCACCGCAGTTTTAGAGACCCTAACCTTTACTGCTTACTGTTATAAAAAAAAAAGTGTACCAAAAAAAACAAAAAAAAAAATGTAAAAAGTTATAAAAACCCAAAAAAATATAAAATAATAAAAGCCAAAAACAGTTGTACGTTTCTTGTTCTTTTATCTCTATTTTCTCTCTATTCTCTTTTTATTGCTCTCTCTATTCTTTTTTATGCATACCTGTTTTGTTGTTGTTTATTATCATGTTTTTTTTTGCAGGTATGTAATGTGTTTATAATGTTTTCATGCAACGTTTAATTATTTTTTCTTCTTAGCAGGCATGTTATTTTTTTTACTGTGTTTTATTAATCTTTATTTGGTTTTCAGGTATGCCAGCTGCAGCGCTGATTTATTTAGGGTGATAGCAATAGCGTTTGCTCCCACCATATATAAAGCAGCGACTCCAGCGCTGTTGGAGGTGATTTCACCACCACAGTTAAAAAAGAGCATATATTGTATACAGGAGCATAGGGGCAGGGGTGGAAATTGGGGCGGATTACCCTTATGCTCCGGTATATATCTTTTTAAAAAGGGGCTATGCCCACCATTAGAAGTGGGTGGATGAAGGGAGGTTTTCTAATGGTGGGCATACCCATCAATTTGATTCTTTTTTTCATTTAACCCACAGGCTGCATGAAAAAAAAAGAACATTACAACATATGCCCAGCAAGGACCAGCGACACACTAGTATGCTGCTGGTCTTAGAGTGGTTATACTAGAATGATGCCTTCCGGTATAGGTATCATCTAGGTAACGTTCTTTTCAGCCGGCGGTCGGCTTTCATGTAAAATCAATCCTAGTGGCTGATTAGCTGCTAGACTGCTTTTACAAGCACCCCCCAGCCGTCTTACATGGTTTTCTTGGGCTCTCCTGTCCCATCGGGGAGCCCGAGAATGCAGCCGGTGGTTTCCGACAGCTGACCATAGAGCTGATTGAAGACTAGGATGGCTCCAATCATCTCTATGGCCTAAGATACCAGAGGCTATGGGCATTTCATGACTTCGGTTTTGTCTGATATAAACTGCGCCATTGGGAAATTGGGGAAGCATCTTATCACACCAATTTCAGTATGGTCAGATGCTTTAAGGGCTGAGGAGAAGTCTAGAGTCTAATAGACCTCAAGTTAAAAAAAAAAAATATATATATATATATATATATATATATATATATGCAACACTACCTATTTTTATCATAGAGGATATTTAAATTTCCTGTGATAACAATAAAAATAATAGAAAAAAAAAGATGAAAGGGAAAGTGTAAAAATAAAATAAAAAGCAAAATGAAAAATTTAAAAAAAATGCACCCGAGCTGTGGACCAAGATGGATACTTAGTCCCTTAGCTCCATCCTGCCTGAGAACAAGTGCCATCTCAAGGGACGTTTTAGCAACCAAACTAACGTTCCTTCTACTCCGGCCAGCGCACAGCACCACAAGCCACACAGGGGGCATACAAGAAGACCAAACTCCCGACATAGCGGCGCTGGAAGAGAGGCTGTAAATGGAGAAGGCCTGAGCCCACCAGAGTACCCAGCTCCATCGCACCCCATCCTAAGCACCGGCAGCAGGGTGAGATACCACAATACCCCCACCAGACGCCTCACACCCTGCACTACCCATCCAGACTCATATTGAGCAGTCTAGACACTTTCCTGAGGACCCATCCCCTCAGTCACTGCCCCTCCGTCATCGCGGCAGCCGCCGCCATCTTGCGGCCTAGGCCGGACCCTCTGGAGCTAGCCACGGTCCACAATCGAGCAGCTGGATCGGAGCCAGTACTCCATCCAGCTCTCCCCTGAGTGTCCCCATCTACTCAGGATTACCTCGGGGCCAATCCAGCAACTACCCGATCGTGAGCTCCCACAGAAAAGACCGTGGCTCCGGCCTACTCCTGGATGTAGCGGCCATCTTGCTACACCCGCTGGCCACACATTGCTTAAGAGCCAGTACTCCATCCAGCCAGTACTCCCTCCAGCTCTCCCCTGAGTGTCCCCATCTACTCAGGTTTATCTCGGGGCCAATCCAGCAACTACCCGATCGCGGGCTCCCGCAGGAAAGACCGCGGCTCCGGCCTACTCCTGGATGTAGCGGTCATCTTGCTACACCCGCCGGCTGCACATTGCTTAAGACACTGTACTCTGGAGTTTGTGACCAGCACGGCCTCCACACAAGGAGCAGGCCATCTCTCTCCACATCCACAGGGCTTAATACAGGCATTAACCGCCCCCAACCAACCAAAACACCAACCATCCATCCCCCCTCAGCAGCTGAGGTCGACGGAGACCTAAACACCTCAGACAGCCCGGATTACTCAGAATCCTTCCGCCGCCACAGCTTAAGGGTGAGCCCCACACCTCTCTACAGCTCCGTCCCACCCTCTGCGGCCCATTCCAAATCACCTTGAGCGGCGTAGTCACCCACCTGAGGCCCCGTCTCTTCAGCCTACCCCTCCACACTAAGAGAGACCGCTGCCATCTTGCAGCCTAAACCGGGACACCTCCAAGCACAGCAACCCCAACACTGTGACCCAAGGCGGGGGCACACAGGACCCTCCTGAATTGCCACCTACCAGCCACCAACCCATACCAGAGTCAGAAATCCAGGGGACTGCTCGCAGCTTCGACGAGGCCGCCTTCAAAACGGCCATTACTCACATCCCCCTACTTGACATCGACCTACCGCCTCTGTGACATAGTGGGGAAGCTGCAGCCCACAGTAGGCACCACTTACCCACCCCACCACCCACGGTCTTGTAAAGGTAACATAAGACTGCCGGAGACTAGCAATACCACTACTCCCAGAGGCTGCACCCACCGCAACCGGCGGCCATCTCGGTACACCCTACCCACCTAATTCATTACAGAGACTGACCAGTAAGAAACCATAATGGCTACCTAAACTTTGAGCCCTCGCAGCCCGATCGATACTCCTAAGCAGCATAAGGGGATATAGCAAAGCCTATTTCATCCCGCACTTATTCTGAAGAGGCCGAGCGCAAGAGGAAGGAAGAACTAAAACCCAAAAAACTTACAGCCTTCTTCCAATGGCCAGAGCCGGACAGCGACAAAATCCATTATGAGGCCAAGACCCGAGCAATACAGCACAACAAGGCTCATACAGACCTACCTGATGCAGACCCATCTGCGGGTGATGCTACACCTCTACCGTCATCCCCCCTCCAATCACTACCAATGAGCCCATCCTCACAAAGTCCAGCCAAGTCAAAAATGAGGATGAACCCCCTCAGCCAAAACACAGAAACTACAGCTGACTCCTCAACCCATCCTTCTATAGCGTCTTTCCCCACTGCGGGTCAACCAGTCCTTGATTCTACCATTAAAGATATGCTCATGGTCCTGCATGACTCCCTTACGTCTACCTTCTCATCCATCATCAATAAATTTTCTGCGGACATGCAAAACATGGACAACGGGTTACAGCATATAGAAAACAAGATGGCAGAATGCACGGAGACGGTCAGTGACTTGGTGGACGCTTATGCAGAGCAAACAGAAGATACTCTGTGGATTAAAAGCAAACTAGCGGACCTAGAGGACCGCTCAAGGCGAAACAATCTGAAAATATGGGGTGTCCCTGAAATGGTACCTCCTACAGATCTACTACCATACCCTACTAAATTATTTACAACCATTGCTCTAGACCTATCCCCGATAGAGCTCACTATTGACCGAATCCATAGGATTCCTAAACCACGCCACCTGGAGGACTCAGTACCCAGGGATGTCCTAGTAAGGGTTCACTTTTTTCAAGCCAAAGAGATGCTTCTGACCAAGGCAAGATCTGCAAATCCTCTGCCGGAACCATTCACAGGCCTCCAAATATTCGCAGACCTCTCTCAACATACCTTACAGCTAAGAAGACAATTGAAAACAGTGACCAAAGCCCTCAACAACCACAAGATCATCTACAAATGGTGCCACCCGGAAACCTTGATCATATCCAGGAATGGCACAACGCACTCAATATCTACTGTGGATAGTGGAATGCGACTCCTTCTCTCATGGGGAATAATCCCGGAACTGCCATCAGAGACCCACGCCAAGTCTGACTACTCCACACCTCCTCAACATGGCCAAAGACGACATGAAAAATATACCTCTCAACATAAATGAGTCTCCTTATGCCCTCACAGCAACTATTCACCTTTTGATCAGGCTTCTGGCTCAGAACCAGAGAGGCCCTGAACTTTCCCCCTACAACTGTCAGCTACTCACAGAGTTCTTAACAGCTGACCATTCTTATGTCCGTTTCATTCGTAGACATCTTGTTACACTTTGTTTACCTCTCTCCCTACAGAAGTCGCAGTTTAAACAGACACGAATACGGTATATCGGACGGACTATTATTCCCCACCACGGTGGAAACAAGGCAAAGACCCCGTCATCCTCTTCCACAACGTTAGTCGACGCCAGAGTCTATTACTCTGCTACTCTCTTCGCAACTACCCCATTTTCCTCTGAAAGTGTAAGTCCCTTTCTCCCCTCTCATTGCTTCAGCCAGCTTCCATTTCACTTGCATCATGACTTTCACTGTGGTATCACTAAATGCAAAGGGCCTTAACCACCCTGTGAAAAGAATCTCTATGTGGAAAACAGCAACCACGCTTAAATGGGACATCTTGTGTATACAAGAAACACACTTTGCTCAAAACAACACTCCTCAATGCTCCCACAAGAACTTCCCACACATTTTTAAATCCTTCGTAAAAAAACAAAGGGGAGTACTCATCGCTATACGAGATACTTTAGACTTCGAACTCCACAAATCTATCATTGATTCCGAAGGACGATTTATAATTCTCTTGTGCTCTATTGCCAATACACAATATACTCTAGTATCCCTGTATGCACCCAACGTCCGTCAAATGGCCTTCTTGAAAAAGCTTGCTAAACAAGCACAATCCCTGAACTACGGTCATCTCCTGATGTGTGGAGACTTTAACCAGGTACCGGACAACAAGCTGGACTCAACTACTGCTAGAAATCGGCATGAGTCACCCATGGGTAAATTTATTGCTACTAATGACATCTGGAGGTGTTGTCACGCGGAGGAGAGGGATTATACGTACCTGTCCCCACGTCACAACACCTACTCACGTATCGATCTTTTTTTGTCTGACAAATGGTTACTTCAGAATGTAGCTGACTCGAGTATCCACACAGTCACTTGGTCTGACCATGCTCCCATTAGCATTGCCATCGCTGATAAACCATCTCACCCCCGCGCTTTTTTATCTAGGGTTAATAACTACCTGATGCAAAATCCTCAATACCACAACACAATAACCAAAGAACTGGAGGAGTACCTCCAGTTCAACCATACCCCAAATACGGACCCTGTTACTGTGTGGAATGCTCATAAGGCAGTCATCAGAGGTGTGTTTATTAAGCTTGGGGCCAGAGCAAAAAAGAACAGATCATTGCACTGAGATAAGCTCACTACAGAGATAGCTGCAGCGGAAAAACTGAAAAAAAACTGACCCTTCCCACTTCCTTCAATCCAAAATTTTCTCTTTAAGATTAGAACTTAGATCCCTCCTGTTGGAATCATTTGAGAAAAACCAAAAAAAAACTCAAGGCCATCCACTATTCTACAGGAAACAAAGCAAGCAAGCTCCTGGCTTCTAAAGTCAAGGGCCGAAGACTTAAAGCTAAAATCCCCTACCTATTCCACCCAGTATGCAACGAAAAGATCATAAATCCCCAAAAAATCGCTGATACATTTAGTGACTACTACAGCAGCCTCTGTAATATAAAAAATGAGAGCAATACGCACCAACCAACTCAGGAAGAAATAAACACATTCCTCAACCATACGGATTCACAGGAGAGTACTTCAAAAAATTCCATCACCTCTTATCCCCCCTCCTGACACAAGTTTTTAACCAAGCAGCAGCACATTAATCATTCCCCGCGGAAATGAACCATCATCCCCAAAAAACTTCAGACCAATCTCCCTCCTCAATGTAGATATTAAATTGTACGCCAAACTAATAGCGAACAGACTAATAAACATTCTTCCATCTTTAATATATTTGGACCAAACAGGCTTTACGAAAGGCCGACAGACATCCGACGCAACGAGGAGGGTGATCGACATCATACACCACTCTGAAACCACAAGAACGCCTTCTCTGCTACTTTCTTTGGATGCAGAGAAGGCGTTTGATAGAGTCCATTGGAAATATCTTTCCACAGTCCTCAATAAATTTGGCTTCCAAGAACACATATACCACGCCATAATGGCACTGTATTCTAACCCATCTGCTAAAGTGTACACTTCAGACATGCTATCAGCCCCATTTCAGATTTCCAACGGAACGAGAAAGGGATGCCCTTTATCGCCCTTAATCTTCAACATGGTTATGGAACCACTGGCGGAGCATATTAGATCTAATCAACACATCACTGGCATCCCCATTGCAATGCACAACCACAAAATCAGCCTATTCACGGAGGAGGTAATCCTCATGATCACTAACCCATCCAGCACCCTACCAGAAATACAAAAAAATCATCCAATGGTTCAGCACGGTGTCCTATTATAAGATCAATGATACAAAATCCTTTATACTTAACCTAGGTGTAGACGCAACCACCAGCAACTTACTCCAACACCAATTCCCATTCACCTGGGCTGATAACTCAATTTCTTACCTAGGCATACAACTCACCAAATCTACCAAACAGCTCTTCCAAGCAAACTACATACCATTTCAAACAAAACTCCAACAAGACCTGATTAACACGGCAAAAGTCGAACTCTCATGGATGGGTAGGCTGGCAGCGTTCAGAATGCTTCACCTCCCCCAACTTTTGTACCTTTTTAGAACCAATTCCAATAGGCACCTCCTATTTTAAATCCCTCCAAACACTCCTATCCAGATTTATGTGGCAGGGGGAAAAGCCCCGATGCGCACATAAAATTCTAACCAAACCAAATTCTCAGCAGGCGGTACAGGATACATAGACTTCACTGATTATTACCAAGCATCCCTCTTGACCCAACTCCAAGAATGGTTACGACCGACCACTACAACCCTATGGGGAAACATCGAGGCACACTCTGTTCCAGGACACTCACTGCAACCATGGATCACTAGCATTCCTTTAAGAGCAAACATCCCCACCAACATCTGCCCCACAATGACAGCTTCATTGAAAGTCTGGAAATCGCTGCTTCAGGGTGGTGATACGCATCAACAAACAACACCCCTCAAAATTCCTATCACAGCATTACACCACATCATGAACTGCATATCCTTTAAAGACTGGCAAACTAGAGGCATAACATATCTCAACGACCTATTCAAAGAGGGGACCCTGCTGCCTTTTCAAACGCTCCAGGAGAGATTCCTTCTCTCAAATCAAGACCTTTACAAATTCAATCGCTTAAAACATTGTATATCCAGAATAGCTACATGGCCGATATTTATCCTCTTCCAAGCGCAGCTCTTCTATACCAAAACACCACCTATGACCAAAGGTATCTCAATGTTTTATAACACTTTGAGACAAAAAAAGCACTCTCTGCAAAACGTCAACCTTCCTCAAGTGGGAAAAAGATCTAGGTAGAAACTTTAGCGAAAAACAATGGGCATACGCATGCAACAACACATATAAAACCACAAAGTGCACTACCCTCTGGGAGCTCTCTACCAAGATACTACAAAGATGGTACCTGACTCCTGATAGAATTTCCAAATTCAGCCCAAACACATCGGACCAATGTTGGAGAGAATGTGGACACAGAGGGGATCTTTTCCATACACTTTGGCAATGCCCTAAGTTAAAAAAGTACTGGAACTCAATCTTTAACCTCATTGCCGATATAACCCAGAATCCATTGCCACCCACGCCTAGCCTAGCCCTCCTGTCCTTAGGCATAGAAACCCTACCTACCGAAACGCGCCAGGTAACCACCCACATCCTCTTAGCAGAGAAACTATGCATCACCAGAAAGTGGAAAAACTCGCAACCCCCATCCATCGGGGAAGTAATAGAATTGACCCATCTCCACCATACGCATGAGCAGTTCTTAGCATACCAAGTAGGAAAAGTTAATAAATTCCTGCAAACATGGAAGCTCTGGTCCACGTGGAAACAATTAAACATTGACGCTCTGTTGCCATGATGATGTCTCATATAACCCACCTGACTTATGTTCACCATTTATACTGTGTGCTTCAAAGTTGTTCTTATTCTGTTCTAGTCTAAGGTTGTCTTCCCTTATTTACTTCTATAAGTAACTTACTTCGAGAAACTAATAAATATTTTATTGGAAAATGGGCTATGTTACCTCGTCCCCCGCCACAGCTTGATCCTATATGGGGTGGCTGGAGATTTGAGGTAACCTCCATTAAGACACGTCGAGCACTACTTGCATGCCTACGATTCCTATGTAGATGTGGCTGCATCGTGCTTATGGCATACGACCTCAACCGTAGGCCTCAATATACCTTGTCCATTGTAACACAACTATATGACAATATCGTTTCTTTGTTATTGTTGTATATGCTGAAAAACAATAAAAACGATTGAATTAAAAAAAAAAATACACCCCGTCCCTGTGTGCAAAGGTGAACGCAAGGGCAAGGCTTCCGCTGATTGGCCAAGGTGAAGAGGCAGGTGAATGACACCATGATTTCCTCCTCGGCCAATTAGAGGATCATTTCATTTCTATGCATAGGGTACATGAGCCATCACTGTAAGCAACTACTCAAGCCACCCAAACTTTGTGACTCTGTTTTAAGTAAATTGACCACACATAGATTAAATCCCTGGTCCAGAACATTGATTTGCTCATCTAATTTTTTGACAAATTGACCTCAGCCAAAGGATAAACTTACCCCAAAAAAGAGAAACAAAATATGTATTATTTGATTAGGTGATCAATAACAATTAAGCCATCAACTAGCTTGCTGATAAAATCATCATAGGATTATTTGGAGCATTAACTCCAGATCTACTGCGAGTTTAGGTTTGTGAAGTTTAAGCTGTTTTTTTTTTTCAGTTTAAATTGATGAGCATGTAACTATCTAACTCCAAAGTGAAGAAGCAAAAATATCAGGTTACAATAATGCCCTGAGCACCAGTGGCATGGAAGTGAAGGAAAAGTTAAACTATTCTGCACTGAATATGCCTGGAGAAGCCAATTGATATCCCATCAGGTTATCCATGCTACCATTGTATTAATATTTATATTTTCCAATATATTACTGATATAGTTTACCTCGCTGGGCTGTGACTTTAACTTTGCTGAAGGTGGAATTCTGTCTTCCTCATATGTGCATTTGTTCCCTTAAGTGGTCAAATAACTGACTCTTAGAATAGTCGGATAAACTGTATTGTTACCTGTGCGAGCTACTTCAGTTCTGATTCAGATCTGCACATTGAAGTTATAATAAAGCTTTAATATATCCAGATCAGTCTATTTATTTTTGCCATATAAGTTGTTTTTACAATTAAAAGTGTTTTTGTTAACTTAAATTGGAATGTTGTTTTTTCTTTCTGTCACCTTGGATTAATCATCAACCCTTGTGCATCACTGATCAAACCTTTCAGAAATAACAGTCTTGCAATGTTGCCTGAGGCATGCTAGTGGCATTTCCTAGATAGAAATTGTATTGTAAATTTGAGTTAGCTCTGAAAAAGGTAAGCTCTTATGGAAGTCTGTATTTTATTTGTTATATGCTAAGTAGAAAAGCACCGATGTGCCTTAAATGCAAATATCATGCTAACGTCCTGTATGCATTTACGGACAAAGTTTTAAGTGTACATCAATGTATAAAATCAGGAAATTCAAACTTGTAAGTTGTTAATTTTCTCAGCTAGTCAAAAGCCCATGCAATTCCCAGAATAAACTAGTAGAACAATATAGAGGTATAAGATATATTGGTATGTTTAGAGTACTTCATTAAGAGGAAAACATGCAACAATAAGTGCAAACTTTTTCAGACAGTGGATGGATTTGTCATTGATAGAGTTGAGCGGACACCTGGACGTTCGGGTTTGGCGTGTTCGGCCGAACTTCGTGAAAAAGTTTGGAGGGGGCGTGGCTAGCTGCAGAGGAAGATGGACGCACTCTCCCGAGCTCCGCTCTCCAGGTGAAAGAAATCACCCTAAAAATTCCTCCATCCCTGCCTAAACAACCCTACACAGGCCTTCCGGAGCTGCATACATCATCCGGCAAACGATACTGGAAGAGGCGGATACGGCCCGACCCGAAAAGCAATAACCGGAGGGGACCCAGGGAGCGCCGCCATAGATCTCCCACCATCCGCAGACATCTCGTCTCCCTGACCTACGGTAAGCCCCATCAGAGGCTTAATCCGAGCCCCCAAGCGCCCGCACTCAGAGAGATCCCTATTTAGAGGACATTACTACACCAGACTAGGGCCTCTACCCGAACACAGCGCACCTTGATAACGGAGGCCGCCATATTCGGGCCTAGTCCTCGCCCAAGCCAGACCAAGCCAAACCAACACCATCCACGTTATTCAGGAGAGCCTAGAGCCTTCATCTTGGCCTGGGGGCTCTTACCTCCTAACCCAACAACCCAAGAATCAATAAAAACCCAATACAAGGGATCTTTGAAATTGGGGCCTAGTCACAGCCACAAAGCCGGGGCCTAAATTTATCACCACCCGCCAGACCACCCCAAGACTGGCCAATATCACAAAGCAACTGAACTTTACATTCAGCTTCAAGGCAACAAAGCTCTGTTTTCAAGCTCCTCCACCCTACACTTCCAAGAGGCCTAAATCCAGCTATTGCCACACTCTTCTTCCATCCTCATTTATTTATTTATTTTTCACTAATACCAGACTACAACTCCCATTTACAATGAGAGCCTAAAATACACTTTCCTGTGACAAGGAGTGACATACGCATACCACAGGAGACCACTCTTATCATTATCCACCAAAATGGGGAAAACAGACCAGATCCCTCAGCAACCACGAAACAACAAAGAACCCAACCCTCAAACAGTGGGCAACATCCCTGCAATGTTTAGAGTGGCTGTAGGTGATAACCGCACTGTAGCCGAAATGGACTGTGAAAATGCCTCAGGCTCAAACACCCAAAATTGTCCTAACCGCACAAACCTACCCTCTCCAAACAGTACCAACCAACCCCTGAACCTCGGGGACTTGCAAGCAATAGCAGCCGACATCAAGGCCACCCTTACAGCAGCCATCTCGGACCTGAAAGCTGACCTACAAGAAGTATCAGCAAGAATTGGCTCAGTAGAGCAAACAACCACACGCCACTCTGCGGCCATCAGACAAGTCCAAAAATCGACAGACCTAAACCTCTCCCATATCATTGAAATACACAGACATCTCAAAGACCTGGACAACCGTGGCTGACGCCACAATATACGAGTCAGAGGGGTACCCGAATCGATCGAACAGCCTCAAAGTGAACAAACAATAATGGGCATTTTCAATGACCTCCTAGAAAGACCAGCTGACTCACCCATAGAAATGGAGAGAATCCACAGGGTGCTAAGACCAAGAGGACGTGAAACTGACCCACCTAGAGACATTGTATGCTGCCTCGTAAACTTTCCTCTCAAAGAGGCTATACTCAGAAAGGCCCGAGAATGAGCCAGAATCCAACTCAATGGATCGGAGGTCAAACTCTTCCAGGACTTGTCCACCATCATATTGAATCATAGAAGAGCACTGAGACCTCTCCTTGAACAAATGCGAAGCAGAAATATCCCCTATAGATGGAAATTTCCTTTCTGCCTTTCAGCAACATGGAGAGGCCAAAACGCTTACCTACGGACTCCAGATGACCTGCAAACGTTTTGTTATACTCTCAATATGCCTCTAGTGGAAGTGCCTGACTGGTACAGCTCTTTCTCCATAGCTGAGGACTGGATTGAAGTGTCCAACGAGAGCACTCCCAGAGCACAAAGACACCGGGACAGAAGGCGCAGAAACTCGTCCAACTCACCACCATTCAATCCAAACCGCAGAGATGATAGCCGTAGAAGCCCAGGATCCTCTCCTCCACGCAGAAGAGATCGAGTTGAAAACTAAATGAACAATTCCGATTTCGACAAGAAAGTTTACACTATAGGTTACAAAACCCAGATGAACATGCCAGATCCTGCCTCTTGGCCCAAAACTTGCTGACCTCTCTAGATTATTACTAATCTTTCCCCGAAGCAACCTAGACTCACCTCACCTTCTACCAGGAAGAAAATCTGTTCCCTTTTAAGAGAGAAAAAGACTATAGGGGAAATTCAGACCCCCAGACTCCCAACTGACTCTTTTTTGTTTGTTATTTTTCTAACCGAGGGGTTATCCTAACGCATTTTTGTTATTAACATGTTTGAATGTTTCTAGGTTTTTCTTTGTTCTTGTTCTACCTTGTATTTAGTGCCGGCTCTGCAGACCCTAAACAAGATCAAGAAGTAGTTGCTTCTACCGCCAACAAACCTAACACCTTGAAGTACCGCTCTGAGGTCACGTGAGTCCTGGTTACCATTCTGTGCATTTTCTCAGTCAACCCTCAGACCCCCAGACTTAAAGGGGATATCAGAAAAAGAGAGAATTTTCCCTTGTCTAAAAGAAGGACCATCTTCCACTCCACTCAGATCCAACGAAGCCCCTTTCTAATCATTATTAGATCTCTCCAGTCGTTCAAAACCCGGTTCTCCGTCCTAGACCGTACAAGTAGACCCAAAACATTGGATATCACATTTGAAAGAA
>BLSH010410325.1:558272-578928 GCA_018402905.1 Glandirana rugosa | reverse complement strand
CTCTGCAGACCCTAAACAAGATCAAGAAGTAGTTGCTTCTACCGCCAACAAACCTAACACCTTGAAGTACCGCTCTGAGGTCACGTGAGTCCTGGTTACCATTCTGTGCACACTTAAAGCGGTAGTAAACCCGCTGCTAAAAAAATAAATAAAAAAAAATCCTGCAAGACAATAGCATAATATGTTAGTATGCATCGCATACTAACATATTATGAAATACTTACCTTAGAACGAGACCCCCGATGTCCGAGTCGGTCAGCGCTAAGGACGCTGACATGTTTGTCCTCTTCTGTCTTCCGGGTACGCGGCTCCGGCGCTGTGAGTGGCTGGAGCCGCGTGACGTCACTCCCGTGCATGCGCGCGGGAGCTCTTCGCTCCGGCAGCCAGCTCTGAGTTGCCGGCCGCCTCGGCCGGATCGTCAGAGCGCATGCGCCGCTAATGTCAGCGGCTGCATGCAGGGCGAATATCTCCTAAACCATGCAGGTTTAGGGGATATTCTTTTTACCTACAGGTAAGCCTTATTATAGGCTTACCTGTATGTAAAAATAGCTTTGCGGGTTTACTACCGCTTTAATTGGTTTCCACTCACATGTTCCCACCTCTTGCATACTAAACATCCTGGGTCTCCCCCCCTGTGGGTGGGCCCTCAGGTGGTGGCGGGTCCCCCGGAACATCCTCTGAGGTGTTTGGGGGCGCTCGTTGCCGTTGGGGGGTGCCCCCTATGGCGGGGCGGGGACTGCCCAGATCAGCCTTACAACGTCCCTGTAGACCATAAGCCTCTAAACTTATCCACATACCCTTCTGTGCCGAAGCCTCCATACAAGTCCGGTCACATGTCCCATAACCACTTATCCACCACATACGGTCAATGTACACACAACCAACCCTCCCACCACTGACTAACGTACCATGATCCAAACAACCCTACAGATTTATACACTTTTTCTTAATACCCTTTCCCTAACAAACAATAAAACCATTTACTTGATTACACATACACCACATCAAATGGTATTACCCACCACATTCAAAATCGTGAAAAATAAACTTATACTTTCCCCATTGCCAAACAAATCTTAAAAAATCGAACACCAGGTGTTTCCCCCATCTATTATTGTACGCATCTTCTGACCCACTCCACATATCCGAGCTCCAATGTCACAGGAAGGCCCTCCGTACCCTCTGCACCTTGTTTGCTCCCCCACCCAGGAGAGAACACTACCTCTCTTCTGACGATACTGGATTCACTTCCCTACATCCTTTTTAAGGAGGAAAAGCCGGACTACTTCCTCCTCCAGAATATTACTTGCTCTATTCTCTGACTACTATCTATCTTTTACTCCCCCTTTCATATCTTCCACTCTCTCCTTTCCCCTTCTTTTCTATCTCCCCCCACCAGCTGTGTCCCCCTCCCCACCAGGGCTCCCCTCAGAACCCAATCACCTGTCTAATCAACTTAGAATTATTAGCATTAACGACATAGCGGACTCTCAAATATGTCTCAGCGCAATTGCTCAACCACACGGCTCACACTCAAAATCATTTCTATCAACGCCAAAGGCTTGAACATACCAGAGAAGCGCTCCCTTCTGATTAGAGAAGGGCACAAACTTAAAGCTGATCTCATACTTATCCACGAGACCCACTTCCAACAAAATAAAATTCCCAAACTGAGTGACAGAAGATTCACATCCGTGTACCATGCGGCCAATAAAGACTCTAAAACGAAAGGTGTTTCGATATTGATTTCTAAACACATCCCCCTCAAAATCCAAGACACCCTTATTGATCATGAAGGAAGATTCATTTTCTTGAAGGGACTATTGAAAGAACACCCCATCACAATAGCAAACATCTATGCCCCAAATAGCAAACAAACTACATTCTTTCGTAATATCATTGGATCATTAACCACCTTTAAATCTGGCATCTTAATTTTAGGAGGGGACTTCAATGTCCCACTCAATCCCTTGCTCGACACCACCACTGGCACATCTGCTCTTCCATTCAGAGCACTAAAACAAATCAAGTTACAACTTCATAACCTACTATTACACGATACCTGGAGAGTAACCAACCCACAGACCAAAGACTACACATACTTTTCCCCAATCCACCAAAAATACTCCAGAATCGATTACATCTTTCTATCTCAGCAAGACCTGCCCCTCCTCCACAAATCCACCATAGAACCAATGACCTTCTCCGATCACCACCCGGTCACGGTCGAACTAACATTCCCAGAGAAATCCACCAAAACAAAAATATGGAGACTAAATCCGTCCCTACTCAATGATCCGACTGATAAGGAAGAAATAATAGATTGCTTAAAAAACTACTTCTCAGACAATAACACCCAAGACATTTCACAACTATATCTATGGGAAGCCCACAAATGCGTAATACGTGGTAAACTTCTCAAAATAGCAGCTAAAATTAAGAAAAGACAACAAACAAAATCTCTACCCTTCTATCCAAGATCAGAGATCTTGAAGCAACACATAAAAAAAGCCTGTCCATGTCTACCCTTCAGGAACTCACAAACACTAGAAAACTACTCATGGAGGAGCTAAACCTAAGAATCAAGAGACAATACATCCTCAGACATAACATTTTCTACGAACAAGGCAATAAAAGTGGCAGATTGCTAGCCAAAGCGGTCCAGAGCAAAAAAAGTAACGACTCAATATACCAAATTAGAGACAACCAAGGTACCATCCACACATCCAATGAGAAAATAGCTCTCCAATTTGAAGAATACTACACATCACTATACAATATCCCCACAAATCCTAAATATTCCCTAAACCCAGGACTAAAGACACAGGACATACAATCATTTCTCACACTCTACGGCATGCCCCATTTATCTCCAGAAATAGTTAACAGCTTAAACACGCCCATCACAGAACGGGAATTCAACAAGGCCATTAAAGAGATGAAAGTAGGTAAAGCCCCAGGTCCAGATGGATTTTCCCTACAATATTATAAAACTTTTAAAGACATTCTGACCCCCTTCTTCATCTCAGCGTTCCGATCATTAGAAACCGCCACACACATCCCGCCCCAGCTGCTTGAGGCACACATTGCAGTAATCCCGAAAGACTCAAAAGACCCCTCCCTGGTAACCAATTATCGCCCCATATCACTTATCAACGCCGATGTAAAAATCTTTGCAAAAATCCTGGCCAACCGCCTCCTCCCACTCATTCCTAATTTAATCTCCCTAGATAAAGTAGGCTTTATTCCAGGAAGAGAGGGGAGAGATAACACAATAAAAGCGCTAAACATACACCATTGGTTGAAAAGGGAACAAAAGTCAAAACAAGACGTCTTCCTATCTTTAGACGCTGAGAAGGCGTTTGACAGAGTGGCCTGGGACTACATTCACGAAGTGCTCCATAACATTGGAATACCAAACATAATGCTATCATACATAGGAGCCTTATATTCTTCTCCCACAGCCAAAGTCAGAGTGAATGGCCACCTGTCAAACGCCTTCCGATTACACAACGGCACCAGGCAGGGATGCCCCCTTTCGCCACTGCTATTTGTGCTCACTCTAGAACCTCTCCTAAACAAAATCAGAGCAAACCCTGACATTCAAGGTATCGTGATTTCAAAACACACTTATAAAATTGCTGCTTTTGCAGATGACCTCTTATTATTCCTGTCTGAACCAATTACAACACTCCCTAATCTGCTAAAGGACCTGGAGCTTTTCCACCAAATCTCCAACTTCAAAATTAACCACTCCAAATCTTGGGCCCTAAACATAACACTTTCTAAAGAAAAAGTCCAACAATCTAAATCCAACTTCCCCTTTAAATGGGCAGAAGAATCCATAACATACCTGGGTATCAAGATACCACAAAATCTCTCCGATCTCTTTCGAAGTAATTTTATCCCTATATTGAAAGAGACCAAAGAGGACCTCAAGCGTTGGAACACTCTAAACATCTCATGGTTCGGAAGAGCTTCTCTTCTAAAAATGACGACACTACCCAGATTCCTGTACCTGTTTCAAACGATTCCAATCCATATACCGCAAACTTTCTTTAGGGAAATACGCCAGATCTTCTCCTCTTTTATTTGGAGGGGCAAATCACCCAGAATTAAATATGACAGACTTATACTCCCTAAACACAAGGGAGGGATTGCCCACCTGGACCTACGTCGCTATTACCAGGCTTCCCTACTGACATGCATTGTGGATTGGAATATTCATGCTTCGATCAAAGACTGGGTCACACTAGAACACAAAATGACATCTCAAAATCTAAACACGGCCCCATGGCTACATCCCAAACACATTTCTCTCGAAAACAAATCACATCCATTAATTGGTCCTACCCTAGCATGCTTCCACAACTCAAACAGAAAATCAAATCCATCCCCTTGGCTTAGCCCACTAACCCCCTTGAGACACAACCCAGATTTTGCCCCTGGCATGAATGCCAACTTTCTAGCAAAAATCTGGCCTAGTAAAGAAATACATGCTTCTTCCAAAACAAAACCTTCATATCCCGGGACAATATGAACACCAAACTCGCCCCAAACTCAATATCCGAATGGTAGTACATGCAAATAAGGAGTTTTCTAAATAGATCTGACCACACAGCACTCTGGACAAAAAACCCCACTTGCTTGGAAAGCCTATGCTCCCAAAACACACCCCAGAGACATTTAATTTCTGCTCTGTATTACTCCCTGTTTATACATAAATCTGCATTCCCAGACCACACATGTAAAGCATGGGAACAAGATCTCAATACACAAATCACAGAGGATGACTGGGAAAAAATCTGCCTATTTACTCATAAAGGTTCACTAAATGTCGCCACACAAGAATGCTGCTTTAAAATCCTTTCTAGATGGCATAGAACACCCGAATCAATACACAAATATTAATCGACGGTTCCCAATAAATGCTGGAGATGTGGTGAGGAGGATGGATCCTTCTTTCACATTTGGTGGTCCTGCCCAAACATTCAAACTTTTTGGCAGATGGTACATGGAGTGATTGCTGAAGTCACAAAAGAAAACATTACCTTCTTCCCGGCCATTTACCTTCTCCACAATACCAACCTACCAAAACACCGCTACCTCAAATCCCTAACCATGTTCATGATCAACGCGGCCAAACAATGCATCCCACCCAAATGGCTCTCTCCTCTCATCCCAACAAAAGATGAATGGTTCAACAGGATTAACCGCATTGAAAAGATTGAAGAACTTATTAGCACTACCCACGAAACACATTCCAAATTCTCTGTGACATGGTACAAATGGCATGCCTACAATTTAGATCCTGTCTAAACTTCAGATTTTAATAACGGATGTCACCTGATATCACACGTGAGCACCCTCAGCTAGGGGGGGGCACAGCTGGACCCTTCCCACCCCCTCCCTCCATACTTACCTGTATTACCTTAAATACTTCACCTTAATCTACTTCCGATTCCATCTGTTTACTCTCTTCTTTTGTTTATTTTTGATGACACTTCAACCATATACCTACAGTACATTCCAACACACATTATCTGAAAAACCTAGCCAAAAATTATGCATCCTACGCTCTAATTAGGTCAAACCATCCCCGCAGTCCAAATTAAATACCTTCCGAAATATCCCCTTTCTTTCTCAATTAAGGACTTTAGCAACCCCCAGATCCAGTGACTGTACTTAACACCTCCATGATATTCTCACACTACCGGTGAATTGTTATCCTTCTGGAATGATTTCATAGAGCTATAGTTATAAGACTATATAATGTTAATACCTGTAATAAAGTAATTAACACTATGCAATGTAACAATGTATAACTGACTATCCAACCCACGTACTGTAAATGTACAGATTGTCATAACTTCATCTCTGTTAAATAAGTTTGTCACCTCTTTATTTTATTCAATAAAACTTTGTGGAACAAAAAAAAAGAAAAAGTTTGGGTTCAGTACCGAACTTGACCCCGGACCTCGAACCCCATTGAAGTCAATGGGGACACAAACTTTTGGGCACAAAAATGGCGGTAAAAAAGTCCTGGCAAGTGCTAGAGGGCTGAAAAAGGAAGTAAAACGTGGGTAAGAGTAGGACAAGTGCCCTACAAAAAAATGGGGGTAGGGAAAATAACTTAAAATCAAATAAAAAAATAAAAATGGGGAGGGGGTGGATGTGGAGTAGGAGCCTAGAGGTTGACTAGGCCATGACCGTGGCAGTGTAGGTGGAAGTGGCGGTGGTGGAGGAGGAGGAGGTAGCCAGAACTTTTTGTTGTTTGTTTGTTTTTTTTTTCTAATTGGGGTAGCCCCCAAAATATTGAGGCATATTCAAAAAAACAAGTATACCAATGGCTGTGTGAGGCAGGTCTAAATGTCTATTTTGCACAAGGTACAGACAAGTCTTGTGGGATCCATGCTTGGTTCATTTTAATAAACGTTAGCTTGTCCACAATGCTCCCAAACGTACAATCAGCGCTTATGGGAGGCTATGGGTTGCTGGGTATCAGTAGTGTAATGACACACTAAAATCACTGTCTAAGCAGCCATCTATAAAATAGCAGTCTGTCAATAAATAACACCACACAGTTGTATCACAGCAATGAGTGAAAACTAGCAAATAAACAAAGTAAAACAGCGGAGGGTGTATGTTAGCGCTAAGACAGTTCAAAAGGTTCATAAGGTGCAGACAAGTGCCTGTAAAGCGCCAGATTGAAAAATGATAGGATCTGGAGAAAAGTTCCTTGGGGGATATTCACCGACCACCAGATAGGCTATCTTCCCAGTAGAAAGGTCCACCGCATGCAGAATGCTCTTATACCAAAATCTGCTTACCAGATATCATAAGATAAACAGCTCTGAGAACGGATTCATCAATCAATACCATCTACTAGGGCTTTTCCTTGCCAAGAATGCTATATTCACAGACCGGCCTCTGCACTTATCACAGGAGAAACCACCCATGTAGCATCGCTTGTGGGGACTTCAGTAAGCCACAGATGTTAATCTCTGTCGGTAATCTTCCAAGTAAATCTCTCACAGCAACTGCAATCAAATCCACATACGGAAAAAAAGGCTTACATAGTGTAACTCAGTAAAACACCATTTATTATTCCCCTTAAAAAACACACTTACAAAGGCACAAAAGTAAACAGCATATCACCGCAAACTGTTTGTAGGTTGATAGGAAGCATTTCACCCGGCCTGGATGTGCAGTGCGGAATACATACACCTTATCCTCCTCCAAGCCTGGAGCGCAGACGTCACTTCCTGAATTCCTTGTCGTGGGGTCACTCTCTGACGCGTTTCGTCATCACAACTTCTACGGAGGGCGTGACCCCACGGCTAGCTCCTCTCATTAAAAACAATAGCATGAAGGCGGGCTTAGCTGACAGCGAATCGCGGTCGCTTATTCCAAAAACATATATGCCCAATGGGACTTTGTGTTTTCCTATACTCCCATTTTTAGACGCGTTTATGTGTCTATAATAATAGGATCAATCGTCCCCGTAGGTCCGATCGATCGTATGTTATTTAGATAGCCATTTGATAGCCTTATACTGACCGCAATTCTCTGCTAATGGTATATCCATCAAGCTAATCCAACTTCTCCTGTACCTAAATAGCGGAACGTTTTAAGCTCCGAATAGGGTACATTTATATAAGCACATATTCATAAATCATGTAAAAAGATAATCAATAATAAAAATAGGCAAGTATTCGTACCTAATATAAAATATTAGTTCATAGTAAAAGTGGGTTCATAGTAAAAGTAGGTTATAAATAGTCATCCTATAATGAATATCTGTGAAACCCTCTGATTACCTGCCAGTATCTCTAAAAGCCATTATGGCTGTGCTTACAATCAAGAACAGATCAAACAGAAAAATTAAAATTAAAACAATTATGTAAACACTATATAAACACTATATAAATCAACTTTAAATATAGGGTATTTAAGGCTAATGCCCAAAACATGTCGCCAGGGATTATGTAATAACTTATAAGCCATCTAGCTACTAATCGGTGGAGATGAAAAAACTATATTAGGGTTCAAGCGACTCAAAAACCCAAAAATTTAAAATTAAAATTTAAAATTAATTTGGGAATACATATAAAATATAGAACTAATACATCCATGTGATGGTGACCTGCATATATACCAAACATGAATACTTCCATATGGTCCAATTTGGGGCTAGAAAATGTGACCGCCTAATATACCCTTTCTCATGGTACTGACCTATTAAGTGGTCTATACACTAAAACAAGTGGACTAACTAATCAACACATAACCAGATAATAGATAGCTAAAACGTACAGCGATAGTAAAATATAGATGACTTTGGAGGTTGCACCAGGCACGCAGTCCCCCAGCCCAGGTCCATCTCTCACACTGGTAGACCAGAGCCTGTAGGGCAGCCCACCTAATCACCTCCAAAACTCACTAACAAATAATTCTGATGGAACAACCAAAGCATATACTGTAAACACTCGGGCCGGTTATGGCCCTAGAAATCACTAATGAAGCAGTTAATATCTACTTCAATATTAAGGCCTCTAGGTTCAAGACTGTCAGTTAGATAGATCCACTTAGTTTCTAATTTAGAAACTTCTCTAACTGCATTAATTCCTCGCCAAGATGGCATTAGTTTTCGACACCCCAAAACCTTAACAGGGACGGGTCTCTATCATGCATCTGTCTAAAATGTAAGGAGACGCTATGTTCCCTGGAGCCCTGTCTGATGTTTTTAATGTGCTCTGCAATCCTAACCTTTAATTTCCTTTTGGTTCTGCTTATATAAAGTAGTTTGCACGGGCACATTAGGGCATAAACTACATGGTCAGTGTTACATGTAATAAACTGTTCTATAGAAAAATTATTTTTATTAGATGGTGATTCAAATGTTTCTAGCTTTCTCAGTGGTTCGCTGACTTCTTTGCATGGTCGGCATTTCCGGCACGCAAAAAACCCCTTTTGTTCCCAGAAGGTGGGGGGTACGCTCGGTGGATCCAAGATTCTCTTCACTATTTTGTCTCCCAGCGAAGGGGCCTTCCTATAAACAAACTTTGGTCTAGCTGGCAATATCCCATTTAACGTCCGATCCATATGCAGGATATGCCAGTGTTTTTGGAATATTTGTTCTACTTCTTTATACTGTGAATTAAAGTTGGTAATGAAACCAAACTCATGCTCATTTGTCCTAATCTTTGCGGCATCTTTATCTTGCAACAACTCCTCCCTTGATAATAGTTCGATCTCACTGATGGTCTTATCCAAGGTCTCTGATTTGTACCCTTTCGCCACAAACCTCTGTTTTATTATCTGAGATTGTTTGTGGAAATCGGTGTTATTAGTACAGTTCCTCTTGATGCGCATTAATTGGCCTTTAGGTATATTACGCAGCCAAACCGGGTGGTGGCCACTCTGAATAGGTAAATAGCTGTTTCTATCTGTCGCTTTAAAATACACAGATGTCTCCAGCTTGTTACCTTTTCTGTATATGTTGAGGTCGAGATAATTAACTTTATCCTTGCTGTAATTAGAGGTCAGAACTATGTGTTTACTGTTGTTGTTAAGTTGTCCCAAAAATAACAACAACAAACTCTCAGACCCTTCCCAGATGAATAGCAGGTCATCAATATACCTTCGGTACATTAGGAGTTCCTTTCTTGGTTTCCCGAAAATCTCTCTGTCCTCCCATTCTGCCATAAAAAGATTGGCGAGGCTGGGCGCAAATTTAGCGCCCATAGCCACGCCAGTCTTTTGGGAGAAAAACTCTCCCTGGAACCAGAAATAATTATGCCCTAAACAAAAGTCTAGAGCATCTCTCAAGAATCTCTTTTGTTCAAAGGGAATATCCTCTCTTTGGCTAAGAGCCCAATTTAAGGCCAACAGAGCGTCTTTGTGTTGTATTATTGTGTAGAGAGAAGAGACGTCTGCTGTCACCAGCAGCGTCTCTTCACTATCTTTCAATTGGATGCTCTCCAGCAGTTGTAAAAGATTTTTCGTGTGCTTCAAATATGCCTTGGTTTTGATTACGCTACCCTGTAGAAAACGATCAAGATACTGGCCAAGCCTAGATGACACAGAACTGATGCTGTTAACTATCGGTTTGGCTGGGGGATTTTGTTGGTCCTTATGAATTTTCGGTAGCGTGTATGTCGTTGGGATTCTGTTAACACTAGATATCAAAAAGGTTTTTTCTTTCTTGGACAACACGTGAGCTTTATATCCATGTTCAACCAATATTGTTAACTCTTTGGTATACTGGCTCGTCGGGTCCCTTTTTAATTTTACATAGGTATCTGTATCTTCTAACATGGCTGCTAATTGTTCTACATAGTATTGTTTAGACAAAATTACCACTCCTCCCCCCTTGTCGGCTGGCCTCACCACCACGTCTTTATTATTTTCCAATCTCACAATTCCTTCACGTATGTAATGAGGGTGATAGTTCTTTACCGGGATTATTTGTTCCAGGTCTTTTAAAACTAAATCTTTGAACACTTCTAAATGATGGTTATTGTTTTTTTGCGGATTGAATAATGATTTATTCTTAAGGCCGCTATCAATCCCATGTACTGAACCTTGATTAGTAGCCTGTGAAACTGAAACTTTATTCACAAAATATTTCTTGATACTTAATTTTCTCATAAACTTGTGAACATCTATGTAAGTGTTAAATTTATTGACTGGTTGGGCCAATCCACATTTAAGTCCCAAGTTTAACACTGCTTTTTCATCTGACGACAGTTCTTTGCCACTAAGATTATATATACCACTAGGGGCATTTAGTCTCCGTCTCTCCTTCTTTTTTTGGGCATTTCTCCCTGCTTTACATCCTCTTTTCTTTCTGCTCTTACATTCGGATGTCCCGACTCTTCCCATCTGTATTCTGCTGGTGTCCCTCTGGGAGGCCTCCACTGCCATCCCACCGGGAAATTGGGTGGGGGCCTGTATGGGGGTCCTTGGGGATATCCCCTCCTTCCTGAGCCTCTTTTCCCCTTCCAATTCCACCCCCCTCTTCTCCCTAAAAAAGGCGATGAAGTTTGATAATAATTATCCTCTTCATGAGCTGTTGATTAGGTCTAGGACCTCTAAAATGTCCTTTACCTCTTTTTCCTCCTCTTTTGATCCAATTTCCTTGTTCCATGAGGGGAGTACGTGGTTCTGCAGAGTATGCCAGTTCTTCTGACTTATTGTTGGTCTCATGTTCTATTGCTTTCTTTTCTGTAGTTCTTGCAGGGTTAATGCTAATTGGAGATATGGTAGTTTTCCATGCATAGATCTTATTGTTCCGAAAATCTAACATATCTCTATGAAATTTTTTAAGTTTCTTCTTTTGAATATCCGAATCTAATTTACCCAATTTCCTCTTCATAGTTTCTTTAAAGTCTGTCATTCTTTGGGTGTCTTTTATTGAGTCTAATTTCCCATATAGTTCCTTAATCTTATTCCCTAATATTAATAGTTTTTTCTTTTTTCTGTTCAGTACCAGTTCCTGAAGTTTAAGCCCGGCTGCATTAAAAAATATCAGCCACTCTGACATAGACTCCGGGTCGTCCAACCCATCCTGTGGTGAGACTTCCCATCTAAGGCTACGAAACACGATTTTCTCTTTTAAATAATGTTCAAAAGTATGAACATCCCACCAGCCCTTAATTGTTTCTCAAGAGCACTAGTGAGAGCTAAAAATACATTATTCAATTCATCGTGTTGGTCTACATGTTCGTCTACTACAAACAGACTTGCTAAATATATTTGTCTGTTACCCAACAAACCAAGCGCATCCATAGCTCCCGATATAAAAAAATAATAAAGATAATGAGAAATGTACCTAATGCTCCCAAACGTACAATCAGCGCTTATGGGAGGCTATGGGTTGCTGGGTATCAGTAGTGTAATGACACACTAAAATCACTGTCTAAGCAGCCATCTATAAAATAGCAGTCTGTCAATAAATAACACCACACAGTTGTATCACAGCAATGAGTGAAAACTAGCAAATAAACAAAGTAAAACAGCGGAGGGTGTATGATAGCGCTAAGACAGTTCAAAAGGTTCATAAGGTGCAGACAAGTGCCTGTAAAGCGCCAGATTGAAAAATGATAGGATCTGGAGAAAAGTTCCTTAGGGGATATTCACCGACCACCAGATAGGCTATCTTCCCAGTAGAAAGGTCCACTGCATGCAGAGTGCTCTTATACCAAAATCTGCTTACCAGATATCATAAGATAAACAGCTCTGAGAACGGATTCATCAATCAATACCATCTACTAGGGCTTTTCCTTGCCAAGAATGCTATATTCACAGACTGGCCTCTGTACTTATCACAGGAGAAACCACCCATGTAGCATCGCTTGTGGGGACTTCAGTAAGCCACAGATGTTAATCTCTGTCGGTAATCTTCCAAGTAAATCTCTCACAGCAACGGCAATCAAATCCACATACGGAAAAAAAGGCTTACATAGTGTAACTCAGTAAAACACCATTTATTATTCCCCTTAAAAAACACACTTACAAAGGCACAAAAGTAAACAGCATATCACCGCAAACTGTTTGTAGGTTGATAGGAAGCATCTCACCCGGCCTGGATGTGCGGTGCGGAATACATACACCTTATCCTCCTCCAAGCCTGGAGTGCAGACGTCACTTCCTGAATTCCTTGTCGTGGTGTCACGCACTGACGCATTTCGTCATCATGACTTCTACGGAGGGCGTGACCCCACAGCCAGCTCCTCTCATTAAAAACAATAGCATGAAGGCGGGCTTAGCTGACAGCGAATCGCGGTCGCTTATTCCGAAAACATATACGCCCAATGGGACTTTGTGTTTTCCTATACTCCCATTTTTAGACGAGTTTATGTGTCTATAATAATAGGATCAATCGTCCCCATAGGTCCGATTGATCGTATGTTATTTAGATAGCCATTTGATAGCCTTATACTGACCGCAATTCTCTGCTAATGGTATATCCATCAAGCTAATCCACCTTCTTCTGTACCTAAATAGCGGAACGTTTTAAGCTCCGAATAGGGTACATTTATATAAGCACATATTCATAAATCATGTAAAAAGATAATCAATAATAAAAATAGGCAAGTATTCATACCTAATACAAAATATTAGTTCATAGTAAAAGTGGGTTCATAGTAAAAGTAGGTTATAAATAGTCATCCTATAATGAATATCTGTGAAACCCTCTGATTACCTGCCAGTATCTCTAAAAGCCATTATGGCTGTGCTTACAATCAAGAGCAGATCAAACAGAAAAATTAAAATTAAAACAATTAGGTAAACACTATATAAACTTTATATAAATTTACTTTAAATATAGGGTGAGTATTTAAGGCTAATGCCCAAAACATGTCGCCAGGGATTATGTAATAAGCCACCTAGCTACTAATCGGTGGAGATGAAAAAACTATATTAGGGTTCAAGCGACTCAAAAACCCAAAAATTTAAAATTAAAATTTAAAATTAATTTGGTAATACATATAAAATATAGAACTAATACATCCATGTGATGGTGACCTGCATATATACCAAACATGAATACTTCCATATGGTCCAATTTGGGGCTAGAAAATGTGACCGACTAATATACCCTTTCTCATGGTACTGACCTATTAAGTGGTCTATACACTAAAACAAGTGGACTAACTAATCAAAACATAACCAGATAATAGATAGCTAAAACGTACAGCGATAGTAAAATATAGATGACTTTGGAGGTTGCACCAGGCACGTTAACTGTCCACGTTGGCTGTGGACAGGCGGTTGCACTTGTCTGTGATAATGCCCCCTGCTGTGCTAAACACACGTTCAGACAATACACTGGCTGCAGGGCAGGCCAGCACCTCCAAGGCATAAAGGGCAAGCTCAGGCCATGTGCCCAATTTGGAGACCCAGAAGTTGAATGGGGCTGACCCATCAGTCAGTACGTGTAGGCGTGTGCACACATACTGTTCCACCATGTTGAGTAAATGCTGCCTCCTGCTAAGACCTTGCCTATCAGCTGGTGGTGCTGTTTGTTGTGGCGGGCTGCTGACAAAGCTTTGCCACATTTCGGCCATGCTAACCCTGCCTTCTGAGATGCTGGCAGTGCCACAGCTGCGTTGGCGGCCTCTTCCTCCTCCTCCTCTGCCTTCGCCTTGTGCTTCCACTGAGCCCCCGGTGTCATTTGGGAATGTCCTCAGCAGCGCATCTCCCAGTGTGCGCTTATAGTCGCGCATCTTCCTCTCACGCTCCAGTGAGGGAATTAAGGACAGCACGTTGTCCTTGTAATGGGGACCCAGCAGGGTGGCCACACAGTAATCAGAACAAGTTACAATGTGGGCAAATCGGCTGTCGTTGCGCAGGCACTGCAGCATGTAGTCAGCCATGTGTGCCAGCCTGCCTAGAGACAAAGACAAGCTGTCCTCTGTGGGAGGTGTATCGTCTGTATCCTCCGTATCCCCCCAGCCAAGCTCCTCCTCCTCATCATCTTCCTTGTCCTCCTAATCCTCCAGAACTGTGGCCTGGCGTGAAAATTTTTTACCTGGCCTATGCTGGTGCAGGAACCTACCCTCCGAGCCACTTGTGAATGACTGGCCTGATAACCATGGAAATGACCCCTCTTCCTCCTCCTCATCCACCTGTGCCACATCCTCTTCCATCATCGCCCCAAGTGTTTTTTCAATGAGACATAGAAGTTGGATAGTAACGCTGAGAACAGCGTCATCGGCACTGGCCATGTTGGTTGAGTACTCGAAACACAGCAATACGGTACACAGGTCTCGCATGGAGGCCCACTCGTTGCTGGTGAAGTGGTGCTGTTCCGCAGAGCGACTGACCCGTGCGTGCTGCAGCTGAAACTCCACTATTGCCTGCTGCTGCTCGCACAGTCTCTCCAGCATGTGCAAGGTGGAGTTCCACCTTGTGGGCTCGTCGCATAGGAGGCAGTGAGCTGGAAGGCCGAAGTTCCACTGCAGCGCAGACAGGCAAGCAGCAGCAGGGTGAGAACGCCGAAAGTGCACACAGACGGCCTGCACTTTCTGCAGCAGCTCTGACATATCCGGGCCGTTTTTTAGGAATTTCTGTACCACCAAATTCAGCACATGCACCAATCTAGGGATGTGCGTCAAACCGGCAAGGCCCAGAGCTGCTATGAGATTTCGCCCATTATCGCACACTACCAGGCCGGGCTTGAGGCTCAGTGGCAACAACCACTCATCGGTCTGTTGTTCAATGCCCATCCACAGCTGCTGCGCAGTGTGGGGTTTATCCCCCAAACATATCAGTTTTCAAAACAGCTTGCTGTCGTTTCCCCCTGGATGTGCTGAAGTTGTTGGTGAAGGTGTTACGCTGAGCGGATGAGGAGGTGGTAGAGGAGGAGGAAGTGCTGTAGGAGGAGGAGGCAACAGGAGGCAAAGAGAAATGCCCTGCAATCCTTGGTGGTGGAAGGACATGCGCCAAATGGCTAGCCGCCTCAGGCCCACCCGCCACTACATTTGCCCGGTGTGCAGTTAGCGAGATATAGTGTCCTTGCCCGTGCTTACTGGTCCGTGTATCAGTGGTTATGTGGACCTTGCCACAGATGGCGTTGCGCAGTGCACACTTGATCTTGTCCCCAACTTGTTTGTGCAGGGAAGGGATGGCTCGCCTGGAAAAGTAGTGGCGGCTGAGAACCACGTACTGTGGGACAGCCACCGCCATCAGGTTTTTAAAACTTTCCTTGTCCACCAGACGGAATGACAGCATTTCAAAGGCAAGGAATTTTGAAATGCTGGCATTCAGGGCCAGGGATCGTGGGTGGGTAGGGGGGTACTTCCTCTTTCTCTCCAGTGTTTGGGAGATGGAGAGCTGTAAGCTTCCATGGGACCGTGTGGAAATGCTTGGGGACGGTGGCGGACGTGGTGGCATTGCTGTCACATGCTTTGTTTGCTGGGTGACAGGTGACACTGGCACTGTAGAGGTGGAGGAAGAGGCCGAGGCAGCAGCAGAAGAGGAAGCAGGAGGAGGCCGAGACCTTTCTTGGATGTTGAGGTAATTATTCCAGTGCAGCTTGTGCCTTGAATTTAGATGCCCGATCATGCAGATTTTGCTCAGGTTTAGAACATTTAGGCCTCGCCTCATGCTATCATTGCATGGAGTGCAAACCACTCGTGTCATGTCGTCAGCACATTGTCTGAAGAACTGCCACATGGGGGAACGCCTTTGAGCTGCCTTTGGTGTGCTAGATCCCTGGGTGTGGTGGGTAGTAGCAGGCGTACTGTCTAGGGGACGCTCGCTCCACTTCTGCACCCTGCTTCCTCTTTTGCTGTACTGGTGCCTCCTGTGCGACCACCATCTCTTCCTGCAAACTGCACACGTCACTCGCATGACCCTCTTTCCATGTGGGGTCTAGGACCTCATCATCCTCCTCCACATCATCTTCCACCCACCCTTCACCACTGCCCTCCTTGTCAGTCTGCACACTGAGGAAAGCTGCAGCAGTTGGCATCTGTGTTTCGTCATCATCAGAGAGGTGCTGCGCTGGTGTTTCCATGTCCTCATCCTGCAACAGAAGTGGTTGGGCATCTGTGCACTCAATGTCTTCCACTTCTGGGGCAGGGCTATGTGGATGGCCCATGGAAAGCACACCAGGAGAGTCATCAAAAAGCATAAGAGTCTGTTGCATGACTTGGGGCTCAGACTGCTTGGCCAATTTACAAGGGGCTGAGGGGAAAGACAGATGGCCATGGGGTTCAGGTGCCAACTCTGAGCTTTCATCAAGAGACCAGGAGGAAGACAATGTGGAGGAACTGGAGGCATTGTCAGCCACCCAATCTACTATCGCCTGTACTTGTTCTGGCCTTACCATTTGTTGAGTGGCATTCGGGCCTACATATAACGTTGAAGATACTGTAGGCTACTCGCACCTGAGGAAGGTGTTTCACTTGTGTGTGTAGCTGGCACAGATCGACCACGTCCTCTCCTTACAACAGGAGCTTCAACAACACCACCAACACCAGCAGCACCAGTAGCACCACAACCACATCCCTTATTTGACGCTCTCCTCATTCTGCCTGCAAATGTACTATGTAGCACTATTTAAGTATTTATTAATACAAAAAAATTAATAATAAATCCTTCTTTTTTTTGGAAAACAGCAACGTAGACACACTTTTTATTTTTGTGCAAAAAATGCACCGCTCACACCAACAGCAGGAACCTCTCCCTATAGAACTAGGAGATGACTATAGAACAATAATCTGTCCCTTACAGGAGCAGCAGGAACCTCTCCCTATAGAACTAGGTGATGATTTTAGAACAATAATCTGTCCCTTACAGCACCAGCAGGAACCTCTCCCTATAGAATTAGGAGATGATTTTAGAACAATAATCTGTCCCTTACAGCACCAGCAGGAACCTCTCCCTTTAGAAATAGGAGGTGATTATAGAACAATAATTTGTCCCTTAGAGGAGCAGCAGGAACCTCTCCATATAGAACTAGGAGATGATTTTACAACAATAATCTGTCCCTTACATGAGCAGCAGGAACCTCTCCCTATAGAACTAGGAGATGATTATAGAACAATAATCTGTCCCTTACAGCACCAGCAAGAACCTCTCCTTTTAGAATTAGAAGATGATTTTAGAACAATAATCTGTCCCTTACAGCACCAGCAGGAACCTCTCCCTTTAGAACTAGGAGATGATTATAGAACAATACACGGTCCCTTACAGCACCAGCAGGAACCTCTTCCTATAGAACTAGGAGATGATTTTAGAACAATAATCTGTCCCTTACAGCACCAGCAGGAACCTCTCCCTTTAGAACTAGGAGATGATTATAGAACAATAATCTGCCCCTTACAGCACCAGCAGGAACCTCTCACTTTAGAACTAGGAGATGATTATAGAACAATAATCTGTCCCTTACAGTACCAGTAGCAACCTGACCCTATAGCAGTAGGCAATGATTTTAGAACAATAATCTGTCCCTTACAGCAACAGCAGGAACCTGACCCTATAGGAGTAGGCGATGATTTTAGAACAATAATCTGCCCCTTACAGCAACAGCAGGAACCTGACCCTATAGGAGTAGTCGATGATTTTAGAACAATAAGCTGTCCCTTACAGCAACAGCAGGAAGCTGATCCTATAGGAGTAGGCAATGATTTTAGAACAATAATCTGTCCCTTACAGCAACAGCAGGAACCTGACCCTATAGGAGTAGGAAATTATTTTAGAACAATAATCTGTCCCTTACAGCAACAGCAGGAACCTGAACCTATAGGAGTAGGTGATGATTTTAGAACAATAATCTGTCTCTTACAGCAACAGCAGGAACCTGACCCTATAGGAGTAGGAGATGATTTTAGAACAATAATCTGTCCCTTATAGCAACAGCAGGAACCTGACCCTATAGGAGTAGGGGATGATTTTAGAATAATAATCTGTCCCTTACAGCAACAGCAGGAAACTGACCCTCTAAGAGTAGGTGATGACTTTAGAATAATCTGTCCCTCAAAGCAGTAGACTCTACCTAGTCCAGAATCAGATCATTCTGTAATGCAGGATGAGATCTGCAACTTGTCCCTCAAAGCAGTAGTAGTAGTATCTCTACCTATTCCAGAATCAGATCGTTCTGTAATGCAGGATGAGATCTGCAATCTATTCCTCAACGCAGTAGTAGTAATCTCTACCTAATCCAGAATCAGATCGTTCTGTAATGCAGGATGAGATGTTATTATATCTGCAATTTGTCCCTCACAGCGCCGGCAGTATCCTCTCTCTACACTAGCCTGAGAGCATGTGACATGCAGCACTACGTGACTCCAGTTTATACAGAGGCTGGGTCACATGATGCACTGGCCAACCACAGCCATGCCATTAATAGGCATGGCTGTGATGGCTTCTAAGGGCAAACCAGTAAAACCCTTGTTGATAGGCTGCCCTGCAGCTATTCAACAGGCAGGATCAAATACCCAAACCCAAACCCAAATTTTTTTTTCAAATGTCCGGGTTCGGGTCCGGGTCATGGACACCCCAAAGTTCGGTATGGACCCGAACTTTACAGTCCGGGTTCGCTCAACTCTAGTCATTGATTGATTTAGTCACCTTCATTTAAAATGTTCAGACCCTCTGTATATGAAAACTGTTTTTACCATTGAATCATGTGTACATACATTAGTTCTAAAACTGGTCCATTCAATCTTAAACATGAGAACTAATTAGCTTATCTTAAAGACAAGTACTTGACTAATGTGGGTTTAATGTGGTGTCCACAAGTTTGATAAGGTACTAAAATGTTATTCCTGGAATTTATAGGTGCGTACACCTTATAGCACTAAAAATGAACCATGCCATTCCTCTTGCTATCACATCTAACAGTACTTTTGTATGGGGTCTGTTGGAGTCTTTTTATCTCCTTCTCTCATGTCACAGCTTTCTCACAATCTCTAGATTGCAGCTGTGACTAGAATTCTGATTAGTATATTTGAAGGCAAAGATGAAACATGCATGCTTTCTGGCTATGGTTAAAACATCCCTCATTTCTTGATTGTCTGGAACTATCTTATTTTCTCTTGCATTCTATCAAGCAATAGAAACAATAAATACTCCAACCAACTGGGAAGGGAAATACAGAAGAACCCAAGGTAATGTAAAAGTAAGTAAAGTTTATTTAAATACTGAGTTTTCAGAGTAGCTATCTAGATTGTTTAAGAGTGGGAATTTAGGGTTTTCCCTTGAAAGTTCAATAAATCTGGGGAGAATTTGGCAAAATGTTACCATTTTGGTGGAATGCACTGGAGTTGATGGGGAAAACAAACTGTGGTCTTTGCTGTTTTTTTCATGGTGCAGTGGGCTTTTAAAAGAGTTTCCAAGAGTTTTGGAAGCTCCTTTTAACTATCTTGGACAGTATCATCTTTCACAAAAAGCAGCTAGTTTGCCCTTATTACTGGAAGAAAATACAGGCATTGAAAATTACAATTACACATAAAAAAGGGAAATAATATGAATTCTGAAGATCACTAAATGAAATAAACTAAACTACACCAAAAATGTTCTCTAAATAAGAGAAAAAGTAAAATAAGGCTGGCCATACACAGTTCAAATCCTGCTGAACCAAACAAGATTTAATAGGCAGGCTGAATTAGCAAGTTGATCGATGGATCAACTTGGGTACAACCAGACTACGTGATTTGCTTGTGATCATCGCAAGTGGCTGCTATAGCCGCTAGCGATATTACTGTCTTCAAACCATGGTGGAAGGAAAGGAATTTGCACCATCTATGGTCTGCCTAACTTTCAGCTTAAATTGACAAAATAGATTTCAGGTACATCAAACAAAAGGTGTGCCAAAATCTTACAATTTGTTTGGTTTAGAAAGTATCCACATCGTGTGTAACCCTAAGTGGAAAAGCCTGTACTATGCCATGTAGAGTTGCCACCTCATCCCTTTAATCCAGGACACATATTACTTACACAGGTTCTGTGGCTGATTAAGGTGGTAATTAAACTCACTTGGTGCCTTATCTGCATTAAATTTGCCTCATAACTAGAGTTGAGCGAACCCGGACTGTAAAGTTCGGGTCCGTACCAAACTTTGGGGTGTCCGGGACCCGGACCCGAACCCGGACTTTTCAAAAAAAGTCCGGGTTCGGGTGCCTGTGGGGTTTCAAACCAT
>BLSH010410325.1:523104-558232 GCA_018402905.1 Glandirana rugosa | reverse complement strand
GTTGCTTTAAGGGAAAGATTATTGTTCTAAAATCATCTCCAAGTTGTACAGGGAAAGGTTCCAGCTGTTGCCTTAAGGGAAAGATTATTGTTCTAAAATCATCTCCAAGTTGTACAGGGAAAGGTTCCAGCTGTTGCTTTAAGGGAAAGATTATTGTTCTAAAATCATCTCCAAGTTGTACAGGGAAAGGTTCCAGCTGTTGCTTTAAGGGAAATATTATTGTTCTAAAATCATCTCCAAGTTGTACAGGGAAAGGTTCCAGCTGTTGCTTTAAGGGAAAGATTATTGTTCTAAAATCATCTCCAAGTTGTACAGGGAAAGGTTCCAGCTGTTGCCTTAAGGGAAAGATTATTGTTCTAAAATCATCTCCAAGTTGTATAGGCAAAGTGTATTCTAGCCACATACAGCCATATTATTGTTAGAAAATCATCTCCAGGTTGTATAGGCAAAGTGTATTCTAGCCGCATAGAGCCATATTATTGTTAGAAAATCATCTTCAAGATCTATAGGGAAAGTGTATTCTAGCCCCATAGAGCCATATTATTGTTCTAAAATCATCTCCAAGTTGTATAGGCAAAGTGTATTCTAGCCACATAGAGCCATATTATTGTTCTAAAATCATCTCCAAGTTCTATAGGGAAAGTGTATTCTAGCCGCATAGAGCCATATTATTGTTCTAAAATCATCTCCAAGTTCTATAGGGAAAGTGTATTCTAGCCGCATAGAGCCATATTATTATTATAAAATCATCTCCAAGTTCTATAGGCAAAGTGTATTCTAGCTGCATAGAGCCATATTATTGTTATAAAATCATCTCCAATACAACTTGGAGATGATTTTATAACAATAATATGGCTCTATGCGGCTAGAATACCCTTTTCCTATAGAACTTGGAGATGATTTTATAACAATCATATGGCTCTATGCGGCTAGAATACACTTTGCCTATAGAACTTGGAGATGATTTTATAACAATAATATGGCTCTATGTGGCTAGAATACACTTTGCCTATACAACTTGGAGATGATTTTAGAACAATAATATATGCGGCTAGAATACACTTTGCCTCTAGAACTTGGAGATGATTTTATAACAATAATATGGCTCTATGCGGCTAGAATACACTTTCCCTATAGAACTTGGAGATGATTTTAGAACAATAATATGGCTCTATGCGGCTAGAATACACTTTGCCTATACAACTTGGAGATGATTTTAGAACAATAATCTTTCCCTTAAAGCAACAGCTGGAACCTTTCCCTGTACAACTTGGAGATGATTTTAGAACAATAATCTTTCCCTTAAAGCAACAGCTGGAAACTTTCCCTGTACAACTTGGAGATGATTTTAGAATCTAAAATCATCTCCAAGTTCTATAGGGAGAGGTTCCTGCTGTTGCTTAAAGGGACAGATTATTGTTTCTTGCACAAAATTAAAAAGTGCATCTACATAGCTGGTTTAAAAAAAAAAAATTCTAAAAACTACATTTGCGGCCAGCGGTGCATTTCTTGCACAAAAATAAAAAAAAGCAGTGTTGGCTACCTCCTCCTCCTCCACCACCACTTTCACCGTCTCCTCAACCTCCAACTCCACATCTACCTCTATTTTTCCGAACCCGGACTTTATACGTAAGTTCGGCCGAACTTGCCGAACCCGGACTTCCAGAGGTTCGATCAACTCTACTCATAACCTGTGAAATTCATATGTGTCCTGGATTAAAGGGATGATGTGGCAACCCTAATGCCATGCTGCAAAAAGGACCATTTCTCTGTGTGAAGCAGTGGCGGCTGGTGTTTTTTTTTCTGGGGGGGTGGCAAACAACCACCCCCCGTTGGTCGGTCGGGTGGCGGGACCCCCCCGGCACTTACCATATTGGTTGCGGGTGGCGGTTGGGTTCCTGCGGGAAGCTGGCAGGTTGTGGGCTTCAGTGGGCTTAAGTGGGCAGTGGGCGGATTGCGGGCTCCAGCTGGCAGTGGGCTTCTGTGGGCGGCAGACGGGCTCCTGTGTCTTCTAACACTGTGGCTTCCGCCATGTCATTCCTCCCTCCTTCTCCAAGGCGTCCAATAGGATCGCCTGTCCTTTCAGCCAATCGGATGATGGGTCTCAGACCCGCTTCCTGATTGGCTGGGAGGAGGATCAGTGTGGCGATACAGATAATCATTTGCTATTGTCACACAACTGGGTAAGATTGGTGTGCAATGCTCTGTGCCTCAAGCCCACCCTTTTTGAAGCCTATTAGAGCCTCTGGCTCTAATCACGTGCTTAAAAAAAAACACCCCCCTATTGAAATCCATAGTCCGGCAACCTGCTATGTAGATCAGAGGGCATGATGCATGGATAGGGGGGAGGCACCCATGCACCCCTAGGTCAGAGTTCTCCAAACAGCAGGGAACATGAGCTTTCCTGGTTTAACAGGTACAGGTCTGATTCAGTAGCATAATTGTCTTTCTCTAAAGCCGTTTGTTGTGATGCACATGAAACATATTTAACTGATTTAAACTGAAAATTTTAGGGGCATATGCACACCAGTGTGCTACTCTGGGGAAAAAATGCAGCCTTATCCAATTGTGTGTGCATTGCAAACTATTTCAACTATTCCATTTAAATGCATTGTGTGGGATCAGCTCTAGTTGGGATCGCTTTTCCTGGGATAAAAGCAGTTTCGCACAGCAGGCTTCATAAAATTCTGGCTTTCAGCCAGGTTTATTTAAAAGGTTGCACAGCAACAGAAATCAAAACAGAAAAACGAAAACCTTGCCTTCTGGCGTTAACATAACAGTATAGTTTCCCTCACTATACAGTGTGGGGCTGGACCCCAACACCCACAAAACATAAGCAAATGCAAACCTTTTCTTTAAAGTCCAAACACCGAAATTGAGCTCACTCAGATTGTTCCTTCTGAGTCCCAGGCCAGAGCACAACTGAGAGCTCTTCCTGGTAATTTAAGCCACCTGCCGGTGGACTTCAATGGACCAAAACTCCAGACCAGAACCAGCCCAGCCACTGTTGCAGGTAATACCTGTGCTGGACTCCACCTAGTCCAATCTATATGAATGCATGCGAGGTGACAGGTAGCGTCCATCTACGAGTTCACCTTGCATACTGTCACATATCCTCTCCCTCTGCTCAAGTCCCTGTGGCTGAGCAACTGTTCCAACCATGCAGGGGACCCGGGAGAGGGCATCCACGTTGTTTTGGAGTCTACCTGCTCTGTGTTCCACTGTAAACTTGAATGGCTGTAGGGCCAGGAACCACCTAGTCACATGGCTATTTTTCTCCCTGTTGTCACACATCCACTTCAGGGGGCATGGTCGGTGACTAGCCTGAATCGTCTTCCCAGCAGATAATACCTGAGGGCCTCTAAGGCCCACTTGATGGCCAAGCATTCTTTTTCAACAATGGCATAATTTCTTTCATGCTTGTTGAGCTTCCTGCTCAGGTACACAACCGGGTGCTCCTCACCATCTCTGACCTGGGACAGTACGACAACTAGTCCCACCTCAGAGGCGTCTGTCTGTAAGACAAAATCTTTGTAAAAGTCCAGGGTGGCGAGCACCGTTTGTACACACAGGGCCTGCTTCAACCCTTTGGAATGCTTTCTCTGCCTCCGGATTCCATTTCACCATTACCGACCCTCTACCCTTTGACAGGTCTGTTAGAGAGACGGCAATGGTGGCAAAGTCTGGAATGAAGAACCTAGAGAACCCTGTGATCCCCAGGAATGCATTCGCCTGTTTCTTATTCACTGGTTTGGGGCCACTTTTGTATCGCCTCGATCTTATTGGTCTGGGGTTTGACCAGTCCCCGACCATTAACATACCCAAGATATTTGGCTTCCTCCAGGCCTATGGCACACTTCTTTGGGTTGGCGGTGAGACCTGCTTCCCGAAGGGAATCTACCACTGCTTGTACTCGGGGCAGGTGCGATTCCCAATCTGGGCTGTGGATGACCACATCATCCAAATAGGCGGCTGCATAGGTCTGATGTGGCCTCAACCTTTTGTCCATCATTCTCTGAAATGATGCAGGGGCCCCATGCAGATCAAACGGCATTTGCTTGTACTGGAAGGACCCCTCGGGAGTAGAAAAAGCTGTTTTTTTCCTTTGTGGACTCCGTTAGGGGGATCTGCCAGTAGCCTTAGTAAGGTCTAGGGTTGTTATGTACCGGGCCCCTCCCAACCTGTCCACTAGTTCATCAACCCGTGGCATCGGATATGCGTCAAACTTAGATACGCTATTTATCTTCCTAAAGTCATTACAGAACCTGATAGTGCCATCGGGGCTTTGGGACCAGCACTATGGGGCTCGACCAGGCACTGTGGGACTCCTCTATCACGTCCAACTCTAACATGTTTTTTATTTCCATCGCAACTGCCTCTCGTCAAGCCTCAGGTATCCTGTAGGGCTTTACATTTACGCAGACTCCTGGTTCTGTAATTATATCATGTTGTATTACAGTGGTTAGTCCGGGTAGGGGAGAGAAAAAAATTCTATTTTTACTTATACATTCATTAACGTCATTTTGTTGCGTCACTGACAAGGATCCAGTTATGGGGACATCCGGTGTCATGGGTAACCTGTCCCTTTGAGGAGTGGGCACTGCCATTAAAGTCTCTCGGTCCTTCCAAGGTTTCAAGAGATTAACATGATATATTTGCTCAGGTTTCCTTTTCCCTGGCTGGTAAACTTTGTAGTTTACTTCCCCTACTTTTTCTTTCATTTCAAAGGGACCTTGCCAGTTGGCTAGGAATTTACTTTCAACCGTGGGGACCAGCACCAGCACTCTGTCTCCGGGGTTGAAAGTCCGGGTTTTGGCACCCTGATTATAAACCCTCCTCTGGGCTTCCTGGGCTCGCTCCATATGTTCCCGTACTAGGGGCAGGACAGCTGCAATTCAATCCTGCATCAAGGAGATATGCTCTATGATGCTTCTATACGGGGTGGGCTCTCCTTTCCACGTTTCTTTTGCAACATCTAGCAAGTGCCTGGGGTGTCTACTGTACAAGAGTTCAAACGGGGAATAACCCATAGACTCCTGCGGAACCTCTCGTATGGCAAACATGAGATAGGGTAGCAAAAAGTCCCAGGTTCTCCCATCTGTATCCACCACCCTTTTCAACATACTTTTGAGGGCCTTGTTAAACCTCTCCACCAGACCGTCAGTTGGAGATTTTGTACAGCTTGCACAACTCTTTGGTTACCCGGGACATAAGATCCGTTAAGATCTCTTTTGGGATCCCCACCTGACTAAACACCTGGACCAACTCCTTGGCAATAGTTTTAGCGGAGGTATTCCATAAGGGGAGGGCTTCAGGATAGCAGGTTGCATAGTCGAGTGTTACCAGAATGTGCTGGTGGCCCCGAGCAGACTTTATCACTGGCCCCACCAGATTCATGCCAATTCTCTCAAATGGCACTTCAATGATGGGTAGTGGGACAAGTGGGCTGCGAAAATGCGAAAATGGGGTGACGGTGCAGTGATTTGACACTCGGGACATGATTCACAATATTCCCGAACATCCGCATGCAATCCAGGCCAGAAGAATCTTTGGGTTATTCTCTGCTTGGTCTTCTCTACACCCAGATGCCCCCCCATTATATGACCATGGGCCAAGTCTAGGACCATCCTGCGGAAGGGTTTGGGAACCACCAGCTGTTCTACCTCGTCCTCACAATGTTTTACCACTTGATAAAGCAAATTATTCTTAAGAGCCATGTAAGGGAAAGACATCCTCCAGTTAGGTTCCACAGGTTCCCCATCCATCACTTTAACGTTCTCTCTTGCTCTATTGAGAGTGACATCTTGTAATTGCTCTGTACAAAAATCTTTCCTCCTGACCTCTAAGTCAGGGGTCACATTCTGTCCACTCTCACTATTGGAGTCAGAGATGTTCTCAAGCTGAGAGCTGTCTTCCAGCTCTTCCGGTTCCCCAGCCATTACCGGAAAAGGGAGAGGGTTTCCTTCTTCCTCTGTCCTGCCACCCATCTCTCCTTCCATTTGGCAAAAAGGGTCTGGTGAAAACTCCTGTGCTTCCTCAGCAGGGGGAGCTCTTTCCTCCAGGCTCTCTGTGCCTTCCCACAACCTCCAAAAATGGGGAAAATCCCTCCCCACAAGGTCTTCATGAAGCAGGGAAGGTACCACTCCCACTAAATGGATCACTCTGCCGAAAGGGGTGTCAATCTCGACCAGTGTCTTCTGGTAGTCACAAATATCCCCATGGATGCAAATGACCGTGACAGTGCTAGGGTGTAACCTCGCCAGATTTTGACCAATGTTATCACACTACCAGAGTCAAGCAGTGCAGTAACGGGTTTCCCGTCAATAGCAATCACACACAACTGCTTCTCTATGCGATTTGAACATGATGCTATACATGCGACCTGTGCAAAAAGAGAAATATGGCTATTCACATGAGCATTATCACATTGCATGGGTTCATCACTCAGGGGACAATTGGCAACAATATGTCCCAATGCATGACATCGGTAGCACTGTATGTGCTCTATACCCAGTCCTCTCAAGGGTCCCCAAGACTTTCCTGGCTTCTTTGGCCAATCTCCAGGTCTAGAGCCCATAGTCTCTTTAACTGCAACAGTCTTATCAAACTTCCTCTCGCCCTTGACCCTTGGAACAGTCTTACCAGGTCCACCGGGTGATCTTTCACCCCTAGATACATTGGAGTGGGGGGCAGAAGGGTTCAGCAAGACCTCAGAACCCATATATCTCTCCACGAGGTCTATGAGTTGGTTGGCCGTTTCGGGGTCCCCATGACTGACCCATTTCCATGACCACGCACTCTACAATCTGGAAAAGTCTCTGGCTGAAGCCACTTCCTGGTGAGGTGAAACAAGTCAAAAATTTGGGAGCGGGGTGGCTGGTCAGGTCCACTGATGCACCCGTTGGGCCTGGATGGCCATGATGACACCCAGGCATGCGAGTATCTTCGCTTTTAAAGTCTCATAATCCTGGGCCTTGTCTGGTTCAAGATAAAAATAGGCCTTTTGGGGCTCTCCTGTCAGGAAAGGTGCCAATAGTCCTGCCCATTGGTATTTTTGCCAACCTTCCCTCACAGCGACTCTTTCAAAGGTGGTTAGGTATGCCTCCACATCATTGGCTGGCGTCAGATTTTGCAGATAGTAGCTGGCATGTACCAACTTCTGTTCCACTGGCACAGGAGGTGCGGACCCCTTTTTTAGCTACACAAGAGCCTCCACCAGCTGACGGTTGATCTCCTGCTGGGCTTCATATTGTCTGCGACTTTCCTCCGGCTGTGCTTCATGTTGTCTGCGACTTTCCTCCAGCTGTGCTTCATGTTGTCTGCGACTTTCCTTCCACTGTGCTGCAGCAGCTTGTGCGACTTGGAGGTTAGTCTCCCACTGAGCCGAAGTCACCTGTAGCAAGGCCTTCAAGATCTCCTCCATTGCGAAAAGGTGCCCGCTGAGTCCACCACGTGTGAGGGATCAGCTCTAGTGGGGATTACTTTTCCTGGGATTAAAGCAGTTTCGCACAGCAGGCTTCATAAAATTCTGGCTTGCAGTCAGGTTTATTTAAAAGGTTGCACATAAACAGAAATGAAAACAGAAAAACAAAAACCTTGCCGTCTGGCGATAAACTTAACAGTATAGTTTCCCTCACTATACAGTGTGGGGCTGGTCCCCAACACCCACAAAACATAAGCAAATGCAAACCTTTTCTTTAAAGTCTAAACCAGTGGTTCTCAACTCCGGTCCTTGGGACCCACTAACAAGCCAGGTTTGCAGGATAACTGAAATACATCACAGGTGATATAATTTGCTGCTCAGTGATTGCAGTATTCTAGTCTGCATCTCCCCAAGGTAATACCTAAAATCTGGCCTGTTGGTGGGTCCCGAGGACCAGAGTTAAGAACCACTGGTCTAAACACCAAAATTGAGCTCACTCAGATTGTTCCTTCTGAGTCCCAGGCCAGAACACAAATGAGAGCTCTTCCTGGTAATTTAAGCCAACTGCTGGTGGACTCCAGTGGACCAAAACTCCGGACCGGAACTAGCCCAGCCACGGTTGCTGGTAATACCTGGGCCGGACTCCACCTAGTCCAATCTATATGAACGCATGCGAGGTGACAGATAGCGTCTGTCTACTAGTTCACCTCGCATACTGTCACAGCATGCATTGCAGATCACAATTTTGTGGTACGAATGGGCCCTGAGCAAATTTCACCTAGGCTGCTCAATGAGCCAAATGAGAGTTTCTGCTTCAGTAAATTTGTACAGACAAATCAGTAATTTCACAGAAAAATCTATTTCACAGAAATCACTCCACTGTGACAACAAAGAGCTTATAACCTCCTCTGAACAAGTACCATTAACCAAGATAAAATTAATAATAGAGGTCATAGGTACTTTCAAGCAAACTTTTAGTCGAACATGGAAAATTTTCTAGATGCATGACCTGCACGTTACTTCACAAATGTATAAAAATGTTTTATTTGCCAACTTTATACTTTATTATTAGAGTATCCAAACCTACTGGTCAGTGCCCAAATTAAGGAAACACTTGCACTAGTGGCGGCCCGATCATTAGGGGTGCAAAGTGCCGCCCCGCCATCCATGCATCCGGCCACCTAATCTACATGCAGGGCGCCGAACACATGGATTCAAATTGCGCCCTGAGCTTACCCAGTTGTGTGATGTGTGCAGCGGTGGTTGGAGCGGAGGAGGAGGCGGGGGTGCTGGCAGTAGCCAATGAGTGTGCAGTCTCCACCAGTGACGTGCTCTGTCCACCTGGCTGCTCTCAGTAGTCTGCCGAGAAGGAGGGGATAAGTGAGGACCAGCTGTCATCCTCACTGCACCTCTGCTTCTAGGAAATGCACACAGCCAGGGAACTCTGCATCTGTGTGTGTCTACTCCCTGCCACCCCTCCCCGCCATTGTGCTGCTGGCATGAGAGAGAGGGGGCTGCAGAGATAGAAGCCAGCTATCCTCTCGGCTGTGTATGGCTGCGGGCTGCTTCCCCTGCAGATCAGTGCCAAGAGCGGGATCTGTGTAAACCCCGCTCACTCTCTGCTCTTCCCCACCATCCTGGCAGTCAGGGGGGTAGAGGGTTGGTGAGTGCCGTCCATGACCCAACCAACCGGGGGGGACAATTGTTTGCCGCCCCCCCCAAAATAAAACCAGCCGTCACTGACTTGCGCTCAAAAATATACTGGGCTGAGTTGGGCTTTAACCATTTGCCGAACGCGCAGCGTGACAGCGGCAAAGTGGTTCGTTATCGCGAAACGGCGTCACCTGACGGCGGCTGCAATAACTAGTATTGTGAGCATGCGTGCACCGCCGGAGGTGCGCTCGCGCGCTCACTGGGTTCTGGGGGGCCAGGGAGCGGGTAGGGTGGACTCAATCGCCACTGGCTACCCGTGATCACTCCCCCAGAGTGAAGGAACGGAGGTCCGTGTATGCAAACATGGATCTCCTTTCTGACAGAGGGGGAAGGGCTGTGATCACAGGCTTCCTGTATATGGAAACAGTGATCAACCCCCCCACCAGCCCAGCCCCCACACAGTTAGAACACAAACAGGGAACACAGTTAACCCTTACAGCGCTCCCTCCAGGTTAACCCCTTCACTGCCAATAGCATTTACACAGTAATCAGTGCATTTTTATAGCACTGATCCCTGTATAAATGCCAATGGTCCCAAAAAAGTGTCAAAATGGTCCGACATGTCCGCCGCAATATTGCAGTACCACTAAAAATCACAGATCACCGCCATTACTAGGGAAAAAAATAAATAAATAAAAGCTCCAGAAATTAATTCTCATTGTTCGTAAACGCGGCAACTTTTGCGCAAACCAATCAATAAACACTGATTGCGATTTTTTTTTACCAAAAATATGAGGAAGAATATATATAGGCCAAAACCGATGAAAAAAATGTTTTTTTATATTTTTTTGGGATTTGTATTTTAGCAAAAATTAAGAAAATTGTTTTTTTTTGCATAATTGTCGCTCTTTTTTTGTTTATAGCTGCGATCAGAAATGACGCAGAGGTGATGCAATACTACCAAAAGAAAGCTCTATTTGTGGGGAAAAAAAGGACACACATTTCGTTTAGGTACAGCATTGCAAGACCACGCAGTTGTCAGTTAAAGCGATGCAGTGGCGAATTGCAAAAAATCCTCTGGTCCTAACGTGTGAAATCCTTCCAGGGCTGAAGTGGTTAAGTAGCCTTTAAGTAACTACAACTTTAATTAAAACTTGTTATATGTAACCTGCTGAAGTTGACCCCTGTTTCTGATAATGTTAAAAAAGAGAAAATACTGCGCTAATCAGTGAAATTGTGAGCAGCCAGCACAAACAGCCTTAACAAAATACTGGATTACAGATGGTTATAAAAAATGTGCAGCGCATGAGCATAAACGTGAAAATAAGCCCCCTGATCGAGGCACTGAGAGTAGATTGAGAAAAAAACATAAATCACAAACATGAAATGTACAAAAGAATATTGCAAAATGTAAATGTAACCACACTGTAATATGGTAAGATGAAGTTCAATAATATTAATCCACCAGTGAAGAAATTTGTCTCTTAAACATGAAACAAAAAAGTCTGAAGTGACTGAAAAGTAAATGAAACGTGAAAAAATCTTCAACTGTGCAAGATAAAAACACCATGTACGAATAGGGTACTCTTACCAGAAATACCTGGTATACAGGCATGTAGGTCGGATTCACAGGACGTCAGGCATCCACAGAATGGAGTAGCGATGAAAGACCAGTCGTTCAACGACTTGAAGGGACCAGGCTGGTTTACAGGTATGCAGGTCGAATTCAATCACTGGCATCCAGGACGTCAGGCATCCACAAATTGAGGTGACGATAAAGGACCGGTCGTCCAACCACTTGAAGGGACCAGGCTCCAGATGTAGAGGCAAGAGTATAGGGATCCAGATAGTATCACAGCAAGCCTCAGTAGGAAATAAAAGCTACATAGTGTGATACTGTATAACCAGATACGGTTTATTTATAAAATTGTTGCACTTACATGCTAAAAACTAGTAACAGGCACATGGAATTCCAGGTAAGTAAAAAAAGGCGCAGTAGATGGGAGCAGGATCGTCTACCCAAGAGTGGGGTTGCTGTGATACTATCTGGATCCCTATACTCTTGCCTCTACATCTGGAGCCTGGTCCCTTCAAGTGGTTGGACGACCGGTCCTTTATCGTCACCTCAATTTGTGGATGCCTGACGTCCTGGATGCCAGTGATTGAATTCGACCTGCATACCTGTAAACCAGCCTGGTCCCTTCAAGTCGTTGAATGACTGGTCTTTCATTGCTACTCCATTCTGTGGATGCCTGACGTCCTGTGAATCCGACCTACATGCCTGTATACCAGGTATTTCTGGTAAGAGTACCCTATTCATACATGGTGTTTTTATCTTGCACAGTTGAAGATTTTTTCACGTTTCATTTACTTTTCAGTCATTTCAGACTTTTTGTTTCACGTTTAAGAGACAAATTTCTTCACTGGTGGATTAATATTATTGAACTTTCTGATAATGTTGGTTGCTTGTTGCCATGATCCAGTGACTCAAATAATTTCACTGGCCTGAAACAAATTTGCAGATTAAACATTCTACTTCTTTTACTTCACTTGCCATATACAATACCTCTTACAGGCCAGTGACGCAGAGTATTCATGCCACAGAGTATCCAGGCATTTAGCATTACCCTTTTGGTAGGGTAATTGTATAGTGTTATTGATGTCTACTATAAGAACATAAAGTAAACACTTTAAAACTTCAAAGTTCAATTTTAGAGGGTGGTTAAAATGTCTTCTATATGATGCATTGCCATTTATTCAATATCTACAGCAGTGAAAGTGTTACATTTCAATGCCATATAATAGCACTGAAAACTGTAAGTCTGAGGGGGCATGACCGGATGTGAGGACGGGCGGCAGCGTGTGTGCCCTCTCCTCTCCACCATGATAAAGCAGTGGAAGCGGGGAATCCAGGATCCATGAGCCGTGGCAAGGAGAACGCTGGCTGACTCGGCTACTCCAGCCAGACAGTCGATTGGGGAGATGGACCAAAGGCCAGATGAACGAAGCAGCGGCATGGGGTGAGAACCCCGCCGCACCCCCTACCTGGGAAAGAAAGGGTCCGATGAGCAAGCCAGTGGAGCAGCTGCTCCAACCAGCCAAGCCAGGAGCCAGCCTAACGGAGCTGCAGCGTAAAGGTGAGAGACTCGCCGTGCTCCTGACAGGTAAAGCGGAGAAAGGCGGGAGGGACGGGGGAAGTGTGAGAGGCTCCCCCACCCCACATAGAGCAGCTGATTTGAGCATCAGGGCTGGAGCCGGGAGCATCAGTAGCCACCCTGGGAGACCAGAGGGCTGGTCGGAGTAACGGGATAGTCGGGATACCCGAGGGTAAGACACCGTCAGGTTTGAAGGAATGCACAGGCTCAGGTCCTAGTGCCGTGCCCGGGACAGCCTTGGGGAGATAAAATTGGAAGAGAAGTGGACTGCCTCAAGGGGAATATCAACTCCCCCTGTCCCCCCAAGCGTAGAGCGGGGGAGCTAGGTAAGGGTTAGCAGACTTGAGGGAGGGGTGAGAGGCCTCCAGTGCTTGTAGGAGCATAGAAGAAATAACTTTCCCCACAGGGCTGAATCGCCCAGTAGGCTACAGCATTTACATGGTTAATGGATTTATTGTTGCAGTACATATTGTAACACTGGGACTCTCCTTTTTTTTTTACCCGGTCAATTGACCACTTGCTTTATTGCACTTTTTTGTAGTTTACACAGTGTATAGCAAGCAGCTTGTCTCTGGCACCTCAAGATAGGATCTGTAGCTGCATAGACAAGTTTTAATACCTCTCAGTATTGTCTCTTAAAAAGAACTTGAAAAAGCCATTTATAAGACGCCTAAAGGAAGTGAACCGCAGTATATGAGACTTGGTGTCCCCACTCTCCTATACTCTGTCTTTATATCATTCTGTTATATTCCCCGCAGCTGACACTTGAGGTCGGCATGATTGTAGTGGTTCCACACGTTACAAGCCATAACACATTACCGTACAAAGTTGCATATTGGGAGTGGCAAAGCTGGTGTTGCATTGGCACAGCCTTTTTTTTTGTCAAGATGTCAAAAAAAGGCAACCAGGCTGCCACCAAACTGGAGAAGTATGCACATAATTCCACTCCCACTAAAAGCAGCCAGCCTGTAACTCAGATAAAAAATCAGGCAGGGACTGCTGCGACAAGAAAAAGCCAAGGCATAACAGAGACACCAGGAAGGCGTGGGGAAGGGAGGTGGGGAGTACAATTGTTTTTCTGTCATGCTGGTGGAATGGGATTGTTTTGTTTATCAGCTATCACTTTGTATATTTCTTCAGCGGGTTTTGCAAAAAGACATGGGGACCTCCGGCACTGTCACTTAAAAGTGGGCTGTGTCAAGGGATCTCATGTGCCATACGGTTGTGTAGGGGGGAGGGATTGAAATGGAAAACACGGGCACAAAAACACAAGAATAAAGCATAAATTATTGAGTGGGAGGGAGAGTGGGAGGGAGAGTGGGAGGGAATGTGGGAGGGAGAGTGGGGAGGGAAAGTGGGGAGGGAGTGAGGGGAGGGAGGGGGAGGGGGAAGGGAGAATCAAATTTGGAATGCTAGTATTTTCAATCACGTTAACCACGTTAATCACATTGACTGTAATAAAAATATTTGTAAGGTTAGTAACACGGGGTAAACAAATAGAGAATAAGGGGAACCATATAGAAGGGGACACATGCTCTGGGAGGGATGAGAGGGGGAAGGTAGCAGAGCTAAGGAGGAAGGAAAGAAAGGTGCTTTACATTCTGGACTCAAGCAAATGCAGGATGGGAAGGTGAGGGTATGCTCACCTCACGAGGGAAACTCTGTCTTACTTAAAGAGGAATAATTTTCAAACCCAATACCACTCAGTGTACTCTAGAGGGGTGAGTGTTTTGATAAGAACGGGGGTGGCTTTCTCCTGCCGACAGAGCTCTATAGATGAAAAGGGCCGTTATGTCTTTTTGTATTGTACGATGGGAGGGCTAAGGTGTGTAATGGGCAATGTGTACATACCCCCCCCCCTTTGATGCAGAAATACTATAACAGCTGATGAAGTTTGTCGCTGATAAACCAGACATCCCGATAATGATAGTGGGCAATTTTAATATGGTCATGGGTGCAAAATTAGATAGGAATCCAGTAGGGTTGGGAGTAGGAAGGGCAGGAGGGATACTTAACAGAATAGCTAGCGAACTAGGCCTAGTGGATGTATGGAGGATAAGAAACCCAGGGATCCAACAATACTCCTGTTACTCTAGGACTCACACCACCCTGTCTAGAATTGACATGTTGCTGGGAAATGAGGCACTACTCTTTTGGGTAGAGAAGATAGAGTACCAGCCGAGAGGGCTGTCGGACCACTCCCCCCTGGTAGTGGTGCTTGGTCAAGGAAATAGTTATAGGAGAGGCTAGTGGAAAGTCAACCCCTTTTGGCTAGAGGTAATAGGAGATGAGAAGGACTTAATATCTCATTTAAAATAATTTATGAATATCAACAGAGGCTCAGCAGCAGTGGGATCAGTTTGGGACACCTTGAAAGCCTATCTGAGGGGCCTTTTACTACAACGGATTGTTAAAATAAAAAAAACAGTCCCAAGAACGGGAGAGATTAAGCATGAACAAAGCATTAGATGGGGAGAGGCAATATCTTAGAAACCCTACTCCAGAGACATTTCACGGATGGGAGGGAGCTCAACAGGCATAAGAAATATTGTTAACAAAAGCAGAGAATAAACAACTCTTTCTGAGACAGCGCCATTACTCAGAAGGGGAAAGGGTAGGTACTCTGATGTCGTGGATAGTGAGGGCCAATACCTCACAATTAATACCGCATTAAAGAACTGTAAAGGCAATATTACATCACATCCCCAGGAGATCTTGGATCTCTTTAAGGAATACTATAAGCAGTTGTATAGCGCTCAAGGTGTGTGGGGGGGGGGGGGGGTGGGAATTACAGGATTTTTTAGGAGGTCTAGGTATACCAGGTTTAACGGAGGAGGAAAGGAAGTTCCTGGATTCCCCCATTTTACTGGAAGAGATTAGACAGGCAGTAATGACCTTAACTAATCAAAAAACACCAGGACCAGACGGTCTTCCAGCAGAGGTTTATAAAAAATATGGGGAAATACTACTCCCAGAGTTATTGTTGACGCTTAATGAAGTGTTTGAGAGAGGGACCCTGCCCAGATCTATGAGTGGCTCAACCATTATAGTACTACCGAAGGAAGGCAAGGATTTGCTGTACCCGGCCTCGTATCACCCAATAACCTTACTAGATACGGACATAAAAATTCTAGCAAAAATTTTAGCGACTAGATTGCAAAGAATTATTCAAAGAATCATACATCCAGATGAGGCAGGCTTTATCCCTAACAGATCAACAATTACGAATATTAGAAGAGCATTTATGAACCTTCAGGCCCCAGGGCTAAACGGGGGCATGAGGGCTGTGTTGGCCCTGGACGTGGCCAAGGCCTTCGACAGCCTAGAATGGGGCTACCTGTGGGGGCCTTGACAGCGTTCCAAATGGGTCCTAATTTTGTGCGGTGGGTCAGGCTGTTGTACAGCTGCCCCAGAGCAAAAATTTAAATAAATAACATATGCTCAGAAACATTTCAGCTGGAGCGTGGCACAAGGCAGGGGTGCCATTTGTCACCCCTGCTTTTTGCATTGGCTATAGAACCACTTGCAATAGCTATAAGAGTGTCAACCGAGATCCATGGCTTCCGAAGACTAGGTGGTGAGGAGAGGCTGGCTTTATATGCGGATGACGCATTGTTGTTCTTGGGTGACACAGGTGGGTCCCTGATGGCAACAATGAAAATAGTCGAACGCTTTGGACGGATATCTGGGTTGAAAATTAATTGGGACAAATCAACGCTGATGCCCATAGACCCACTCGAGGTAAAGTTGCCATCAGAAGCGGAAACATAGACTTCCGGTTCCGGCACCTCATGTGCGGGTAGTGAAACCGCTCAGCTCCGCTCCCTCGGGCATAATACGGCATCTAATACCGGGACTCAGCCCCTAAAAATACCCAGGATCGAGCGCGGAAGCCCCCAAGCACCCGATGGACAAATATCTCACCACCTCCAGAGCAGATTCCTTGTCCCCGAGCCGAACGAACACTCAGAGCCCGCCGGCTGGGAGCACCAAGATGGCCGCCGCCACGGACCAGGCTCCAGTCACGATGGACGCGCAGGCCCCGGAACCTCAGAACCCGGCACCGCCTGACGAATATGCTAAAATTGCACAGGCAGTAGCAGCGATTCTCCTCCCTAACATTACCCAGGTGGTGGATGCTGCGGTACAGGCAGGTATGTCACAGCTTCGGAGGGACCTAGGGGAACAAGCGCGCAGGCTCTCAGCTGCAGAGGCCAGAATCTCAGACATTGATGATGAGTTCTACCAGATTAATGGCACCCTAGAAAAACATGAAAATGCTTTTGCAGCCATCCAGGAAAAACTTGAGGATTTAGAAAATAGATCCAGAAGGTGCAACCTGAGGATCATAGGCCTACCAGAGAACTGCCCCAACAACGCCCTCATCCACCTATGCTCATCACGCATCCCTGAGGCACTTGGCCTGCCGGCACCCTGCACTGTTGAACATGCACACAGAGTAGGTCCTCCTGATTCAAACCGCAAATCCCCCAGAGCAGTTATAGCAAAATATCTAAATTATGCGGACAAACTAGCAGTACTACAGGCTTTCAGGAGGTCCCGCAACCTCAGAATAGAAGGAGCCAACCTTTTGATATTTGCGGACTATTCCGCCGAAGTTGCACGGAGGCGCAAAGCTTTTCAAGCGATATGCACGGAACTGTTCAAACAAAAGATCCGCAATCTTACGGGTCCAATCCCCCAATGGTGAGCAGCTAACCTTCCAAACACCCAAAGAGGCAGAGACTTACCTCAGATCCAGCTCGGCCAGAACGCCAAGCCCCTCGACTTCCCATGGCCCTGCATCACCAAATTCCAGGGAACAACGGAGCCCCAGGAAAGACCCAGCAAAACGCCTGCGCCCGAATACCAATGGAGGCCCAACACTAACCCACTCTTAAACTGCTGTCTTCTTTTTCGGGGCAACCCCCCCTTCTTCTTGGTGCTCCAGCCCTCGGCGGGGACCCTCGCCCTCAATCGGATCTTCTATCCCGGAACCAAGCTTGAAACTTGACAGGTGAACTCTCTTTTTCAGGCTGAGACCTCCCCAACAGCTTTGTACTTGTCTGTGCCTGAGGAACGGACTAGCCACCCGAGAAAACACAGCACTTGAGGAAAAAAGTGAAGTGCAGAAAGTAGTTATGATAATGTTTTTATTAATGTTATCTCTTGTTCTTTACAGTCTTCCTTCCCTGATTCATCCCCATATTCTGCTGAGAGAAGCTACCGATGTTCAACCCAGCGAGTCTAGATCTCCCACTCCACGAAAACGTGAGTCCTTCCTACACAATACACATGAGATCCGTAGGCAACCCCCCATAACCTATTGCAACTACCCACATTCACGCGAATAGTCTCTTGGAACGTCAAAGGGCTGCGCTCCCCCTCTAAACGAGCCAAGGTCCTCAGATACCTCAAGCGCCTCCGCGCCGATGTGGCTCTGTTACAGGAGACTCACCTCGGGGCGGATGAGCTGCACCGTCTCCAAAAGTCCTGGGTGGGAAGGGTCTTTGGCTCCCCGGTGGTAGGTAGGAAAGCCGGAGTAATTATACTAATACACAAGAACCCCCTATTTTGGAATCAAGCCATGACACTCTAGGCCGCAAAGCCACAATACATCTTAAGCTTCAATCTAAAGAACTCCTGATTTCCAATATTTACGCACCGAACTCTCCCACACAGACATTCTTTCAAGAGACCACTAGGTGGCTCCTAAGCAAACCAAATATTCCCCATTTAGTAGGAGGCTATTTTAACTCCACTATAAGCCCGGAGGAAAACAGATCTTCCTACAAAGCCCCACCACGAAACTCCCTAGGTAAGAGATTTCCCACGCAACTAGAGCAGTTCTTATTAGCTACCAATTTAACGGACACTTGACACCGACAGAGTATACGTTTTACTCCACTCCGCACGGGATTTTCACGAGAATTGACTACATTTTGGCCACCATTCACAAACACAATTTCTGACCATAGCCCTGTATCAATCTCTATTTCAGATTTCACCGCAGCCACTTCCCCCAACATATGGAGATTCCCCTCTTACTTGGCGGGGGACTCTCACTTACAAGAGGTCCTCCGTGCAACATGGGAGGACTACACCTGCAACAACAACTCACATCTTGATAATCCGAACCTTTTTTGGGATGCAGGGAAGGCGGTCCTGAGGGGTAAGATTATTGCCTACGCGACCCACTTTAAAAGAAATGTCACCAAACGCTACGCGGAGGCCAGTAGTCAGTTGAGAGAGGCACAGCAATCTCTCCAACAAAATGGCACCCCTGAAAATCACGCCCGCTGGCAAACGGCCAGGCAGCAATTTGAAGCCTGGGCGGAACACCAAGAACGCATACACACGGCCCGCTGGGACCTTACCCTACACAAACAAGGCAACAAAGCGGGGAAGCTACTGGCTAGGCTCAGTAAAGGCCAACATAAACCCTCTCATATCTCCTCTCTCAAGAATCCAGCGGGAAACCCAACATCTATCCCGAGTGAGATAAACGACATCCTTCGCAGGTATTACTCCTCCTTATTCGCCCCGGACCAACTAGACCCAACAGTCGCCAACACCTTCCTCAATAACCCAGCGCTCCCACAAATAAATTCAGAACAATTAGCCACTTTAAATGAACCAATCATCAGGGACTAAATTGAATACACGATTAAAAACATGCCCAACCATAAATCCCCGGGCCCAGACGGCCTTTCTGCCGAATTTTATAAATTAACAATCTCTTACATCCCCAAGACACTCTCCGACGTATACAATACAATCTGGAGGGGGGCCCATACCTGCTCTCTGGTCACCAGGCCTATATAAAACTAATCGAGAAAAAAGGAAAAGACCCCCAGGAGCCAAGTTCATATCGCCCCATTTCCCTCTTAAATGTAGACTCTAAGCTCTTATCAAAGTTGATTGCCGCCCATCTAGCAAAAATTCTACCGGCAGGATTTGTCCAAGGAAGAACCGCAGCCTCAAACATTAGAAAAGTCCTAGCTGTACTGGATCACGCCAAATCCCACCCCACTCAAAACCTAGCTATAGTCACACTTGCCCCCGAGAAGGCTTTTGACAACGTGAGCTTTCTCTGGTTATCCCAAACCCTCAGCAAATTCGGATTTACAGGCCCCTTCTTACATTTTGTTGAAAGCCTTTACAAGGCACCCACGGCACAAGTAGTAGCAGCTGGATTTATATCGAACTCCTTCCCCCTACATAAAGGCACCAGGCAGGGGTGCCCGCTGTCCCCCCTTTTATTTAATCTAGCACTCGAGCCACTTTTGCGATACCTTATGTTCTGCGCCCCTCTCCACAGCATCAAACTGGGGGAGAAGGAGGTCCGAACCGCCTTGTTCGCAGATGACATACTAATTCTCACCTCCAACCCCACATTAGACTTACCTTTGATTATGGAAACCTTCAACCTTTTCCGACGATGCTCTGGACTGAAAATAACTTCTCCAAGAGTGAAATACTACCCCTCCAGCCAAACCACAGGGCTGGTTGGATATCCTCTTCTCCTCTTCCCATAACCAAGCAATATATCACTTACCTGGGTGTGAACATTGGTAGAGATCCCTCCTCCCTTTACACCCTTAACTATCCCCCTCTAATTACTAAAATTCTCAATCAGCTCGAATCGTGGATGAGCCTGCCACTCTCGCTCTCGGGGAGATGCTGCCTGTTTAAAATGATTGGTTTTGCAAAGTTACTATACCCAATGCAAACAATCCCAATCCTTATCAAACATAAAGACCTCCAAAAATTAGACAGGGGTTTAACAGCCTTCCTGTAGCAACGCAAAAAACCTAGAATTGCTCTAACTAAACTGCGTCTCCCGGGGAGCGAGGGGGGGCTAGGCCTTCCGCATATCAGATTGTACAATTTGTCATGTGTCCTGAGGTGTGGCCTGGATTGGATCTCCAAGGAGTCCAGATACACAAACCTTCCTATTGAATCGGCCCTGGTCCACCCTTACGAGCTAGGAGCTATCCTGCACAGCAACCTGTATAGTCTCCCTCTGCACCTCAAACACAACTTACTGTTGAGAGACACTATCATTGCTTGGAGAAACACAAGAAGGGCTCAGCACTTACATGCTAATATCTCCGAATTCCTGAATATCAGGGGCAACCCGATGTTCATTCCATCGACTAAAGACGAGGCCTTCCAAAAATGGGAACAGCACAACCTCAAAAAGCTAACTGCTCTTTTCGACCCATCAACTGGCCAGGCCTTACCTTTACGCACTCTTCAGGAGAGGTTCAACCTACTGGACCACCACAGGTTCCACCTATTCCAGATTATATCCTTCGTGACCAGGACTTGCCCTGGCCCCCAACTCAGATTCCGACCTTCGGCTCTGGACCCATTGATCCACAACAAAACCTTCCCTGTCTCGCTTATATAGAAATACCTCCTACCCTTTTACACAAAGCACCTGGAGACTTCTTCTATCAAAGCTTGGTCAAAAGAACTAAAGACAGATATCCAACAGGAATCCATTCTGGCTGGCCACAACAAGATTTTGAAGTTGACACCCAACGAGTCATGGAGAGAAATGAAATTCAAGATCCTTCATCGTGCCTATATACCTTACTTCATTCCTGCAACATCCCCTGGCACTAGAACCTGCCCTTGGTACAATACTAGCAACCCAACTCTACTCCATAGATTCTGGCAGTGTTCCAAAGTGGCACTCTTCTGGACCCAAGTACAGTCTCTAATATTCAAAGTCACGCAGCAAGAGGTTCCTTCCAACCCTCTCCTAATGATTCTTGGAGACTGCTCCACCATTTCCTACACAAACACCCCCCCAGGTGCACCGCTAGAACCATGGATTCATCTTTGCCTACTTGCAGCACGCAAAGCCATTATGACCCACTGGACACAAAACAGACCACCCACTATCTCCGAGGTCCAACGGCAACTCAATATCCTCCTGTTCAGAGACCACCTAGACCTTTGGGCCAACAACCAAGGGTCTCAAAAGCGCCTCCACCGTCTTTGGAACTCCTACATCTCTGCCACTTTCTCCAAAAAAGACTAGGAAGGACTCACCCCCTCTTATCTGTACGACCTGAGACATGATCTAAATAATTACAGTGATGCATCCAGGACTGCAAACTCGCTACTTTGCGTTACAAATCTCCAACCACAACCCCTGTCCCCTCTTGTTCAGATAAGCACCAATCCACCATGAACACGGATGGCTACTCTCATTCTCTCAGCAAGTGCATGACTCTGTTTCCGAGAACGCTCTTTGTTTATGTTAGAATTAAGTTTATGTTTTGTTATACTTTTCAGAGGTAGTTCGCTATCCTCCACGCCAAGTGACCCCCAGTCCTACAACTCCTCAATCTGATAGCAACGCTAAATTCCCTTTAAACCCCTGGACACAGACCACCCGCCCTTGGCCCTTCCCTTCCCTCCCATGTTTCGGGGGGTTGGGAGGGGGCAGTGGCGGGACCATAGGTCTCCTTTATCTATCCAGGACCAAATTTCCACCTATCTTGAGCATCAGTACTTATTCGGAACAAACCCCAGTGACTTGGCCTGCAGAATTTCCTCTGGAACCCCCCCTTCCCTTCTACTTCCCCAATTTCTCTTCACACCTATCGGTACATCTCTTCACCCCCCCCTCCTCGTCCCCTTACCCTAGCCCCCTTGAGAAATTGTATCTGTATTACAATGACATGCTTATTCTTCTGTTCAAAAAACTATCAATAAAATTTGATATAAAAAAAAAGAAGCGGAAACATTGAAATCGGTGGACAAAATGAAATATTTGGGAGTGTATCTAACTAAAAACCCAAAGGATTACTTAGAGAACAACGTACGGTTGTACAAGAGTACGGTTACATACACTGCAGTTACCCAGGGCAAGGGGAGGACTGGAGGTCCCACACCCATGGTAGAAACATAGAAACATAGAAAAGTGACGGCAGAAAAAGACTGAGTAGTCCATCGAGTCTGCCCCTTTTTATTTTTTATTTTTTGTATTTTTTTTTACATTAACCTTGTTGTCTGACTATGGATTTATGTTTATCCCAAGCATGTATGAAGCCATTTACTGTTGACTGTCTCACAACCTCTGTTGGTAGTTACTGATGCAACATCTAAATAACTGGAACACCATAGGGGAAATAATGAAAGAGGGTTCAGGACACATTACACTGATAGAGGCTCTGGAGGCAGACTCTCTTCCGAGTATATCCCGACCAACCAGATGGTGGGGAATATTTGGAAGACAGTCAAAAACATATTTAAATACTAAGGATTCACAAAACACTCGCCAATATGGAATAATAAGGAACTGCAGGAATTAGGAAAAATATAAAGATGCAGGGACTGGGACCACTGTGGCTTATACAGCCTCGCTCAGTTGTATACTGGAACAACACTGAAATCCTTTCAGGAACGAAGAGAGGAATATGATATCCCCAATCAAACCTTCTTTAACCACTTACCAACCGGAAGGTTTTCCAGCTTTAGGACCAGAGCACTTTTTGTGATTCGGTGCTGCGTCGCTTTAGCTGACAATTGCGCGGTCGTGCAACGTTGCACCCAAACAAAATTTGCGTCCTTTTTTCCCCACAAATAGAGCTTTCTTTTGGTGGTATTTGATCGCCTCTGCGTCATTTCTGATCGCCGCTATAAACAAAAGAAGAGCGACCATTTTGCAAAAAACCCAAATTTCTTACTTTTTGCTAAAATTCAAATCCAAAAAAAATATATATAAAAAAAAAAATTTTTCACTGTTTTTGGCCGATTTATATAATTCCTCATATTTGTGATAAAAAAAAATTGCAATCGGCTTTTATTGATTGCTTTGCGCAAAAGTGGCCGTGTTTACGGATGATAAGAATTCATTTCTGGGTTTTTTTTTTTTTTACAAGTAATGGTGGCGATCTGCGATTTTTAGCGGTACTGCGATATTGCAGCGGACATGTCAGACATTTTTGACACTTTTTTTGGGACCAATGACATTTATTTAGCGATCAGAAATTTAAATGTCCACTGATTACTGTATAAATGTCATTGGCAGTGAAGGGGTTAACCTGGGGGGGTGAGCTAGGGGTTAACTGTGTTCCCTTGAGTGTGTTCTTACTGTGGGGGGGTTGGGCTAACATGGGCATGAGAGATCTAACTGATCCCAGTGACAGGGATCAGTAGATCTCTCATGCCCCTACTAACAGAGCGGGGAACCGCCTTGTTTACATCGGCGGTTCTCCGTTCTTTCCCTGTGGCCGCTCATCGCGGCTCGCCGGCGGACATCGGGTCTGCCCAAGCCGCGGGCACACTCCTCACTCCTCCTGGTGGCTGTTTGCATATCGCCGCCTTTTTACGGCGATTCACGCTCAGCATCCCGACTGCCGCCGTGTAAATACGGCGCGCGGTCGGGAAGTGGTTAAGTATCTGCAGGTGAAGGACGCTCTAAGAACACAGTTCAGGGAGAACAAGATAGGATGGAGAGAGGCGCCTCTCCTATGGAAAGTGACCCAAGCAAGCAGCCTTAAGGGGCTAATTTCATCTATATATAAAGGTATAAGGGAGCAATTAACAGAAAGCCAAGAGTTACCCTGTAAAAAGGGATGGGAAAGTGATCTGGGGTTAGTACCCGAGGAACACTGGAAACTAATTTTGGAAGCAGGTCCACAATGCACGCTGGCCCCTTCACAAATTATGTCACATTTGATGCTTGTGCATAGGGCATACAGAACCCCCCAAAAACTGTTTAGGTATGGGAGGAGGCAAGATGCTGGATGCCCACAATGTGGAGCCCCAGTGGGGGATTTAATCCACATGATATGGAGATGCCCTAAGCTCAAAAGGTATTGGAAGGAAATCATTAAAAAAATAAACAATGTTTTTAAATCAAGCCTTGCCATGGACCCAAAGATATGTATACTAGGATACGTGAAAAAAGGACAAAAATGGGAGTACTAGAAGGGTCGCAAAATTAGGTGTCTTTTTTTGGCAAGAAAGCTGATTGCTAGAAAATGGTTATCGTGGAACCTCCAAGTAGGGCAGAGTGGGAGAAAGAGGTGAAAGGGGTCATAAGGAATGAACATTTTGTATATAGGAGAAGAGGCAAGGCATCTGAGTTCGATAGAATCTGGGAAAGATGGGTCACACAGGATGAGGGTAGGGTTCAACGGGATGATAGAAGTTGACAGAGACAAGTAGGCATTTTCCGAAGTCCGGGTCTTGGTCAGAAGGAGGGGAAAGAGAGAAGAAAATACTGTGTAAACTTACAGACGGGAAAAGGGTAAATGATGAGTGATGTGGGAGAGAAAATGTTTTTTGTTTTTTTCAAATAATGTTTATAGTAGAATTTGTTTATTGAGCAATGTATAAAGAATAAAGAATAAGCAAAAATAGATGGAAAATTAAGGCAAATACCAAGATGATGCGTAAGAACACTACTCTATATAAGAGTTACATTTGAGAACTTGATGGAAATAGCTGTTCAAGTCTGATTAGGAAAAAAAAAACAAAAAAAAAAACCAAAAAAAAAAACTGTAAGGCTAATGGGTTTCACGCATTATTAAGAACAAGAAAGCATTTGCCCAAGGAATCAGAATATACTTGAAATGCTGAGTTAGTTTACATTTTTTTTTTTCCATTTCTGCACCTCTGCATCCAATGAACTGTAAATCAAGCTTTAGGCTGATATCCGAATATGTAGGAGTATACAGAGGGATACATGACATGTACAGTATAAAATGTGTGTGATTTACTTATATGCTTTTTACTTTTATTAAGTCCTATTATATTAGTAAATAGTGTGGGAGTGATTTAAGCACATTACATATATTTTTTTCACTTAATTGAGCACAGGCAACATAAAATAGATTTTTCTTTTACACCTGATTAGATAAATTAACTGAATTCAAATTCACTGAACTAAGTGAAAAAAATTCACTGCTTTAGTAAATTATCCTCTGTTTTACAGGAAAAAAGTAGCTGCCCTGTGATGTAATGGAATGTAATGTCATGCAATGTGTCAGTTACTGACAATTGGAGCCCTTATATTTTCCACTTGATGGCAGAAAAAAATATGGCATTAGGCATAGCATATTAAAACCTGACAGAAGCTTTAATGATATTTGTATTGATGTAATTAGCAGTGATGCTGGCAATGATTAAAGCTGACACATTAACATATTGATAGTGTACTCATATTAATCAAGCTACTGTGCTAAATCATGACAAGTCAACCTTTCTAATTAAATTCTAGCAAGAGACTATTGCATGTGAAGTACTGTGCGTCTGATAGGTAGAGCTCAGTTTATGCAGGTTACTATTTTAAAGTATTTTATATACAGGCGACCAAATTATATTGCACAAACAGGCATTAAACCCTGGCTGAAAGTGATCCCTCCATGAAGATGTCTGATTATTTTGGCAGTTTGTTGCAATACATTTGCATCACTTTTAACTTTTGGTGCTTTTTGGCAGGTTGTCCTATGTTGCCTTGCATAACCTCCCCAAATTGTTCATATGTTCAAGAGATATGCATATATTATGACAATCTATGTAATGTAAATAAAATATTCTCATTGTCTTCTCACCAGAAATCAAATGCAATAAAGCCTTTTCAAACATACATGCTTTGTGTCTTGATTAAGAATATCCAGTACGACTTGCTGTTCCGGTGCCTGATGTGAGAGGAGCGGGACATGGCAGCTCAGACTAATCTGCCTAAGAAAGCGGCTCTGTACTCCGGCGGGTGGAGAGCGACCCCCCCCAGCGGGTGACACCAGACTTCGATTACCCCATGGATAGGTACCTGGTGCACGGCTCCCCTCCAACAACCTGTCATGGGCGATCATACTTTGCCTACTGACACCCTGAGCTATTTTCCTCTCTGTTGACATTAGCCCTCTCTCCTATGGTTAATTGAATTCTAGACTTTGTCACCGACTTCAATTTGTTTGTAACTGTTTGACCTGCACAACCTTCCCGAGATGATTTAGAGTTGCTGGTTCACTTTATAAATTGGGAGCAGCACTGCCCAATCGCTCGTCCCGGGGTCGCCCGCCTGTGGAGGCTAGCTTGCCGTCCACGGATGAGGAGCACGCACTACATACCACTCTCGGGAACGCTGTGTCAATACTGATTTCATATCAGGAAAAAAGCAAAGTACAGTCCTTTCAGGGCTTGGTTAGGTTACTCAATTTTTGTTTGTTTTTAACATGCCTGGTGGTCCAGTTGCAGCCAGCCCTCATCTCCTTACTCCCCCCAACATCGTTGCTCTATCTCCCACCCGAAACACAAGATCCACACCTCAATTTACATGTCCAGGTCCACAGTATGCTGCCAACGCAGCTACTTTCCCCATATACCACAACACCCTCGCTCTAATCCACTTTATCCAGGCACCTTTCTGAACAGAGCATCTTGGAATGTGAAGGGGCTCCGGTCCCCCTGCAAGAGGCTTGCTGTCCTCAGACACCTAAAAAGACTTAATGCGGATGTAGCGATCTTGCAGTAGACCCATCTCCCCACTACTGACTTCCCCCGGCTACGTAAGTTATGGGTAGGCCAAATTGCCAGCTCCCCTTCTGCAGGGAAGAAAGCGGGGGTGCTCATGCTACTCAAGAGGAACACACCTTGCGAAATTATCTCCACACACACCGACTCAGAGGGTCAATTTTTTACAGCAATCTTGAAAACCCAGAACAGGTGCTGGGCCCTAACAGCGGTCTACGCACCTAATTCACCCTCCCAGTCCTTCTTCCACTCCCTGACGGAGCACATACCCCACATGCTCACCTTCCGCATGTCTGTGCGGGAGATTTCAACTCTGTTATGTCCCCCACAGAAGACAGGTCAAGGGATTAAACACTTACACACAAGTTACCAGTGTGCCCCCCCCCCCCACCCTGTTTTCCCAATGGGCAGACAGCCTACAGCTCCTCATGGCTCCCTGTTCAGAATTGATTGCTTCTTTGTGAACCACAATATGCTGCCCTCTGCAATAGAACTGGTCATACACGATATTGTGATCTCCGATCACACCCCAATTTCCCTTCGCCTTTCAGACTTCTCTAACCCTACTAACCCCAAAATTTGGAAGTTCCCCTCTTATTTGGCAAAAGATACCTCCCTTAAACAAATTCTTGAAGATACTTGGGCGGACTTCACTATCACTAGTGCGCCCCACCTAAGTGACCCCAACCTGTTCTGGGAAACGGGCAAGGACATTCTGTGGGGCAGAATCATTTCCTATGCCTCTGCTCTTAAAAAAAATTGCCTCAGAGTTCCTTGCCACAAGCAGCTCCCTCTGAGCTGCACACCTATGCCTCTTGGCTGACAACTCTAAACAAAACAGGGAGACCTGGTGCCTGGTGCGCGGCCAAGGGGAGATTCGAAATGTGGGCAGAGACACTCACATCATGAACTAAAACTTCACAAATTCGGCAACAAGCCAGGCAAATTGCTAGATCCCGTTTCTCTACAACTATCTTGGATTCTCTCATCCAATGGGGCCTGCATAAAATCTCGGATCTTTACAAAAATCTTCAGTCCCACGCAGCATCAATCACAGGGAAGTCAACTTCGGCAAACTGGGAAAAGGACCTGAACTCCCCAGAAGCCCTCCAAACTGTGCTAAAAGGCTACACTCAAACTTGTACAATGATCAAACATAAACAACGGAGAGAACAGCAACTTGAAATCTTCCACAGAGCATACCTTCCCTTCAAACCCTCTAAAGGGGACTCCATCTCAATGCTTTGTCCCTGGTGCAAGACTCACAAATCCTCGGTGCTACACAAACTTTGGCTTTGTCCAACAATAAGATCTTTCTGGGGCGAAGTGGAGGAGTTCACGGCCAGGGTGACAGCTCTCTCTCCTCACGGAGGCATATATCCTCTGGTCTTTGGCATTCTAGAAGCAGTAACACATCCTCTAAGTAAATCTCAAACTGCAACTCTGCGACAACATAAAGCCTGGATCTCTTCCTGCTACATGATAGCCCACAGAGCCATTCTGTGTAAATGGATCACTCCTAGTCCCTCATCTCTTGAGGAGGTCAAGGCAGACCTACTCAAACTGCTGAAACTGGACTACCTAGAGTTGAGGACGACAAACCACCAAGAGATTTCCTCCTTCACACGAAAATGGTCATCCTGGCTGGAAAAGAACTCCTACAAACCAACCAATGAATTCTTCAAAAACGTCACCCCTGATATGATCTAATCTCAGGCAACACTTGACACCCTAGAGACAAGAGGTGCCTGCTAATCATGGCCCAATGCTGATCCAGCTCTGGCTCACGAACAACTCCACTTTTCCCTCCCCCCAGTTGCCTCGGTCACCGGCTACAAGTTCAGCTCCATGCCTCTATAAAGCAGCTAAACAGGTGCTGCTCCTACGGACTGGCCAACCCCCTTCTCCCTATCTAGATTCATGGTAAAAGCCTGTTTCTCATGTTGTGAGTAAGATGTTGGATATTCTTTCCCTCCCCCCCTTGCACTCCCCCTTTCTCCCTCCCTTCCCTCGCCGCCCCCCCCCTTATCCTTTTACCATCATTCTATGTGATTGTTCCTGTACAATATGGCTTTAGCCTTTTGTATTAACGAACAAAACTAATAAAGTATCTTTAAAAAAAAAAAAGATGCTCACTATGGCATGAAGCATCTGGTCAACATTGTGAAAAAAAAAAAAAAAAAAAGAATATCTAGTGCGATCCCACTTGTGCATGTCTCACAACATATAAAAAAGTTTTGTTTATATATACAGTGGGGCAAAAAAGAATTTAGTCAGCCACCAATTGGGCGGCAAGTTCTCCCACTTAAAAAGATGAGAGAGACCTGTAATTTTCATCATAGGTACACTTCAACTATGAGAGGCAGAATGAGAAAAAAAAAATCCAGAAAATCACATTGTCTGATTTTTAAAGAATTTATTTGCAAATTATGGTGGAAAATAAGTATTTGGTCACCTACAAAAGTTCATCTCAATACTTTGTTGGCAATGACAGAGGTCAAATGTTTTCTGTAAGTCTCCACAGGGTTTTTACACACTGTTGCTGGTAGTTTGGCCCATTCTTCCATGCAGATCTCCTCTAGAGCAGTGATGTTTTGAGGCTGTCACTGAGGAGCACAGATTTTCCACTCCCTCCAAAGATTTTCTATGGAGTTGAGATCTGGAAACTGGCTAAGCCACTCCAGGACCTTGAAATGCTTCTTACGAAGCCACTTCTTTGTTGCCCGGGTCGTGTGTTTGGGATCATTGTCATGCTGAAAGACCCGGCCACGTTTCATCTTCAATGCCCTTGCTGATGGAAGGAGGTTTTTACTCAAAATCTCACGATACATGGCCCCATTCATTCTTTCCTTTACACGGATCAGTCATTCTGGTCCCTTTGCAGCCCCAAAGCATGATGTTTCCACCCCCATGCTTCACAGTAGGTATGGTATTCTTTGGATGCAACTCAGCATTCTTTCTCCTCCGAACACAACAAGTTGAGTTTTTACCAAAAAGTTCTATTTTGGTTTCATCTGACCATATGACATTCTCCCAATCCTCTTCTGGATCATCCAAATTCTCTCTAGCAAACTTCAGATGGGCCCGGACATGTACTGACTTAAGCAGGGGGACACGTCTGGCACTGCAGGATTTGAGTCCCTGGCAGCGTAGTGTGTTACTGATGGTAGCCTTTGTTACTTTGGTCCAAGCTCTCTGCAGGTCATTCACTAGGTCCCCCCGTGTAGTTTTGGGATTTTTGCTAACCGTTCTTGTGTTCATTTTGACCCCACTGGGTGAGATCTTGCGTGGAGCCCCAGATCGAGGGCTTTTACATTTTCTAATAATTGCTCCCACAGTTGATTTCTTCACACCAAGCTGCTTACCTATTGCAGATTCAGTCTTCCCAGCCTGGTGCAGGTCTACAATTTTGTTTCTGGTGTCCTTTGACAGCTCTTTGGTCTTGGCCATAGTGGAGTTTGGAGTCTGACTGTTTGAGGTTGTGGACAGGTGTCTTTTATACTGATAATGAGTTCAAACAGGTGCCATTAATACAGGTAACGAGTGGAAAACAGAGGAGCCTCTTAAAGAAGAAGTTACAGGTCTGTGAGAGCCAGAAATCTTGCATTTTTGTAGGTGACCAAATACTTATTTTCCACCATAATTTGCAAATAAATTCTTTAAAAATCAGACAATGTGATTTTCTGTATTTTTTTTTCTCATTCTGTCTCTCATAGTTGAAGTGTACCTATGATGAAAATTACAGGCCTCTCTCATCAATTTAAGTAGGAGAACTTGCACAATTGGTGGCTGACTAAATCCTTTTTTGCCCCACTGTATATACTGTATATAGTAGTACGTTCAAAATGTATAAAGTATTTATATAGCCAATTGGCATGCTCACATGAAAAATAATAAAAGGTGCCAATCTCCACCACATAACAACTCCTGCCATTCACCTTGTTCAAATATCAACCCTTACACTTAAGAACATTCTTGCATCAATTATCATACTGAGTCCTCCATATGATGGCATATGATGGCATATGATGGCATCCTCATGCAGTATAATCCCCACAAAAAGTAAAACACTAATATAGTGTAGTATGCCTTTTTAAATGAACAATATCACTGTAAAATAAAACTCACATTAAATAATGCCAAAAATGACCATCAGCTGTGTTCCATCCACCATATGTGCACCACTCCTCACCCTAACCTGCTGACAATAAATCAGGCAAATAAAGATTCTAGTATCCACTCTGATTCGTCATAGAAGGACCATAGTGCAGCAAAAGAATAAATTAAAATACCTTCATTCACCTCCATAATGCGCTTACGTCAAACATAAGAGACAAATGTAAAAAAAGCCCCTTTCAAAAATGGTCGCTGCAGCACTTCTGGTTAGCGACTAATGTCGCTTCCAGCTGACGCGTTTCATCAGGTTGATTTCCTCATAGGTTCATAGTTGCTCTACGGCTTCCAGAATTTTACAGACATGCAGTAGAGTAATTGAACTTCAGGGTTCCGAGAGTTTTCATATTTACATTCTTAATCCCTTCATTTGTTCAAAATTACTTTAAAATCCAACAATATATCCATGGTGCAAGGTTTATTACCCATATTCCCTTTTTAAAGGGATGCCTGCTTATATACCTGGTGCACCAGGCTGGTAATATGGATTGGCCGGTATTCATGGATGTCAACAGGTTATATTTCAACCTGATAGATCAAATTGCTCAACATTAGGAGATTTAGGGCTAGTGTTTTCCTGTTATGTACAAAATACAGTACAACCCCATGCATTAATCAATACCTAAAGGTTTTCTCAAAAAGTAGCCAGAATAAAACTGCTGAGCAACAGACATAAATCGAAGTTGTAAAGAAAAATTGTTCCAAAATATATGGGGCATATTTGGTAATTAATCATTCCAGCAATTTAGACACATGCACCAGGAAAAAGGGTATTGCAGCAATTAATTGCTTAATGTCAAATTCGCTGCCTTATACATGCATGCCTAAGTATTATATTCAACACATGTTACATATATTTTGTCATAGGTTCGTATGACAAAAATATTTGTCCTTCAGTTTCACCATGCAGCAAGTTTCAGTGTCTCCATTAGACACTTAAAGTAATACTAAAGTCTATTTTTTTTCATTTGAAAATAACAAACATGTCTTACTTATCTGCTCTGCATAATGGTTTTACACAGCGCAGCCCAGATTATCCTCTTCTCGGGTACCTCTTCGGCGCATCTGGTCCCTCCCCCTTGCTGAGTGCCCCCACAGCAAGCAGCTTGCTATGGGGGCACCCAAGCCAAGCAGCAACTCTGTGCATCCATTCAGACATGGAACTGTGGCCCCGCCACTGCCCCCTCTCTCTCCTCATTGGCTCACTGACTTTGATCGACCACAGCAAGAGCCAATGGCCTCCACTGCTGTCTTCACCAATCAGGAAGGTGAGTCCCGGCCTGCTGAGTCCCTCTGCAACATCTCTGGATAGAGATGGGCTCAGGTGAATATCAGGGATGGGCCCGCTGTTCGAGTCGAACCCCCGTCGAATTGAGAACATTATGGGGCATTTGCAGGAACTTCGAGCGCACCATAATGCATTCCAATGGCAGGGGGAATGCCGTGAATACCATGACCTGCATGCTTTGGCCAATCACAGAGCACTCTGCTGTGAGAGATATGATTGGCTAAAGGCCAATCACTGCTCAGCAGCCTCAATCTACGGCCCACACTATATAAAGCCACTTGTACAGCGGCTTTATGTAGTGTGTGAATAACGTGGAGAGAGAGTGAGCTTAGCTAGTGATGTGCAGGCAGTTCAGTGTAGCTAGTGATTATTGTGAAAAATACATTAGATATATAGATAGGGCGATCTATATACAGTCAGTTAATACAGGCAGTTTAGTGTAAAGTGAAATCTATACTAGATAGATAGGGTGATCTGTATACAGTCAGTTAGTGTAGAGTGAAATATCTACTAGATAGGTAGACAGGGCTCTGTATACAGTGAGTTAGTGCAGGCAGTGCAAGAATATATATAAATAGAATTGAGAGGACACCTGGATGTTTGGGTTCGTCTGGTTCGGGGAAAATTTTGCGGAAAAGTTTGGGTTCGGTACCGAATTTGACCAGAACTTGACCCCGAACCCCATTGAAGTCAATGGTGACCCGAACTTTTGGGCACAAAAATGGCTGTAAAAAAGTTCTGGAAAGGGCTAGAGGGCTGCAAAATACACTGGCTGCAGGGCAGGCCAGCACCTCCAAGGCATAAAGGGCATGCTCAGGCCATGTGCCCAATTTGGAGACCCAGAAGTTGAATGGGGCAGACCCATAAGTCAGTACGTGTAGGTGTGTGCACACATACTGTTCCACCATGTTACTGAAATGCTGCCTCCTGCTAAGACGTTGCCTATCAGTTGGTGGTGCTGTTTGTTGTGGCGTGCTGCTGACAAAGCTTTTCCACATTTCGGCCATGCTAACCCTGCCTTCTGAGGTGCTGGCGGTGCCACAACTGCGTTGGGGACCTCTTCCTCCTCCGCCTTCGCCTTGTGCTTCCACAGAGCCCCCTGTGTCAGCAGCGCGTCTACCAGCATGCGCTTGTAGTCGCACATCTTCCGATCACGCTCCAGTGAGGGAATTAAGGATGGCACGTTGTCCATGGGGACTTAGCAGGGTGGCCACCCAGTAATCAGCACAAGTTAAAATGTGGGAAACTCGGCTGTCGTTGAGCAGGCACTGCAGCATGTAGTCGCTCATGTGTGCCATGCTGCCCAGAGGCAAAGACAAGCTGTCCCCTGTGGGAGGTGTATCATCTGTGTCCTCCGTATCCCCCCAGCCACGCTCCAGTGATGCCCAGGAGCTGCGTTGGGTGCCCCCTGCTGTGAACACGGTTCCTCCTCCTCATCATCTTCCTCGTCCTCCTAATCCTCCAGAACTGTGCTCTGGCTTGAAAATTTTTTACCTGGCCTATGCGGGTGCAGGAACCCACCCTCCGAGCCACTTGTGAATGACTGGCCTGATAACCGTGGAAATGACCCCTCTTCCTCCTCCTCTTCCTCCTGTGCCACATCCTCTTCCATCATCGCCCAAAGTATTTTTTATCAAGGAGACATAGAAGTGGGATAGTAACGCTGAGAACAGCGTCATCGGCACTGGCCATATTGGTGGAGTATTCGAAACACCGCAATATGGTACACAGGTCTCTCATGGAGGCCCACTCGTTGATGGTGAAGTGGTGCTGTTCCGCAGAGCGACTGACCCGTGCATGCTGCAGCTGAAACTCCACTATTGCCTGCTGCTGCTCGCACAGTCTCTCCAGCATGTGCAAGGTGGAGTTCCACCTTGTGGGCACGTCGCATAGGAGGCGGTGAGTGGGAAGACCGAAGTTCCGCTGCAGCGCAGAAAGGTGGGTATCAGCAGAGTGAGAACAGCAAAAGCACGCACAGACGGCTTGCACTTTCTGCAGCAGCTCTGACATATCCGGGTAGTTTTTTTAGAACTTTTTGCACCACCAAATTCAGCACATGAGCCAGGTAAGGGATGTGCGTCAAACCGGCTAGGCCCAGAGCTGCTACGAGATTTCGCCCATTATCGCACACCACAAGGCCGGGCTTGAGGCTCAGTGGCATCAACCACTCATCGGTCTGTTGTTCAATGCCCGTCCACAGCTGCTGCACAGTGTGGGGTTTATCCCACAAACATATCAGTTTTAAAACAGCCTGCTGTCGTTTCCCCCTGGATGTGCTGAAGTTGGTGGTGAAGGTGTTATGCTGAGCGGATGAGGAGGTGGTAGAGGAGGAGAAGGAGGAAGCGCAGTAGGAGGAGGAGGCAACAGGAGGCAAAGAGAAATGCCCTGCGATCCTCGGTGGCAGAAGGACATGCGCCAAATGGCTAGCCACCTCAGGCCCACCCGCCACTACATTTGCCCAGTGTGCAGTTAGCGAGATATAGCGTCCCTGCCCATACTTACTGGTCCACGTATCAGTGGTTATGTGGACCTTGCCACAGATGGCGTTGTGCAATGCATACTTGATCTCGTCCCTGACTTGCTTGTGCAGGGAAGGGATGGCTCGCCTGGAAAAGTAGTGGCAGCTGGGAACTACGTACTGAGGGACAGCCACTGCCATCAGGTTTTTAAAACTGTCCGTGTCCACCACACGGAATGACAGCATTTCAAAGGCCAGGAATTTTGAAATGCTGGCATTCAGGGCCAGGGATCGTGGGTGGGTAGGGGGGTACTTCCTCTTTCTCTCCAGTGTTTGGGAGATTCGTTCAGTCCCTGCTCTAGTTCATACGTAACGTGTTGCGGTAGACACCGTTCCAGGTGTATTGGTGACTATGCACCTGGTCATTCATACCCGTCCCTGCGATATAGAGCGATTGACGTGTGACCCGTTTA
>BLSH010410325.1:486063-501304 GCA_018402905.1 Glandirana rugosa | reverse complement strand
AAGCATGATCTGTTCTTTCGTGCGAAAGAAATGAAGTTTGGCTATAATGTCCCGTGGGGGGCCATCTTGTTTACGAGGGGCCAAGGCTCGGTGTACCCGTTCTATTTCCAGCCGGTCTATTGGGATAGAAGGGGAAAGCTCTTGGAATAGAGCTGTAACCGTGGACTGTAAATCCAGCATAGTCTCTGGGAGCCCCCGGATCCTAACATTTGATCTCCTGGCTCTGTTCTCTTGGTCCTCAAGCTGGGCCTGTAGGGCCTGGTTCGCCTCTTTAAGTGATTCCAGTTCATCAGCCTGGTTTGCCAGTTGAGTCTCCAAGTCATCTGTACGGGTTTCTAGCTCTGAGGTGCGGAGGCCTAACTCTCTGATTTCTCTGGATAAGCGCTCTGTTATTTCATCAGAGGTGCGCTGTAGGGCCCGCGTTAACATGCGCTCAAATTGCTGCAGGAGGGGGTCTGATGGATTATGGCCTCTGGGAGAAAGTGGGGAGGCTAACTGTTCAGTATCCGACTCACCCTCGTCTGGATGACTGGACATCCTTCCCTTGTGCTTCGGAGTCCTCGCGCTGCCGCCGCTGCTGCGGGGAGAGGCGGCCGCCGCCATCTTGGATGAGGCCCTGAACAGGGCGTCTCGGATATTCTTGCTCTTAATCTTTGGTCGGGAGTTCCCTGCGACCATATTTAGGAACCCGAGCGTCAGCAGTCGATGAGGGGTCAAGCTGGGACGACAGCGCGTGGATAGGGTGCTGTAGAGCGGCCTGGAAGATCGTGTCGGTGCGGAGCTCTAGCTAGGCACGTCCATCGCTGAGAGCTTCGCGCATGCGCCTCCTGAACAGTGTTTTCAATCATGCAAGGTAATATGGGTGCTGTGTGTTTTGTTTTTTACTGTGTTTTTGGCATAACAACATATATGCCTGTCAATTAATTTTTACAGACATATGTTGATGTAATTCCTATGGCTCTTGATGAGTGGCTATGTTCATGAAACGCATAGAGCCTTTCAAATATGTGAATATATCCATCATTTTCACTCTACTATTGTATTATGCGTGTTGTAATCATGAAACATTCATGTCCATGGTATTATCTTTACTGTTATACCAATTTGGACCAATAAAAATTTGTTTTTACTCTATTACTTTGGCCACAATTCCTCATTTAAAGTCCCGACCCCTCCTTTTGCTCTCAATGATTAGGGATGGAGGCATAGGCTCTGACCGAATCCTAGCCTCATTTAAAGTCTCACCTATGTCCATACATGGTTTTACATGTTTTTACATGTTTCCTTCCAATTAAGCCTTTAAAATGAGCACTTTTGATTTTGCATGTTCGGGTCCCATAGACTTTAACAGTGTTCGAATGTTCGGACAAATTTTTTGTCTGTTTGCATGTTCTGGTGCGAACCGAACCAGGGGGTGTTTGGCCCATCCCTATTAGTGAGTGTGTGAAATTCTTACACTCTTTTAGAGTGCAACTTTCCACACAGAATATTTGCATAGCTATAGTACACCAAGTGCAGAGTTGTTTACATCTTTTCTATTAACCACTTCAGCTCTCACACCTCTTTACCCTCTATGGACCAGGCCATATTTTCACATTTCAGCTATGTGTCTATTCATGAGGCTATAACTTTATAATTACTTATGATACAGAATTGATACATCATTTTTGGGAGGACATACAGGGCTTTCTTGTGATCGTAAGGTCTTCTAGTAATTTTTTTAATTAATTTGCATTTTAAGGGGAAAAACAAGTAACATTTTGAAAAAAAAAATCTAAGTTTGATCAGCAATCATTTTTTTTTTTTTTCAGTTTGAAAGTCGTGGTCCAGTAGGAGGTTAGGGATTTGCAGGACCACATTATGTGCATAAGGGATCCAAGGTCGCCACATTTACGCCAGCATTGTGGTTGGGTAGTAGGGTATATTTTAGAGAGTTTCAGTGGTGTAAGATACCAGAAGTGTAGTATTTTTGTTTACAATCTTTCTTTATTGTTACTTTTCATTTTTTTTTATACAAAACAAATAATACATTGTTGCCATACATTATCACAACACAGAGCAAGTTCTACTTTACATTCTCTATCTACCTCACAGGGATCTATATTCCAAGTAGGGGTGCCTCTACTCCCTATGAGGTTCCAGGGTTGATTCCTGTCACCCTTTATGAACACAATGTCTTATCTCTTACAATTACTCAAATCTATTGTTCAATCTGTTTTGATTTTCTCCTTTTGCCGAGAAGGAAAAAAAAAAAAAACGTGAAGAGAGAAGAACCCTTCTTCCTCCCGCTCTGTATGTATAGCCTTCCAGTCAATCTTCCAAATCACACTCATATAAAGAAAAGAAAAGAAAAGAAAAGAAAAGAAAAAAAAAGGGAAAAAGGAGGGGGGGGGGACAAGTTCCTAACTTCCCCTTCCCTTGGCCAATATTTATTACAAATATTGTGTAACTTTTGCTGAGGTACTGAATTTCTCCCATTGCTGCCATCTCTTCGGAGTGACATATATACCTTTTTCCTCTATTAAGATCGTTTTATCTATATCCTGCATCCCGTTCATTTCACATATCCACTCCCCCAGTAAAGGGTTATCTGCTTTACGCCAGTTATGGGCTATTATTGTTCGTGCTGCTATAAGCACATATCCCAAAATATCTTCTCTTATGGTTTTTATTGAACCTGGAATAATTGATAGCACTGCCATCTTGACATTTAATTGCACTGTTGTATTGGTAATATCTTGATAAATATTAAAGATCTTATACCAGAACTTTTTTATAGGTAAGCATTCATACCAAACGTGGGTCATGGTACCTCTTTCTTTCCCACATCTCCAAAACATTTCTTGATTTTCCTTATTCATTTTATACAGATCTACTGGACATCTATACCATCTAGTCATTATCTTATACCCTCTTTCTTGATGTTTAGCAGAGACCGATAGCTTATGTATTACTCCAAACGCTTTTTCCCATTCTTGTACAGGAATTTTCGTCTCCAACTCTGTTTCCCATTTTTTAATATATGTTAATTCTGTTATCGGGTTCTTAGGCATTAGTAACTTGTATATAGTTGATAGCCCGTGTAGTGGTTTATCGTCTTGTATAAGTAGTTGTTCAAATTTAGTTGTTGGCCTGTTTATTAATCCTTTCTGTTGTAAGTACTTAATAAACATGCTTAATTGCTGATGTTGTATCCATTTATATCTACTATCTATACCCATATCTTCCAATGAGCAAATTTTTCCTTCTTTCATTGTTTGGGTAATTCTAGTATTGTCCGTATTACACCATTTGAGAAATGTCTGGGCATTTATTGCTGGTAAAAATTCAGGGTTGGAGAATAAGGGGGTCATTGGTCCTATGTAGGAGGATATGGATTCTTTTCTTATGACTATATCCCAATGTTGATGCCACTAACAGGGGCAGATCTTTTGTTTTAGGTCTAAGACCTGGTTCAATCCAAGGTATCGCCTTGAGTTTAAGTGAGGTAATATCTTCTTCTAGTTGTACCCATTGTTTAGATTTTCTATTATGAAACCAATCCAATATCCTCACCATGGATGCTGCTCTCGCATATGCCCGGAAATTTGGCAATGCCAGACCCCCTTCTGCTTTTGTTCTAATTAAGATTTCTCTTTTTATTCGAGCGGGCTTGTTAGCCCATATGAAGCTATTGATTGCTTTACGGAGTTGTTTCATAAGGTTAATGGGCGGATTTATCGGGATTGCTTGAAATACATACAGTATCTTCGGAAGTATATCCATCTTTATAATACTTACTCTACCAAAAAGGGAGAAAATTGGTTTATTATATTTTTGTAATGATGTTATGGCCTTATGAATTATAGAGAACAGATTCATATCTGTTAGTTTTGTTAAATCCCTGGGAATATTTATCCCCAGGTATTTAATGGCTCTCTCCTGCCATTTAAAAGGATAATTTTCCTCAAGAAGTTGTTGAGTTTTTCTCGGTATTGAAATATTTAATACTTCCGTTTTATCGTAATTAACCTTAAAGTTACTCATTTCTCCAAATCTCTTTAGCTCTTTAATTAAATTAGGTAAGGTCACCACTGGATTGGTTACATATAACAATAGGTCATCCGCATATACTGACATTTTATAGCTCTTATCTTTTATTTGAATTCCTTGAATATCTGGGTTTTTGCGGATAGCCGTTGTTAAGTGTTCCATTATTATCACATATAAAAGGGGGATAAAGGACATCCCTGACGAGCCCCGTTTGAAATCGTAATATTTTCAGAGAGGATTCCATTTGTGCGGATTTTAGCCTTGGGATTGACATATAGGGCCATTATTCTCTGAAGTATTTTCGGTCCTAGACCTAGTTGTTTTAGTGATTCTTCCATAAACTCCCAGCCTACTCTGTCAAATGCCTTTTCGGCATCGATTGACAGTAGGCAGGCTGGTATGTCCTTCTTCTGCACATACTCTATTAGTGATATTGTCTTCATTATATTATCCCTAGCCTCTCGTCCTTTAGTAAATCCAGCTTGATCTAGGTCGATATGTTCTGGTAGGATAGGTGTCATTCTATCTAATAATTTTTGCACATAGACGTAGGTCAATGTTGGTTAAAGATATTGGATGGTAATTACTACAGATTGTATGATCCTTGTCCGGTTTGGGGATCAACGATATGTGCGCCTCCATGTTTTGTGGGGCGAATGGCTGAGAGGCTGAGATTGAATTAAAGGTTTTTTTCTAATATTGGTATCAGTATCTCCCTAAACATTTTATAGAACCGAGGGGTAAATCCATCTGGTCCCGGGCTTTTGCCCGGAACCAGTGATGATATTGCTTTCTGGATTTCTACTTCTGTAATATTTTTATCTAATTCTTCTCTTATGTCATCAGGGATAGTGGGTAGGATCGTATCTTTTATATATTGTATTTTTTCTTTTAGACTATCTTTTCAATCCTTTTCGGGTGTTTGATTGGCCAAATTATATAATTTTGAATAATAGTCTTGAAATACCTTGGACATTTCTATGGGATCGTGTGTATGCTCTCCTGATGCTTTTTGGACTTTTGTTATCGAGGTTATGGGTGATCTTTGGGATAGAGCCTTGGCCAAAAGTCGGCCCGTCTTTTTCCCATTTTGAAAGAAAAGGGCCCGTCCTCTGTCCCTAGTCCGTAAGGATTGCTTGTTTAATATATTCTGTAACTCATTTCTTTTGTTTGTTAGTGCCAATATCCCTACAGAGGTTGGGTTTTGTTTATGTTCCCTTTCTATATTCGTAATCTCTTTTAATACATTTTTTATTCTGTTGTTTTTGATTGCCTTAAGTCTAGTATTTTTAAGTAAGATTCCCAGTGATTCGCACATCTGGAAGTTTTGGCGGAGTATAGAAGGGCCTTCTGCCAATTATCGTCTGTTGTGTTGTGGCTCAGTAATGGTTCCCATTTTTCTAAGGATGAGGTTCTGAGCGGGAAAATTGCTGCATTGATATTGTCCTCTATAGGATGAGGTTTTAAAGAACTGGTGCACTTTAGTTGGAATATCTATTTCTACAGGGATTTTGTGAGAGTGTAGGTAGTGGTGGATTCTTACGTACGTGTAGAACTCAGAGGGTGGTAAGTTATAGTGCTTCTGTAGGGCAGGGAATGGGATTAGTTTCCCTTTGTCATAGAATTGTTGGATATGGTTGATATTACATTGTATCCATGGGGTAGTATTTAAATTCGGTATTATTCATTTGAGTGTGTTTATTGGGAGTTTTATGTGATCTGCTGGTTGTGGGTTTAGAGAGGTCAGGTATGTCCATGCTTGTTGTGAGGCTTTGATAGTTAGGTGGTTGAATTCTTTGGCTTTGGGGAGAGCAGCGGAAATGAATAGATAAGAGAGAGGTGTCATAGGGTAGAGGGCAGATGATTCTAGTAAGGACCAGATTTTTTCTTCAGAGGGATGCCACCAGTAATATAATTGATCCAATAATGATGCTATGTAGTATGTATGTAAATGTGGCAGAGCAGCACCTCCTTTGTTTAGCGGTCTATATAGCAGATGGGACGCACATCTAGGGCGTTTTGATTCCCATATGTATTGGTTGATATGTTTTTGAGCGGTTAAAAATACATTTTTGGGAACGATAATAGGGAGAGTTCTAAAGAGGTACAGTAATTTGGGAAGTATAAACATTTTTACAATGGCTATACGGCCTAGTTTGGATATGCCTTTGGAGCGTATTGAGTTTAGTTCTTTAGGAAGTGATTGTAGGATCGGTTTGTGGTTTAGGTCATATAGTTGTGCGGTGTGTGGGGTCAGGTTGATCCCTAGGTAGGGAATTGACTTGGAGGACCAGGAGAAAGCGTACTTTTGCTGTAGAGTATTTTGGGTGTGGGGGGGGGGCAGGTGTATTTTGAGAATTGTTGATTTGGAGACATTAAGTTTATAGTAAGATACTTGGGTGTATTGATCGAGGACCTGTTTAGCGGAGTGTTGAGATTGGGTTGAGTTAGTAAGTAGGCGTTTTTTTGTATTGCAGCTCATGTAGGAGAGATAATAGTTTTCTTGTGGCGTCTGGGGCTTGTCGTCCAGGTACAAAGCCCACTTGGTCAGGGTGTATCAGCAAAGGAATTAGAGGCATAAGTCTTCTGGCTAGTGTTTTAGCGTAAATCTTAATGTCTGTATTGATGAGGGATATGGGTCTGTAATTTTGAACCTCCTGGGGATTCTTGCCAGGTTTATGTATTGTGGTGATTATTGATTGCAAAAACTCTGTAGGAAAGGAGCCAGAGGATGCAGCACAATTGAAGAGGTTTGTGAGATGGGGGGCCAGGTTAGTTGTGAATTGTTTGTAGAATTCGTTAGTATAGCCATCCTCACCTGGGGATTTATGTAGTGGAAGGGTTTTTACAGTGTCTTCTATTTCTTGGGAAGTGAAGGGTTTAGATATGGATTGGACTTGGGTTTCTGTGAGGGAGGGTAGATTGATTGTTTTTAAATATTCCTGTATAGTAATTGGAGTGAGTTGGGGTGTCGTGGTGTCATCTTTAAGATTATAAAGGGCTTGGTAGAAATCACCAAAGGCGCCTGCGACATCGGCCGGGGGCGTGACCGGATGCATAGGTGAGCGGAAGGAGTGAGGCGGCTCTCTTCCCTCTCCCTTCCCGGGAAATCATGGATGGTGAGACGCCGCGGAACGCTAGCGCATGCTAAAGCCGAATCCCTAACTCTATCAAGGAGCTGCTTGATAGCCCGCTGCTTTGGACAGGGCATCGAGCGCTGGATAAAGCCCGGCTGACCCACTTGGTACGGAAGCACACCGCAGGAATCGTGCGAAAGCCTGACACCTCAGACATGCCTAGACACCCCGCCTCAGACGTCACCCGATAGCCTCGCCGGGAGCGGAAGGACAGAGTGGGAGATTTGATTGGCCCCGGCAATACACCTACTACTAGCGAACTAGGTCGCACGAAAAGACAGGGAGGTGATGCGGGGTAAGGTAAGACAAGCCATAGAGGTACGGTGATTTGTGGCTACATCCGGAAAGGTGCGTAGAGACAATTTTATTACTGGTTCCTCATGTTTTTATTTGACAAACAAAGAAGAGTTGATATTTCAAATCAGACTATAAATGCTGTGTATCCCATAGAGTGTGTGCAAGGCCGCACATAAGGAAACGAGTTTGGGTAAAGACCCCACCCCCCAGGACAAGTGGACTGGGCCGTGGTATACACTCCTTGAGTGTGTTCCTCTCCTTGTTTCATTCGGTTCTCCTTTCTCCTGCTTAGACCGAGCCACTATTCCCCCACTCCTTAAGTGTACAATCAGGTGCATAAGTGGGAAGAATAGTGGTAGACTGGGGAGACGGAACATCATAAAAAACTGAACAACGAGCTACCTGCCTGTGCCCTCTGGTATAGCACAGTGTCAGACGGACCGGCTAACACCCGGAGCAGTATAAGGTAAAAAGCCTCGCCGTCAAATAACAACGACGAAATACGGTGGCTGGTAGGGCAAAGACGGTAGTGCCGAATGGCAATATCACAATAGCATAATACATGAACCCCCCCACATACCGATCCCCGCAACGGGTTACAAGCGTCTCTGAGAAGAGAACCCGGCTAAAGGTGAGATGTCCGGGTTTTAAAAGTTTGTAAATTGTTAATAGGGGTGTGAGGTTGGGAGGGGACACCCTTTCTATATTGCCCAGAAACAAACATCAGAAACATCCCTATGAACATCCTATGCTGTATGGTGGACACTAATCAGTGATAGGATTAATATTTAGAGGTGCCGTCTTAGAAAGGGGGATAAGGGTTCTCAAAGGCAAACAAACGTGAAGTACTGGCGGGAGGCCACGTGTAAAACGTACACTAGAGGTCTAGGTCGGGTGCCATTGTATAACTATACGTAGAAACGACGGAGGTATATCACGGACAGGAAAAGAGGAAACTAAGCAATTTTATGCGGTGACCCCCCTTATTGGACCCTTAGGAAAGCCTTGGTCGTAGATAGACGAGTGGACTGCTTGGTCAGTGTATGTGGAAACGGGAAGGAAGAGGGAGGCAGTGAGAGGGCACCCCGATAACTTCCCAAAGTCATTTGTTACACGGCCACCCCGCACAAGCGGAAGGAAGGGGAGGAAGGACACTGTGGAAGGAAACCGAAATAGAATAAATAAAGCATGGATAAAGATAAAGGGAAAGAAAAGAAGAACCAGACAGACAATACACAGGAAAAATCGGCCCTCTCCCCAGCAAAAGGGGAGGTAACCCCTACAAACCAAATCAAAAACCCAGCAGGAGGGACGGTAACCCGGAAAAGTCAATTAAAGGGGACAAAGGGGATCAGAAACTAGAACTATCAACAACAATTATGGAAGAAAAAACAGAAACAGAGATGGAGCCAACTATGAGGGAAGTGTTTGAGGCAATAAATACATGCAAATCAATGGTGCAGGAGCTGAATGAACAACTAAAGAGCCTTAAGGAAGAAATCTGCCTGATTAGACATGACGTACAAAAAACACAGGAAAGAATGAAGGAAATGGAAGGGAGGATCAGCCAAATAGAGGACGATATGAGTCCAATAAAGAAAGAATCACAGCTCTTGGGGAAAAAAATAGATCCATATATAGCCAAAATGGAAGATATGGAGAATAGACTGAGAAGAAATAATCTGCGAATAGTGGGGCTCCCAGAAAGAAGCGAAGGGGCGAACCCCATAGAGTTTGTCGAAAATTGGCTTGTGGGGAACTTTGGGAAGGAAGTGTTCTCCCAATTCTTTGCGGTAGAAAGAGCCCATCGGGTCCCATTCAGACCCCCTCCACCAGGAGGGAACCCAAGAACATTCATGATTAAAATCCTGTTCTTTAGAGACAAAGAAATGATCCTGCGGAAGGCGAGGGAAAAAGGGACTATAACTTACAATGGGAATAGGATTTCAATCTACCCAGATTACTCCCCAGAAGTACAAAAGAAACGTGCAAAATATGCGGATATTAAAAAAAGGCTCCAAGATTTAAAAATCACATATGCAATGCTTTACCCCGTGAGATTGCGGATAGTGGCGGAAGGTGAAACAATCTTATTTAACACCGCAGAAGAGGCGCTGTATTGGTTGGAGAAGAGCAGCACGAAATCCCAGGCGTCGGGAGGAACATAAGAAAGTTATCAACGGGAGCTAGCCGCAGCGTCAAAGCATTATAGACTATCCTTACACTATATATAGAGGGAGACGGGAAGAGGGTAGCCGTACAAGAGTGAGTTTAGGCGGATTGTTTAAGTGTGTTTGTTGGTTAATGAAAAGAAGTATGGGAAGATTACAGAGGAAGGGGGGGAAGGCGGGAGGGGTGGGTAGGGGAGGGGTTGGGGTGAGTGGGGTGAGTGGGGAAGGGGATGAATCTGGTCACAAAAAAAGCCCAACAGGTGGACCCCGGTGGGGTCGTGTGTGCGCAAGAGGTGAAAGGTACTCCCACCCCAGACTCCAGGAATGGGCGAAGGTTGGGAGTAGAATGAATGGAACAAGGGTTATGAAGCAAATAGGGAAAGTGAGGGACACTCTAAAGAAACAAAGTTAGAGCACGACACAGAAAGGAAACACGAACATACAACACAGAATCTATGGGGAAACAAATGCACTAAGGGGGAAACACTCAATAAAACGTTTAAACACGATTAGGTGGTACGAAGGTAGGATTCGACTATATGCCGGTTGACGGATGGCGAATATGTTCATGGAACGTAAGAGGATTAAATGATACAAAAAAAAGAAGCGCAGTAGTGGCAACAATAAAGCGACATAATGCAGTAATAGCGTGTTTACAAGAGACACATCTGGTAGAAGAAACAACCAGACACCTGACCCACAGGAGCTTTCAACAACGATACCATTCAACTCACACCACATATTCACGGGGTGTGAGTATAATGGTAAAAACTTGGGTAGTGTTCGTGTGTAAAACAGTTAAGACGGATAATGAGGGTAGATATATATTTCTACACTGTGCGATAGAAGGAAAAGAGTGGATACTAGCCAATATATACATACCCCCACCCTTTAAACCCGACGTATTGTATAAATTGATTGTTTTTGTCTCGGACAAACCTGGGGTTCCAATCTTGGTGGTTGGGGACTTTAATGGAGTCATGTCTGAAAAATTAGATAGATACCCAAACAAGAAAGAGGTTAGCCCCAATGAAAAGAACACACTGGCGCAGATAGTAGAAGAAATGGACTGGAAGGACTTATGGAGGATAAGAAATCCGCTGAACAGCAGTATTCATGCCATTCAAGGACCCACGGCTCCTTGTCAAGGATCGATATTGCTATAGGGAATGATTTAATGAATGAAAAACTGGGAAGCATTGATTACATGGCTAGAGGGATCTCGGATCATTCCCCTCTGATAGTTGGGATTAGACGAGAAGTTAATTATGGATATAGAGAGTGGAAGTTAAATCCCTACTGGCTAGGAATAATAGGAAACCCAGAAGAAGTCAGAGAGCAGATAAAAGAATTTATAAGTAAAAATTAAGGGACAACAAGAATGGGAATAGTATGGGATTCCCTTAAAGCCTATATTCGGGGAATAATGATACAAGAAATGGCCAGAAGTAAAAAACAGACTAGGGATCGAGAAAAAACCTCAATGAATAGAACGGTAGAAGCAGAAAACATTTATATACAAGAACCAACAGAAGAGAAGCATCTGGTATGGGTCAAGGAACAAGAGGAATATCGTCAGCTCCAGTTAGACAAGGCAGAAGCGAGGCGAAGGCTCAGGCAAAGAGATTTCTTAGAGGAGGGGGAAAGTGTAGGACATTTACTAGCGACACTGGTAAAAAGTAACAAGCGAGCAAGTAGTATAACAGCGATAAAGTCAGAAGGGGGCAGAATTATAACGCAAGGTCAAGGAGTTAATGGGGAATTCAAGAAATTCTATGAGAACCTCTATAGTACACAGGTACAGAACCCGGAGAGGGAGACGTGGGGTTTCCTACAGGGAATGGAGATCCCGCAGCTCTCGGCCGAGGACAGGGACAGTCTGGAGGCCCCATTGTCCGAACAAGAAGTGTGGGATGTAATTAAGAAAATGGCGAACCAGAAAGCGCCGGGACCAGATGGGCTCCCAGTAGAAGTCTATAAAAAATATGGAGAGACTCTGGTCCCGACGCTGCTGAAAGTACTGAACAAGGCAAAAGAGGAGGGTGGGTTGCCGGATTCAATGCAGGAATCGACAATCATTGTCTTCCCAAAAGAGGGAAAGGACCAGCAGAATGTAACATCCTATAGGCCAATTTCCATGTTGGGAGCGGATGTCAAGATTCTTGCCGGCGCTCTGGTGGCAAGACTAGGTAAAATAATCACAAAGTATATCCATCCAGATCAATCAGGCTTTATGCCAGGACGGGCCACATACACTAACATCAGAAGAGCGTACCTGAATATGCAAATACCGACCCTGAAGGTTCCAGAGCTGTTCTTGCACTGGACATAAATAAGTCATTCGACGCGGTGGAGTGGCATTATTTGTGGCAGGTGATGGATAGATTTGGCATTGGTTTATGGGATGGGTGAAAATGCTGTATGCAAGGCCAAGAGCAAGAGTAAAAACAAATAATCAAGTGTCAGAACTGTTCCCACTGGCACGTGGAACTAGACAGGGGTGCCCGCTGTCGCCGATGCTATTTGCCCTGGCAATTGAATCACTGGCAATAGCCATCAGGGCCTCGAGGGAAATTAAGGGCTTTCAAAGAAAAACAGGGGAGGAAAATAATCGGCTATACGCCGATGACTTACTAATGTTCCTAAGCGACTCGCAGACTACCCTAGAAGCGGTCCTGAATTTGACCGAGAGATACGGAAAAATTTCGGGACTGCAAATAAATTGGGGAAAATCGTATTTAATGCCAATTGATAAAGATAGGCCTAACGTTATAAACCGGTTCCTAAATATACAACAGACAGATAAAATTAAATACCGCTGTCTGTGGCGGGCCGATGCAACCTAATAAAAATGATCTGGCTCCCCCAATTGAACTATGTGCTACAGAACGCACCAGTGTGGGTAGCAAAGGGGTGGTTTCAGAAAGTGGAAGCAACATTTAGAGAACTAATATGGAAGGGGAGACAGGCTAGGATTGGACTGTGGGTGCTGCAGCGTCCCAGAGGTAGGGGAGGACTTGCGGTACCGCACCCATGGAGCTATTTTTTGGTGACACAGGCGGTCCATCTGAGAGGCTGCAACACGGCAGAAGGAGGCGATATGAATATAAAATTAATAAAGAACGAAACAAAACACAAGTCAGGAATAGAAATATTAGAGGCAGGGCAACTTCCACACGAGATCCCTACCCGTAAGCTGATTATTAAGATATGGGAGGAATTAAAGGAAGCATTGGGGTACCAAGGGTTTACAATATACTCCCCAATATGGGACAACAACAATATACAAGAAACACTAAAAGTAGAACGTAATAAGGAATGGGAAAACCAAGGAGTGTCAAGGCTTAACCAGCTGTACAAAGAGGGCAACAATAAAACATTTAAAAAAATATGAGAAGAGTATGGGGTAACAAATAAGTCCTTTTATACATATCTGCATATCTTAAAACACGCATTGGAGAGGCAGTTCAACAACAAGATTTTAGAATGGTGTGAGCCAAATAAACTGACAAAATTAATAAATAAAAACCAAGCAAAAGGAATTATATCAGAAATTTATGGAGAGTTGAGTGAGGAAGCAAGGAATGAAACCAAGGAATTAATATGCAGGGAGAAGTGGGACAGGGACGTGGGTGGAATAACAGAAGAACAATGGTTGAGAACATTAGAGCTGTGCCCAGTAGTATCCATGTCCCCGTCCCAGAGAGTCTCACACCTAATGCTAATTCACAGGGCATATTATACACCACTGAGGTTATTTAGGTTTGGGAACAGACTAGACTCAAAATGCCCCAGATGTGGCGAGGAGAATAGCAACCTTATACACATGCTATGGAGATGTCCAAAATTATATAGCTATTGGACAGATATAATGGAAATAATTAATGAAACCTTTGAGACTGAGCTAGATAAAACTCCAAAGCTGTGTGTAATGGGCTATATTGCAAAGAATAGGATGCCATTTAAAAAGCAAATACCAATAGTCAGGTGTCTATTTCTCACACGGAAACTAATCGCAAAAAACTGGGTAGCAGTAAACCCCCCATTGACAGAAGACTGGGTTAAAGAAGTCGACAAAACAATAGTGAACGAAGAACATAAATATAAAAAAAGAGGAAATAGTGAACAGCACCGCGATAGATGGAACTATGGATAAACGGAACGGTTGGGGGTAGAGGAAGAGGAGGTAGGCAGTAACAATGAAAAGGGGGAATAGTAATACACAAGTAATTAAGGAGTGTTTAGCTGAAATAAGGATGAATGTTGAAGAATGAATGTGTAATGTGTTTGAAAGCGCCCTCAACCATACCTTCGTTTCCCAAGCTAGGGTCGGTTAATAAAAGGAAGAAACAAAGGGAAGGGAGGAAGGTAGAGGGTAGAAAGAGTTTTGATTAGCAGAAAAGGGATAAAGAACATTTTTTCACAATAAATATTTTTATTCCACAATGATGTGAAGTAGCCAGAACTGGAATGATAAAACCAGCATGAATACAAGAGAACTGGCGAAAGACTGAGGTGGAAAAAAAAAAAAGAAAAAAGCAAAGGAGTCTGCAATTTCTGCAGGGTTCGTGTGGAGTTTTTTGGATCTGGGATGATAGGCCGCACTTATTTTGGCTTTTAATCGTTGTTGTTTGGCTTATTTCGCCAATAGGGAATTGGCTTTATTACCCAGGGAATAGTATATGGACTTGGTTCTTTTTAAGTTCTGTTCAATTTTGTATGATAGAAGGGATCGGAGTTTGTGTCTGTCTTGTTGTAAGGAGTCTGCTAGGGTGTGTGTAGGGGTTTGTTTGTGTTAGGTTTCTTTTTGTTTAATTGATTGTAAGACCTCTTCAATTTGCTTTCTCCTCTGGCTATTTAAGTTGGATTGCATTTGGATAAAAATTCCCCTCATGTAGGCTTTGTAGGTTGCCCATATAATGGGGATAGAGACTTCTGGTGAAGAGTACTTTTGAAAAAATAAGTTGTGTGCTTGAATGATTTTCTGGCGGTGTTCGGGTTTAGACAGTAGGGCCGAGTTTAGTCTCCAGAGTCTAGTGGAGTTGGCCTTGCGGGGTTCATCTATTTGTATCGAGACTGGGGCATGGTCCGACCACGTTATTGTCCCAATACTTGAGGAGGTTATTGTTTGTAGTGTCCATTTGTCCGTGATGAAGAAGTCAATTCGGGAATATGAGAGACATGGTGGGGAGTAATATGAATAGTCTCTTTCGGTGCTGTGCTGGCATCTCCAGATGTCATACAGGTCCATGGAGTGAAGTGCTTGATTTAGCTGGGAGAACCGTCTATGGTGTAGGAGTATACACTGTATCTTCCTTGGTATATATGGTAGCGTTTGTACATACGGGGGTTGTGGTTCGTTGAATCTAAGACGTCTTCTGATAAGTTTTTTTAGAACCCGGAATCTGTTCCGTTTGAATAGTAACCTCCGCTGAAGTTGTAGTTGTTATCTCTGAATCTGCGGAGGTTGTTGTTTTCTCGTGGGGTAGTTTGGGATTTAGTTCGTGAAGTGAGGTACCTGGACATACTGTAGACCTCTACGGTCGTGTCGTGGCTTTCTCTGATAAGTATAATGAGGGGTGGTACAGAGAGTATAAGGGCTTA
>BLSH010410325.1:460493-473304 GCA_018402905.1 Glandirana rugosa | reverse complement strand
GTGAAGGTGTTACGCTGACCGGATGAGGAGGTGGTAGAGGAGGAGGAAGCGGAGTAGGAGGAGGAGGCAACAGGAGGCAAAGAGAAATGCCCTGCAATCCTCGGTGGCGGAAGGACATGCGCCAAACTGCTATCCACCTCAGGCCCAACCGCCACTACATATGCCCAATGTGCAGTTAGTGAGATATAGCGTCCCTGCCCATGCTTACTGGTCCACGTATCAGTGGTTATCTGGACCTTGCCACAGATGGCGTTGCGCAGTGCACACTTGATCTTGCCCCCGACTTGTTTGTGCAGGGAAGGGATGGCTCGCCTAGAAAAGTAGTGGTGGCTGGGAACCACGTACTGTGGGACAGCCACAGCCATCAGGTTTTTAAAACTGTCCGTGTCCACCAGACGGAATGACAGCATTTCAAAAGCCAGGAATTTTGAAATGCTGCCATTCAGGGCCAGGGATCACGGGTGGACAGGGGGGGGGGGTACTTCCTCTTTCTCTCCAGTGTTTGAGAGATGGACAGCTGTAAGCTTCTATGGTGTGGAAATGCTTGAGGATGGTGGCAGACATGGTGGCGTTGCTGTCACATCGTCTGTTTGCTGGGTGGCAGGTGACACTGGCACTGTAGAGGTGGAAGAAGGGGCCGAGGCAACAGCAGAAGAGGAAGCAGGAGGAGCCCGAGACCTTTCTTGGATGTTGACGCAATTTTTAATTTTGTGCAAGAAATGCACAGTAAGGTGCAAATGTACTATGTAGCACTATTTATTATTCTTTTTTTTAAACCAAGTGCACTTTATATATTTGTGCAAGAAATGCACCGCTGGCCGCAAATTAAGTATTTATATATTTTTTTTTATACCAGCAATGTAGACGCACTTTTTATTTTTGTGCAATAAATGCACCTCTGGCCGTAAATGTAGTATTTCGATTTCTTTTTTTTTTAAACCAGCAATGTAGACGCACTTTTTATTTTTGTGCAAGAAATGCACCGCTGGCCGCAAATGTAGTATTTAGAATTTTGTTTTTTTTTAAAACCAGCAATGTAGGCACACTTTTTATATTTGTGCAAGAAATGAACCGCTGGCCACAAATGTAGTATTTAGAATATTTTTTTTTTAAACCAGCAATGTAGACGCACTTTTTAATTTTGTGCAAGAAATGCCCCGCTGGCCGCAAATGTAAGATTTTGCACAAAAATTGTTTTTTTTTTAATTTGTCTAACTGCAATGTAAAAGCAGTAAATATGCCAAAATTTTGCCAACTGAACTAACAGAACACAATTAAAGTAATGTCCCTGACGCACAAGCAGTTGCAAGTGCACTGCACTTGCAAAAATGGCTGCAAACGCCCACCTAACAAACAGAAAAATTGCTTAGGTTTTATATGAGGCAAACAAAATGTACTCTAGCAATCAAAAATCTCCTCTAGCACCCACCCACCAATAAATCACTGTTTTTAACAAATTTTCTAAAGCTAATCTGTCCCTCACAGCAGCAGCAGCATCCTCTCCCTACACTAGTATGAGATGATTTTCTAAAGCTAATCTGTCCCTCACAGCAGCAGCAGCAGCATCCTTTCCCTACACTAGTATGAGATGATTTTTTAAAGCTAATCTGTCCCTCGCAGCAGCAGCATCCTCTCCCTACACTAGTATGAGATGATGTGACATGCAGCACTACATGACTCCAGCTTATATAGAGGTTGGGTCACATGATGCACTGGCCTATCACAGCCATGTCATTAGTAGGCATGGCTGTGATGGCTTCTAAGGGCAAACAAGTGAAACACTTGTTGATTGGCTGCCCTGCAGCTATTCAACAGGTGCGAAAAAATACCCAAACCCAGAATTTTTCTCAAATGTCCGTGTTCGGGACACGGACATTCTAAAGTCCGGTACGATCCTGAACTTTACAGGTCGGGTTCGCTCAACTCTATTGCTGGCCACTATAGCCTCCCCTGAGACGCCAGAGGCAACAGGGCAATCTGAGCCACTATGCCTACCTGGTTAATGCCAGCTACCTCGGCTTCCTCTTAAAACTTTTGTCACAAAAGAAGACTTGTCATCTGCATTATCAGGCTTAGAAAACAAGCTAGCAGGTATGATTGCTGCTGTTACTCGTGGTAACAAGAAGCGTGGCAGGTCTCCATCTCCTGACCCCCCTAGGCTGGAGCAGGATTTGATGGATGAAGAGGAGGAGGTAGTGGAGGAGGTATTGGAGGAGGAGTTCCCTGAAATCCCAGCAGAGGATTCAGCCACAGAGGAGTGTGAGGCAAATGAAAGACTGGATCCTTCAGGGGCTCAGTCACAAAAGATGCTCGTACGTGCTTTGACACGCAGAGTGTGCGCGACCTTCAGATTACCTCCTGTACAGGTACCCGAAAGGACCTTCTCCTCCTTCGGGTCATTGAAAGCCCCACAGAGCTCTCAGGGCTTCCCTCTACATCCACTGTTGGAACAAGTGATATATTCAGACTGGGAACATCCTGATAGAGTTTTCATTCCACCCAAGAGATTCTCCTTATTGTATTCCATGGAGGAAAGTTTTTTGAAGAAATGGGAGGTGCTGGCAGTGGACGTGGCAGTCTCTTCCCTTTCAAAAACCCTGACCTGTCCTGTGGATAATGCTCAGGGGTTTAAGGACCCCGCAGACAAAAAGCTGGAATCCTTACTTAAAGCCTCCTTTGCCCTAGCAAGCTCGGCCATTCAGCCGGCAGTTGCCGCAATAGGGGTGTGCCAGGCCCTGAGTGATCAGGCCACGCATACAGGAGAAGAGTGAGAAGAGGAGGAATCTCTTAATTTACCACAGGCTTTATGCTTTGCTGTAGATGCCTTGAATGACTCAATACAGCAGGTCTCTCAGATGGCCCTTTTGTCTGTGCATATGCGCAGAATTCTGTGGTTAAAGAATTGGGCAGCTGAGCTCACTTGTAAAAGGTTACTGACAGGATTTCCCTTTCATGGTGAGCACCTGTTTGGAGAAGATCTGGATAAATACATTCAAAAGATCTCTGGCTGTAAGAGTACTTTATTACCAGTCAAAAAGCCAGCTAAGCGGTCTTCTTCTAAGCCTCCGACTGCGGTTTCCTCTAGCTTTACAGGACCTAGGCAGTTGCGAGGTAAACAGGACCAGGGGCAGAAAAGGCCATGGGCCCAAGGGTCCTCCAAGCCTAAGTCCAATCCTTCCTCATGAAGGGGCGCCTGTTACACTTTGCAGGAGTATGGCAGGACATCATCAAAGGCAAATGGGTGGTATCCCTAGTGTCTCTAGGCTACAAGCTGGAGTTTCGGGATTGGCCCCCTCAGAGGTTTCTAAAGTCAAGGATGCCTGCAGATCCGGTAAAAAAGGATCAGCTACTCAAAGCATTAAGTCACCTGATCCTGCAAGGTGTAATTGTGGAGGTACCAGCAATAGAGAGGGTTACAGGGTTTTACTCAAACCTGTTTACTGTACCAAAGCCAAATGGGGAAGTAAGACCAATTTTGGATCTCAAGGCCCTAAACCAGTTTTTGGTAGTGCGGTCTTTTCGAATGGAGTCCATTCGGTCAGTGCCCGCCTCTCTCCAAAAAGCAAATTTTCTAGTCTCCATAGGCATCAAAGATGCGTGCTTACATGCACCAATCTTCTCTCCTCACCAGAGGTTTTTACGCTTTGCGATAGCACAGCAGCATTACCAATTTGTGGCCTTGCCATTCAGTATTGCGACAGCACCCAGAGTTTTCACAAATGTGCTGGCCCCCATGCTGGATCTTTTGAGATCAAGAGGAGTATTGATCTCGGGTTACCTGGATGACCTCCTAATCAGGGATCAATCCAGGGAGAGACTCAGGTCCAGTCTGGCTTTGACACTCCAGGTACTGGAGAATTTGGGCTGGATCATCAACTAGGGCAAGCCCTCCTTGATTCTGGTGCAATGCCTGGAATATCTGGGTCTACAATTAGACACCAGACAGGGGAATGTTTTTCTACCCCTCAGGAAGGTCAACGATCTCAGGAGCCTGGTAAGGTGGGTAAGAGATCAGAGACATCTGTTAATCCGGCTCTGTATGAGTATGTTGGGCAAGATGGTAGCCCCATTCTAAGCTATACCTTTCGGCCAATTTCATTCCAGAATAATTCAGAGCAACATTCTGGCAGAATGGAACAAGAGAGTTCAATCTCTCGATTGCGGCATGACCTTGACCCCCAGGTCACGGCACAGTTTCAGTTGGTGGTTGGTTCGCACAAACCTGACGCAGGGGAGATCCTTCCTCCCAGTTTTCTGGGAGATGGTCACCACAGACACTTGCCTTTCGGGTTGGGGAGCTGTCATGAGGGACCTCACAGTTCAGGGAACCTGGTCTCAAGCAGAACAGAAGCTTCCCATAAACATCTTGGAACTGAGGGCCATTCAGCTAGCTCTGAGTCATTGGATGGTCAGGCTTCAAGGTCACAGTGGCTTATATCAACCACCAAGGCGGCACCAGGAGCAAGGGGACACACGAGGAAGTGAGCCTATTGCTCAAATGGGCAGAGGGTCATGTGTCAAGGATCTCAGCGGTTTACATTTCGGGAGTGGAAAATTGGAAGGCGGACTTTCTGAGTCGCCAGCAGGTCATGTCAAGGGAATGGTCCCTGCACGCCGAGGTTTTCCAGGAATGATGCCGGTGTTGGGGGACTCCAGAGGTGGATCTGTTGACTTCTCGGTTCAACAACAAGGTCCAGCAATTCATTTCCAGAGCAAGGGATCCCTTTGCTATTGGGGTGGATGCTTTGGTGTTCCCTTGGGATCAGTTCTCTCTAGTGTATGCCTTTCCCCCAGTGTCTCTTCTCCCGCACCTCTTACGCAGGATTCGGGAAGAGACACCAGCAGTCATACTGGTGGCTCCGGCATGGCCCAGATAGTCAGGATGGCAGAGGACGGTCCTTGGCGGCTACCAATCCATCCGGATCTGTTATCCCAAGGGCCACTGCTTTGCCCGAATTTACCTATGCTAAATTTGACAGCGTGGCTATTGAAGCCACAGTGCTGAGAGAAAGGGGTATCTCAGGGGCAGCCTTAACTACCCTTATGAATGCGAGGAAGATCTCTACTAGAAAGATCTACCATAGAGTCTGGAAGACTTATATTGGTTGGTGTAAAGCCAAAAGATGGCACCCACGCAGATATGCAATTGGAAGGATTCTGGCCTTCTTGCAAGCCGGAGTGGATTAGAAGCTTGCCCTGACCACTATCAGGGGGCAGGTCTCGGCTTTATCTGTATTTTTTCAGAGACCTCTGGCTATGCACTCCTTGGTCAAAACTTTTCTGCAGGAGGTGGCACTTGTGGTACCACCAATTACTCGTCCTCCTTGTCCTTGGGACCTGAATCTGGTATTATCGGTACTGCAAAGACAGCCCTTTGAACCTATCAGGGAATTTCCCTTGGTCCTTTTAGTATGGAAGTTAGCCTTCCTAGTCGCTGTTACTTGAGCTAGGAGGGTGTCTGAGTTGGCAGCTCTCTTGTAGAGAACTATATTAAACCACTTAACAACCGCCCTATAGACAAAAGACATATGCAGGGCGGTTGCTTAACTCTGGGAGGATGTACATTGACGTCCTCCTATGAATGCGCTGGGGGACGCACACGGGAACATCTGTGACAGTCGGGACCAGGGGACCCGGCACATCACGGATCGTGGTGAATGGCCGCTGTGAGCGGCCTTTTACCACGTGAACGCTCTCTCTCCTCTCCGATCTGTGCATTGCGAGAGGAGAGAGGGGGAGAGAGGAGGTGCTGCAGCGCTGTGGGCGATGTGTAATGCCCACAGCGATGCTAAGTGACAGTATGCACCCCCAGCATCCATCCACCACCCACCCAGCCATCATCATTCCAGCCATATACCACCCACCCAGCCATCCTCAGCCCATCCATCCACCACTCATCCAGCCATCCTCACCCCATCCATCCACCCAGCCATCCTCACCCCATCCATGCTCAGCCGCCCATCCTCACCCATCCATCCATGCTCACCCATCCAGCCATCCTCACACAGCCATGTTCACCCATCCAGCAATGCATGCTCATCCATGTTCACCCAGCCATCCATCCATGCTTATCCACCCAGCCGTGCTCACCCACCCATCCATGCATCCATGCTCACCCACCCAGCCGTGCTCACCCAGCCATCCATCCATGCTCACCCAGCCAGCCGTGCTCACCCATCCAGCCATCCTCACACAGCCATGTTTACCCATCCAGCCATGCATGCTCATCCATGCTCACGCAGCCATCCATCCATGCTTACCCACCCAGCCATGCTCACCCATCCATCCATCCATGCTCACCCAGCCGTGCTCACCCATCCATGCTCACCCATCCATCCATGCTCACCCATCCATCCATACTCACCCACCCAGCCGTGCTCACCCATCCATCCATCCATGTTCACCCATCCATCCATGCTCACCTATCCATCCATCCATGCTCACCCACCCAGCCGTGCTCACCCAGCCATCCATCCATGCTCACCCAGCCATTCATCCATGCTCACCCACCCAGCCGTGCTCACCCATCCATCCATCCATGTTCACCCATCCATCCATCCATGCTCACCCAGCCATCCATCCATGCTCACCCAGCCATGCTCACCCACCCGGGCTCACCCACCCATCCATGCTCACCCACCCATCCGTGGCTCATCCATCCCCATCCATGGCTCATTTGTGCCTCATTCATGCTCATCCATACCACATCAGTTCTCATCCGTGACACATCCATGCCACTACAGTGCCCATCCATGCCACTACAGTGCCCATCCGTGCCACTACAGTGCCCATCCATGCCACTACACTGCTCATCCGTGCCACTACCCTGACCATCTGTGCCACTATAGTGCCTATCCATGCCACCACAGTGCCTCACAATAGTGTAAAAGGTAGTCAAATTAGATTTGAAATGTATGCCCCTAGAACACCTGACAGTGCTCCCTGCATGTTGGACCTCTGTATGTGGTCAGGCTGTATAAAAGTGTCACACATGTGGTATCGCCATACTCAGGAGGAGTAGCAGAATATATTTTGGGGTGTCATTTTTGCTATGTACATGCTGTGTGTTAGAAATACTGTATAAATGGACAACTTTGTGTAAAAAAAAATACGTTTTCATTTTCTGTCCACATTTTCCAAAGACTTGTGGAAAAAATGACATGTTCTAAAGACTCATTATGCCTCCTAGAATATGCGTTGGGGTGTTTGCTTTTCAAAATGGGGTCATTTTTTGGGCGTTTCCATTGTCCTTGTGCTCCAGGACCTTCAAAAGTGCAAGAGGTAGTCAAGAAATGATGTGTGTAATTTATGCTCCTAGAACGCCTGATGGCGTTCCCTTCATGTTGGGCCTCTGTATGTGGCCAGGCTGTGTAAAAGACTCACACATGTGGTATTGCTATACTCAGGAGGAGTAGTAGAATGTATTTTGGGATGTAATTTGTGGTATGCATATGCTGGGTGTGAGAAATAACTCGTTAACATATGACAATTTTGGGAAAAGAAAAAAAAAATCTTCATTTTGCAAAGAATTGTGGGAAAAATTACAACTTCAAAAAATTCACCATAACCTTTACTAAATGCCTTGGAGTGTCTACTTTCCAAGAAGGGGTAATTTGGGGGGTATTTGTACTTTCCTGGCTTGTTAGGGTCTCAGGAAATGAGATAGGCCATCAGTACATCGGGTGTGATCAATATTCAGTGATTGGCACCATAGCTTGTAGACTCTATAACTTACACAAGGACCAAATAATATACACTAATTTGTTTTTGTTTTTTTTTTACCAAAGATATGTAGCAGTATAAATTTTGGCCAAAATGTATGAAGAAAAACTACTAATTTGCAAAATTTTATAACAGAAATGAAGAAAAAATCATTTTTTTACAAACTTTTTGGTCTTTTTTTAATTATAGCGCAAAAAATAAAAGACCCAGCTGTGATTAAATACCGCCAAAAGAAAGCTCTATTTGTGTGAAAAAAAGGAGGCAAATTTCATATGGGTACGGTGTTGCATGACTGAGTAATTGTGATTCAAATTGTGAGAGCACTGAAGCTGAAAATTGGTCTGGTTGTTAAGGAGTTTAAGTGCCCAGTGGTCAAGTGGTTAAGGTCACACCAGGACAAGGTGGTCTTGCGGCTCCTTCCGTCCTTTTTGCCTAAGGTGGTATTAGCTTTTAACCTCAACCAAGATATTGTGTTACCCTCCTTTTTCCACATCCGACTTTTCTAGAGGAGAAACGGTCTATCTTGAAAGGTCTGAGGACTCCAGGAAGACTGAAGCCTTCTTTGTATTTCCAGAACGCCCTAAAAAGGGTCAGGCGGCATCCAAGTCAACTATTTCTCTTTGGATCCGTCAATTGATTACTCAAGCTTATTCTCTGAAGGGGAAGGCTCCTCCTTTTAGGATAAGAGCCTACTCCACCAGGAGGTAGGATCCTCCTGGGTGTTCTACCATCGGATATCTGTGGCTCAGATATGTAAGGCCGCGATCTTGTTTTCGGTACATACATTCACCAGGTTTTACCAGGTGGATGTCAGGTGAGCAGAGGAGGCCTCCTTTGGCCGCAGTGTTTCAAGTGCTGCGATATAAGAGACGTGTGTCTCCCTCCCCTCGAGTATTGCTATGGGACATCCCATAAGTATATGAATATATAGCCTGCTCTGTGTCCCGTGATGTCCAAGAAAGAAAATAGGATTTTTCCTACAGACTTACCTGTAAAATTAATTTCTTTCAGGGACACAGAGATCCCTCCCCTCCCTGTCTTGTGGAGTTCATTGTTTGCTACAAAACTGATGTGCTCCCAATATGGGAGGGGTTATATAGGAGAGGGTACTTCCTGTTTCCTGTTTTTTATAAAACACCAGTGTCCATTCACCTATAGGTGGTGTATAACCCATAAGTATATGAATATATAGCCTGCTCTGTGTCCCGTGATGCCCTTAGAAAGAAATGGATTTTACAGGTAAGTCTGTAGGAAAAATCCTATTTTTTAATTAAAAAAAAAAAAAAACAAGACTTTAATATCACTTTAATATATCACATCATGACTAGGTAACCTGTCAGCAAAATACAACCCCACCAAGAATAAAAAACTGCTCGACCAGTATAAACTTGCATGCCACAACACCATTGATTCTACTGAGACATCAGCTGTTGCACAGGCTCACAGTAGAGCTGACTGACCTCAGTGGTCTAAGTGCCCAGATCCAGTGTATATCTGATGCTTACCCAGGATTGAATATCTCACCCTGCAGCTGGTCACGGTCCAATAGCTCTTCCAGTGTTTACAGGTCATCAGTGTGATCACTTACCCTGATCATGTCAGGGTGGAGGAAAAGATGTTGGCTGGTCAGGTCCCCTCGCTGACATGCAATTCCAATAGGACCTGCAGCCGTCATTTTTAAATCAAAAAATCAACATTGGATTGCATTTATTTTGCTGAAAAACTCCCAAAAATATTGTAGTGACTACGTGCATTTAAATACTTTCACTAGACTACATTTTCAACAGGACCCACACTATCACATTTTTTAAAGCAACTTTGGAGTGTATTTATTTCACTGGAAAAGGCCATCAACATATTGTAGTGAATGATGTGTAGAAAATGTAAACATTTGACTAGGATGCAATCTCAACTGCACCCACAGCAGCCTTTTTTGTATATCATGACATCAACATTAGAGTGTTCTTACTTTGCAGAAAAAAGCTCCCAAAAGATTGTAGTGACTATTTGCACAGTCTTCATTAACTAGGCTGCTTTGTGAACAGCAGTCAGTTGTAAAAACATTTGTGAGAAAAGTGGGTACATTTTCTATAGGCTGGTTTGTCAACGGGACCCACACAAGACAGGTTGTAATGAAAAAATCCAACATTACAGTGTTTTTATTTCACTGGAGAAGCCCTCAAAAATATTTTATTGAGTATATGCAAAGTCTTTAACCAGTTAAGGGCACTAGACATGCCACAGGTGCCCCAAAAAACATCAGAGTACACATGGAGTATGTACCACATTCGGCCTTTTTGTCCCTTTGCAGCACCCTCCTCTCAATTGATGGCCATTCTAAGCTCTGAATATTAAGCTGGGAGTTTTTACGTACATACCACAGCTCTAGTAGTGCTCAACATCCATCATTCAGGCATGTAATAGAGAGAAACAGTAACACTTTTACTTTTGCTGAATGAACAGGTCTATAGCAGAAATGTAAAACTGCTATAGACCTAACTTCATAGGGGTTTAGCTTGGATTTGGGTCAAACTCATGATGACCCAAACATGAAGTTCATCAAAGTGATCATTTTTCTTCCCATTGACCACAAATATAGGGAAGCATTTATTCTTTTGGTGACCAACATTAATGGCATAACATTTCAACACCACTCCAAGCCTGCAGTATCAGTGTCCCAGGTTTTACACTCTGTATTTAGGTTCTGGTAGAGATAGAGCACATCTTGCTCTAAGATATAATGTAGTATACAGATACTTGTCAGGAACTATGAATCAGACCAAGACAGAAGTGCAGTAAAATCACACTTTTTAATAAAAAGGTAAAATGTAATAAACAGAGTAAACGTTGTCAAAACAAAGCCAGGGTTTGGTAACCAGAGCAGATAGTCATAGTAAGCCAGTGAAACAGGAGTCCAGAGATCAGTGAGGTCAAACAAACGGAATGCAGGGTCAGGAGCCAGGAGGAGAGTCAGTCGAGTAGGGTCTTGAATCCAGGAACCAGAAGGGAACATCAAACAGGCAAAGTCTTTCACAGGAACACACAGCAGAGATTTCTCCAGAGATGTTGACTAAGGCGAAGGCATCTGCGATCTGATCCAGGCAGTTTATAAAGCAGCAGAGCTGGCTAAATGAGGCAGGATATGGTCATCAGGTGAGACACAGTGGAAGCTGAAACTGGCAATTAACCCTAAGCTGAACAGCTTGCTCTGAGAAGGGAGAGCTAAGCCCAGCCCTGATAGTACCCCCTCCTCAACAACCCCCCCCCTCGGGGGGCCACCAGGTTTGAGGGGAAAAAGTCTGTGGAAAGCACAGAGGAGGAAAGGAGCATGTACATCCAAGGATGAGACCCAGGAGCGCTCCTCCAGACCGTACCCTTTCCAATGTACCAGGTACTGTATTCGCCCACGAAACCTACGGGAGTCATTGATAGATTGTATTTCATACTCCTCTTGGTTCTCAACCTGAACAGGATGAGCATGTGGTACTGAGGTGGTGAAGCGGTTGCATACCAAAGGTTTTAACAAGGAGATATGGAATACATTTAGAAATTCACATATTATAAGGCAGATCTAAAGTGTAAGCCACTGGGTTGATCTTGCAAAGAATATGGAAAGGCCCAATAAACTGTGGGGCCATTTTCAGTGATGGAACATGGAGTTGGAGGTTGTGAGAAGACAGCCAGACCATCTCTCCAACTTGGTAGGAAGGCGCAGGTAGGCGTCTGCGGACATCATGGTGTCTGTACCTATCATTGGCACGTCGCAAGGACTCCTGGACAAATAAGTCAGGCAACATGGCTGGTTGGAAACCATAATTCAACATAAACTGAGACAATCGGGAAGCTGTATTGACAGCACTATTGTGAGCAAACTCTGCCCAAGGTAATAGGTCAGAACAGTTGTTATTGGTGGTCAGAAATATAACAACGTAAAAACTGTTCCAAGGACTAGTTGGCTCGTTCTGCTGTCCCTTTGAACTGCGGGTGATACGCAGAAGAGAAGGAAAGCTTAATTCCCAACAGTGCACAAAAGGCTCACCAAAACCTGGACACAAACTGGCTACCCCTGTCCGAGACGATCACCTTGGGAAAGCGAAAGCGAAAGATTTCCCAAGCAAAAATGAATGCCAGTTCCTTGGATGTGGGCAACTTCTTTTTTTTTTTTTTTTTTTTCAAAGAGATTTTATTGATTGTATATAAACATGACAATGTATCAAAGTACAGGCAAAGATCCATCTGAGCCGTAGAAATACAAGGTTGATAATAGGTTACAACATTAATAATCTTAGGATAGCAGAATATGGGTATCATAAGAACCGTAAGTAATGCAAATAATAGATTGCATGCAAATAATAGATTGGATGGATCTCCCTGTACATAGTAAAGGTGTCAGAAACTTGGAGACTAAGAGGGAGAGTGAGAAAGGGAGGGGGGAGAAGAGGGAGGGGGGGGGGGTAGTCCACCCTGAAGTCCAGGCTAATATAAAGGTTGAGATCAATGAAAGTTCCCATTGTTTGAGCGGTAAACACATCTAGGTTGATTGGGAACGCATGGTTCCTTGTGTATGGGAATGTTGCTAGGTTTTCTGGTATCTGAAAGAGTTCTGCAGGGTCCCAACTTCGTCTTGAGATAAGGTAGCAGTAATAAAGGGCATCCATTACTAGGAGACGAGTCCCTGACCTGCGAGAGGACGGAAGATCACCGGGCTGCCCGGTAAGAGTTTTTGACCTGATGGTTATACTCGGGGAGGTAAGGGGTCTAGTCTTTTCTTTACTAGAGTAATAAGATGTTTCTGTTTGAATTATGTCTAGAGTTGGTGGGTTTTGTGATGCTGGATAAGAAGGCATTTACCTACGGGAAATAATGACGATGGAATAGAGTTCTGCTTCAACCCTGGGACGTCTTGAGAAAGTCTATGGTCTTTTGGATCGTTGTAAGGGTATGTGTTCCTTGGTACGCAAGGGTTAGTTGGATCTACACAAATGGCGAGTTTGTTACCCTTGAAAGTAACTAGAGTTGGAAATATAATCGGACCTGAAGTCCCACCTGACCCCCCCCCCCCCCCCCCCCCCCCCCCCCCCCCCCCCCC
>BLSH010410325.1:439963-457660 GCA_018402905.1 Glandirana rugosa | reverse complement strand
GGGGGAGAGGCGTTTAGCCTCAGACAAGAATGTGAGATTCTTGTGGTCAGTCAAAATGAGAACTGGAACAGCGGTACCCGCGAGGAGATGCCTCCATTCTTTAACCACTTCAATACTGGGCACTTAAACCCCCTTCCTTCCCGGACCAATTTTCAGCTTTCAGCGCTGTTGCAGTTTGAATGACAATTGCGCGGTCATGCGACACTGCACCCATATGAAATTTTTATCATTTTTTTCACACAAATAGAGCTTTCTTTTGGTGGTATTTAATCACCCCTGGGTTTTTTATTTTTTGCGCTATAAATTAAAAAATGACAAAAAATTTTCAAAAACAATGCATTTTTCTGCGTTTCTGTTATAAAATTTTGCAAATAAGTAATTTCTCTTGATAAATTTTGACCAAAAATTATACTGCTACATTTCTTTGGTAAAAATAACCCAAATTGGAGTTTATTTGGTGTTGGCGGACAGACAGATGTGACGGGGACTGTGACAGATGTGGCGGTGACATACAGATGTTTTGTGTATGGTGACAGATGTTTGAGGACTGTGACAGATGTTTGGGGACTGTGACAGATGTTTGGGGACTGTGACAGATGTTGTGTATGGTGACAGATGTGATGGGGGACATACAGATGTTTTGGGGGCTCTTTTATGGGGACACTTATGTTTACAGGGACATGGGGTATCAGTGTGCTTGGTGCACTGTGTGGGGGGCGATCTGTGACAGCTTTCTGCATGAAATCCTCACCATGCAGAAAGCTGTCACAGAGCTGCAGCTCCCCCCCTTCCCCCCCCGCACTGAGCTCTCACTGAGCTCGGTGGGGGAGAACTGTCACAGAGACGCTCGTCTCTGCTTACAATGTGACGGCTGTGATTGGACACAGCCGTCACATGATCGGGAGGGCCAGTCACTGCTCCCGAATCCCGATCTCCGCTCAGCTGGATCCTGTGATCATAATGATCACAGGATCCAGCAGCAGCGCGGCGCGTGCCCGCGCTGCGAGCTCCCGTTCTGCAGGACGTATATATACGTCCTGTCAGAACGGGGAAGCTCCCACCCGGCCGTATATGTACAGTGGCCGGGTGGGAGGTGGTTAAGGGCTAAAATTATCGCTAACAACTCTCTGTCCCCAATCTCGTAATTGCATTCCGCAGGAGACAACTTCTTAGAAAATAGCCACAAGGATGCATAGCGCTCTTGGAGGTGGGACGTTGGGGCAGCAGGGCACCAACTCCAGTCTCAGATGTATCAACCTCAAGGATGAAGGGTAACGTATGATCCAGATGTGCCAACACAGGAGCGGAAACAAAGGCAGCCTTGAGACTTTCAAAGGCCTTAATGGACTGCAGAGACCAATTCTGTGGGTTACTGTTTTTTCTGGTCATATCAGTCAGGAGCTTGACCAGAGATGAGAAGTTACGAATAAACTTCCGATAATTATTGGCAAAGCCAAGAAAACGTAGCAGTGGATGTAAACCCACGGGTCGGGTCATTGTAGAACTGCCGATAACTTCTCTGGATCCAAAAACCAGCAGTGGAAATGACATAGCCCAGGAATTTAACCTGTTCAAGATGGAAATTGCTCTTCTCCAATTTACAATACAGGTTATTATCTCTCAGCCTCTGAAGCACACGACAAACATCTTTGTGGTTGCTCTCTAGGGACCTGGAATATATGAGGATTGTCGAGATAAACCTCCACATATTGCTGTAACATATCTTGGAGTACATGGTTGATGAATTCCTGAAAAACTGCCGTAGCGTTGCAAAGACCACATGGCATTACGAGGTATTCATAATGGCCTGTCCTGGTATTAAACACAGTTTTCCACTCATCACCCTCCTTGATTCTCACAAGATTGTATGCCTCTCTCAGATCAAGCTTTGTGAAAACCGTTGCTCCCTTGAGGTGGTCAAATAACTATGTAATCAGTGCAATCGGATAAGCATTCTTAATCGTGAAGCGATTGAGGCCCCTATAATCAATACAAGGTCTCAGTTCACCACTCCTCTTTTTCACAAAGAAGAAGCCAGCATCAGCAGAAGACAGGGATTTGTGGATGAACCTTCTAGAAAGTGCATCTGTGACATACTCCTCTATGGCTTTATCCTCAGAGACAGACAAAGGGTGAACCTGGCCACGAGGAGACACCAGGTTGAAGGTCAATAGCACAAACATAGGACCAGTGTGGAGGCAAACTACCAGCTTGACCTTTATCAAAGACATAGCTAAATTTGCGGTATTCCTTCTGCAGGGAGGAAAGTGAAGAGGTACACAAGACATTAGCCACATTCTGAAAACATATCTTACTGCATTGTGGTGACCAGGAAAGAACCTCAGCACAAAGGCAATCAAAAGAGAGGTTGTGCCTCTGTAACAAAGGATAAACAGTAACCACCGTAATATGACTTGGAATTAGATTATCTCATGGTGAAGAGCCCCTACGGCCATGGTGATCTGAGCAGTCTCATGAGCCACCTGGGCAGGCTGTAGAGGTCTCCCATCAATAGCCTCAATGGCAAGTGGAGTAGCCCGAAGCTGGAGCGGGATTGAGTGCTTAGACACAAAGGCACTATCTATGAACAGGCCTGCAGCCCCAGAGTTTATTAGAGCCTGTATCTTGACGGACGACTCAGACCAAAAAAGGGTAACCGGATGACTGGGGACATAACAACGCCACCTATAGTCTGTCCCCTACAGGACCTCAGGTGCAAGCTTCCCCCTGGACAGGTAGGACAAGACTTCAAAAAGTGACCTGCCTGGCCACAATAAAGGCACAATCCTCCTCCTAAAGGCTCTCTCATCCACAGAGAGATGTGTGAAGCCCAACTGCATGGGTTCTACCTCACTGGCACCTCGGAACCAGGAGGTATGGAAGGTGAGGGAGGCACGGGTGGGACTACAAAGCTCGGAGCCAAATGTACAGGAGGCTTCCACAAGCACTCCTTAAAGGAAGATCTATCGGAGTCTGGAGTCAATGAGAATGGCAAACTTGATCAACTCCTCCATCTCAGTGGTTATGTCTCGGGCTGGTATCTCATCTTTGATGTTATCCGAGAGACCATGAGTAAAAGCAGCCATGAGAGCCTCCTTTTTCCAATCAACCTCTGCTGCCAGAGTACAGAATTCAATGGCATAATCTGCAACAGTTCTTGTACCCTGCTTGATGGACATGAGGCTTTTGGTAGCAGTAGTGGAGCATGCAGGAACATCAAATATCCTTTTAAAGGAGGCCAAAAACTCAGGGCAACTCTCAACAACGATTTCTTGCATCTCCCATAGAGGATTTGTCCAGGCCAAGGCTCTGTCAGAAAGCAAAGAAATTATGAAACCTACTCTGCTTCTGTCCGTGGGAAACGCCTGGGGCAGCATCTCAAAGTATATGCCAACCTGGTTGAGAAACCCTCTGTATTGGACTGTATCAACCCCCAAATCGCTGGGGAAGTGAAGCGGAACCAGACATACCCCCTATAGAGGTAATATTTGAGGCGCGTGCCTGTACAGAGACTTGAGCATCAACAGGAATGGCATGCAACACAGGTTGTGCCGGCCCAGCCACCGTAGGAGGGACCAGGTGAGCAGTGCGATTCAGGAGCGTCTGTAACGCTATGACAAACTGCTCCATGCGGTGATCCTGCTCATCCAATCTGGAAAAAATATTACCAGCAAGTGGATTGACTGCATCTTCTGAATTCATGGCCTTCGTCTGCTGTCAGAAACCATGAATCAGACCAAGACAGAAGTGCAGTAAAATCACACTTTTCTTGTTCAATATTTTTATTGAATAAAAGGTTATGTAACAGGAGGAACGTTTTGTTACACATTTTGGATACTGGTGTATAGGTATAACAAGCGAAGACCTTTGTGGCCATAAAACAAACCGTAAATCAACTTAGCATGGCAATGTTACATTTTGACCGGGGACAACTTCGCCAACCTTGAGGGCACCCTGAGCAAGCTGTGACCTGGAGGGTAGGATGGTGTCATTGGCCATTAAAGAGGAAGTAAACCCAGATTGGGTTTACTTCCTCTGTATTCCCCTGTAAACTAGAAGCATAATGGGCTACTATGCATCACATAGTAGCCCATTATGTGCCACTTGCCTGCAAACAAAGCCTGCAACGTCCAACACTGTCCCCTGTGCTGGCGGCATCCATCTTCTGCCCCTCTTCCTTCTGGGGCTGTGACTCCGGTTCTGTGACTGGCCGGAGTCGCGTAACGTCACTCCTGCGCATGCGCACGGGAACCGCCAGTCACGGCACGATCACAGTGGAGAAACGGCACGGAGGCCATTTCTTCACTGTGCATGTGAGGAAATGACGTTGGCACAATTAATACACTGCATATGTCCTGAACCATACAGGTTTAGGAGATATGCATGGCACCTACAGGTAAGCCTTATCATAGGCTTACCTGCAGGTTAAAGTGGTTGTCACAAGTTGTGTTAATCATTATGAAAAAGGTATATCATCGTCGTAAAGTAGCTTAGCTTAGGTTTGAACGGTGTTACTGTCTGTCCCCAAAATAAAGGAAGTATTATGGAATGGGGACATCACAAAGGGGGTCAAACTTGGTAGAGATGAATGATTATACCAATTAGCGAGAACGTAACCAATGTTCAAAATCACACTTTTTAATAAAGAGGTAAAATGTAATAAACAAAGTAAACATGGTCAAAACATAGCCAGGGTTCGGTAACCAGAGCCGATAGTCATTGCAAGCCAGTGAAACAGGAGTCCAGAGATCAACGAGATCACACAAACGAAATGCAGGGTCAGGAGCCGGGAGGAGAGCCAGCCGAGCAGGGTTTTGAATCCAGGAACCAGAACGTCAAACAGGCAAGGTCTTTCACAGGAACACACAGCAGAGATTTCTCCAGAGATGTTGACCAAGGCAAAGGCATCTGCATCTGAAATCTGATCCAGGCAGTATATATAGCAGCAGAGCTGGCTAAACGAGGCAGGATATGGTCGTCAGGTTAGACACAGTGGAAGCTGAAACTGGCAATTAACCCTCAGCTGAACAGCTTGCTCTGAGAAGGAAGAGCTAAGCACAGCCCTGACAATACTACAGATACCACCACACAATGTATTCAACTAAAATGAAAGACAGGCCTTAGCTCAGATCCCCACCCATCAGTCACACCTTTCTGACATGTTTGACCCACATTAGGCTTAGTCATAGAGGTCTTTGATTAAGCCCAATGTGGGTGAAACATGTTCGAGTTGTGTGATCAATGGGTTGGGATCTGAGCTGAAGCCTTTATTTCATTTATCTTACACTAGAGTTACAGAATACAGTGTGCAATGGTACCTGTATGCTACACCAACATAATGGGACATTTTTCTCCCAATGACCCCTTTCCACTGACAACTGATGAAAGTGAAGAACTATACCTCCCACCAATATAATAGAGGATTCTACAATGACCACCAGTATAACAGAGCATTTTAACTGATCATTAATTTAATGAGTACACACTGACCAATGCACTAAAAAAGGGCATTTATTATAGGGTCCTGTTTTTTCACTACCCACTTATGCAAGTGGCACTTTTGTTGGTGATGGCGGCTAATCATTTCTGCAAAAGAAAGGAAGTAAGTATAGGCCATCAGTAAGTTGTAGATATACTGTACCTGGGGGCATGGCCTGATGGCGGACCAAGCAGCACATTAACTCCGAAGCTCCTCGGATTCCTCTTCCCATCCTGCAGTCCATCCTGCTCCATTTTGCTTTTAAGTTGCACCGCCGGCTTCCTTGGGACCCTGTGCTTCTTCCTGAGCCTGCAGAATAGTCTAAATTGGCCCGAATAAGCTGCCTGCATTGGCTGGAAGACTGGACAAGTTTCTTGCCCAAAACAGTGCCGGCGAACCAGCTCCTCCTTCTACAGCAGCAGCAGCCTCGCTTCCCCTGCTGAATATACATGAGGACTTCTTTCAGCGCATGGCTCCTGGAATCCCTGGATCCCCACAGGACCCTCCATTCATGCTGGAACACTTTCCTGATACTGTAGAACCAGGTGAGTCTGCACTCTCCCCTGCTGAATCCACTCTGGCAGAGATTATGTCAGCCATCCAGGTTTGCAAAGCCATGCTGACTGCAAAAATAGAGAATATACATATTGCCTTCTCGATTTTAAACAGGATGCTCAAAACCTGTGTGATCACACTGGAGCTGCAGAAGATTGCATAAGTAATGTTGAAGACACCCTTACCCCTCTTACTACTACCATGCGAGATGCCTCCAGTGAGTTGGCAGCACCCCACGCTAAAGTGGATGACCTTGAAAATAGGTCCAGTCTTAACAAATTGCGCTTTGTGGGTTTTCCTGAAAAATCTGAGGGGGCCAACCTGGAGCAATTCTTACTTACCTGGCTGAAAGGGACCCTGGGCCAGGATGTTATCCCTGCCTCCTTTGCCATTTAGCGGGCGTACCGCACTCCTCCTCGCCTCCTGCTTGCCCTCCTCCTGCGGATGCTTCACTGCGACCCCTATAATTGCTCGTATTCTGAATTTTCAAGACAAGGTGGCTATCTTGCGAGATTATGAGGCAAGCTGCGCTACAATGGCCAGGTTGTCCACATCTTCCCAGATTTCTACGCTGAAGTGCAAAAGCAACGTGGCTCTTTTACAGTATCTCACAAAAGTGAGTACACCCCTCACATTTTTGTAAATATTTTATTATATCTTTCCATGTGAAAACACTGAAGGAATGACACTTTGCTACAATGTAAAGTAGTTAGTGCACAGCTTGTATAACAGTGTAAATTTGCTGTCACCTCAAATTAACTCAACACACAGCCATTAATGTTTAAACCACTGGCAACAAAAGTGAGTATACCCCTAAGTTGAAATGGGCCCAATTAGCCATTTTCCCTCCCCGGTGTCACATGACTTGTTAGTGTTACAAGGTCTCAGGTGTGAATGGGGAGCAGGTGTGTTAAATTTGGTGTTATCGCTCTCACTCTCTCATATTGGTCACTGGAAGTTCAACACGGCTTCTCATGACAAATAACTCTCTGAGGATCTGAAAAAAAGAATTGTTGCTCTACATAAAGATGGCCTAGGCTATAAGAAGATTGCCAAGACCCTGAAACTGAGCTTTAGCATGGTGGCCAAGACCATACAGTGGTTTAACAGGACAGGTTCCACTCAGAACAGGCCTCGCCATGGTTGACCAAAGAAGTTGAGTGCACATGCTCAGAGTCATATCCAGAGGTTGTCTTTGGGAAATAGACATATAAATGCTGCCAACATTGCTGCAGAAGTTGAAGGGGTGGGGGAGTCAGCCTGTCAGTGCTCAGATCATACAGTGCACACTGCATAAAATTGGTCTGTATGGCTGTCGTCCCAGATGGAAGCCTCTTCTAAAGATGATGCACAAGAAAGCCCCCAAACAATTTGCTGAAGACAAGCAGACTAAGGTCATGGATTACTGGAACCATGTCCTGTGGTCTGATGAGACCAAGATAAACTTATTTGGTTCAGATGGTGTCAATTGTGTGTGATGGCAACCAATTGAGGAGTACGCAAGACAAGTGTGTCTTGCCTAAAAACAAGCATGGTGGTGGGAGTGTCATGGTCTGGGGCTGCATGAGTGCTGCCAGCACTGGGGAGCTACAGTTCATTGAGGAAACTATGAATGCTAACATGTACTGTGACATACTAACGCAGAGCATGATCCCCTCCCTTCTGGGCCGCAGGGCAGTATTCCAACATGATAATGACCTCAAACACACCTACAAGATGACCACTGCCTTACTAAAGAAGCTGAGGATAAAGATGATGGACTGGCTAAGCATGTCTCCAGATCTAAACGCTATTGAACATCTGTGGGGAATCCTCAAATGGAAGGTGTAGGAGCGCAAGATCTCTAACATCCATCAGTTTAGTGATGCCATCACGGAGGAGTGGAAGAGGACTCCAGTGGCAACCTGTGAAGTTCTGGTGAACTCCATGCTCAAGAGGGTTAAGGCAGTGCTGGAAAGTAATGGTGGCCACACAGAATATTGACACCTTGGGCCCAATTTGGACATTTTCGCTTAGAAGTGTACTCACTTTTGTTGCCAGCAGTTTAGACATTAATGGCTGTGTGTTGAATTATCCTGAGAGGACAGCAAATTTACACTGTTATACAAACTGTACACTCACTACCTTACATTGTAGAAAAGTGTAATTTAATCAGTGTTGTCACATGAAAAGATATAATAAAATATTTACAAAAATGTGAGGGATGTACTCACTTTTGTGAGATACTGTACCTCCGTTAAAGCCAGACTGCAAGTGCAAGAACTCAAATACTCCATGTTATACCCAGCAAAGCTCAAGGTCATTCACGCAAGCAAATCTCATTTCTTCATTTCACCTGCTGATGCCTCCTCCTGGCTGGACGAGACCTTCGGTGCCTCACAGCACTCCCGCAGGCGCTGAATGCTGTTAATTCATTTTGCTGCTAACTGGCTGTATTGGACATTTTTGCCAGTTTCGAGTTTTACTTGTAGGGATACTACCCCCGTTTTTTTCCCTACATTTATCCTGTTCATTCCCTGTACCCTGCCGGAGGGCGATTTTCTCCCTGGATACATTGTTGCCCTTCCTCCATTATAACCTTAATTATATTTTCCATCCTGGGCTTTAGGCCATAAGAGGGAGCATGCTGCACTCTATCCTTGATCATAACAGGACTGCTGCCTTAAGTACAATCTATGAAGAGTATGTCTCCTGATGTGCCGCCGTTCCTCCCTAGTGCAACCCCCTACCTATATATGATGTCCCCATCACGGGCTTTGTTGTTTTCTTGTTTCTGGTTGGGATATAAGCTCACTGTATTTGGAATGGATGAGCAGGGTGGGTGGGTTGGGAATAACAATATGCTACTGTTTTTTTTTCCTTTTGTTGTTTTTTCTTATTGTTGTTTTTTGATTGTCTGTGCCTCCCTTATGTCTACTCCATTTTGCATGCCATGTCATACTGGTTAAGGAATGCTGTACACCCTGCAGAATGTCCCTTAGCCACAAATACTTTTACACTTTGTCACTATGGCTAATCATTTAAAGATTCTCTCATGGAATGAGGTTCTGAACACACCCAGTAAACAGTCCTTGATCTTGCTCTGGACCGTTTGCGGGGGGAGAAAAAACCTTTTAGTCTCTTTCGGACTGGATACAGGTGTATGACCTCACAGATGTGTGGAGATGGAGGCATCCAGCTGTTAGATAGTTTTTTTGCCACTCATTTTGCACTATGTCCCATATTGATATGGCTTTTGCCACTTCCTCCACCCTACCTCTCATATCTAACGCCACTATTCTACCTTGTGGTATATCTCATCACGCACCGCTCATGTTAGAGATTGACATCCTACCCTCCCATTGCCCACCCCTATGACGTTTAAACCCGCAGTGGCTGGACGATCAAGGTGCATGCATAGAAGGCATAGTAGAATACTGTGCATTTTATCTAGATACGGTTGATGCTAATACGGAATGGAAGGCATTTAAGCCTTTGATTTGTGACACTTTCATGTCCATTACTGGGCTACTTAGAAAGAACACCCAAGTCTGTACTAAGCAACTTGAATCTACCATGCTGAAAGCAGAGGCAGAATATAATTCTGCTCCCACCCCTCACACATATACCACTTGGTTACATGCCCGTAGAGGCTATGAGCTTCCCTTCTGGATCTGATACAGAAACGTATGTTATATACTTCTCAAAAAATATATGAGCATGGCAACAAGGTGGGACGATTACTAGCTTATCTAGCACATCCAGATTTCTCCCCTACCTCTATCCCTAGAATTCATATATCTCCTCAGATAATATTGTTGACACGCCCTAAGCTATTCTGGATTTTTTCATGTCCTTTTACAGCAATTTGTACTCTACAACTGTACAATATGATGATGCTCTATTGTCTGCATATTTAGCTAATATTTCCCTCCCATTACTAACTGAGAAACGTAGGGATGGGTTGGATGCTCCTCTTACCAAGGAGGAGATTGAGCTTGCTATTTCACAAATGCCACCTCATAAGACCCCCGGCCCTGATGGGAATGGTATAACACATTTAAACATCTGTAAAGTCCCTATTTTTTATCTATCCTCTGGATTGTGGCTCTTACAGACCCATTTCATTAATAAATGTGCAGCAAAAATTTTAGCAAAGGTACTAGCTAATCAATTAAATAAAATAGTTTCTTCTCTGGTGCAGAATGACCAGGGAGGTTTTATTCCTGGTCGCTCTACGAGAATGAACATACGTAGACTCTTGTAAAGCATTTGATAGCGTAGAGTGGCCCTACTTGTTTAAGGTGTTACAACTTTATGGGTTTGGTCCTCAGATGATTTCCTGGATCCGGCTCCTCTACACTAATCCGATGGCCAGAATTTGGGTCAATACCTCTGTCTCTCCGAAATTCTCCATCTCATGCAGTAAGCGGCAGGGCTGCCCCCTGTCTCCGCTCCTCTTTGCATTGGCCATTGAACCATTAGCTGTTAGGATCCGCTCTTCATCGACCATTCAGGGTCTCATTATCATCACTATAGAGGAGGGAATATATGCCGATGTTACCCTTATATATTTGGCTGACCCTTCTATGTCCTCATGTTCCCTATTACAAGAGATGGAGAGTTTCTGTGGGTTTTCCGGTTTCCGGATCAATTGGTACAAAGCCAGTCTTTTTCCCCTGGACCCAGGAGCGAAACGGTAGTTCATCCGAGTTCTCAACTCCAGGTGGTCCATTCTTTCCGCTACTTAGGAGTAGTAATGCAGTTACCCCTGAACTCCTATGTGACTAATAACCTGTGTCCAATTATTGCCCAGCTGCAAAAAACACACAAGCCAGTGGATGAATCTCCTATTAGACCTTATGAGTCAATTTATTAAAGATGATTTTCCTTCCAAAACTCCTATATGTATTGACTAATGCTCCTTGTAAAATTCCCAAATTTTTATTTAAACAAATTGATTCTCTTTGCACGGGCTTCCTCTGGAACTGGAAAGCTCCCAAAAAGGCCCTAGAAATTTTGAAACTGCCCTCTCATTTAGCTGGTTTGGCTTTTCCAAACTTCTACCTTTACTATATAGCATCCCAGCTAGTGGTGGTACATGACTGGTTACATACCTCTCCACATAATGCTTGTACCACCACTGAAGCCACCATAGCCTCCTTACTCGAGATTCTACACAATATCATCTATCGTAGACAAGTTCTACCCGTCTCAGGAATGGCAATGCTACAAACTATGCTGTCTTTTTTACTACTATAGTGACTAATTTTCCCAAAGATGCAATGGCCTCCTCCCCTAACAGTCCCCTTTGGAATAACTCAGTACTGAATGACCTATTAAGGATTCCTCATCCACAGTACTGTATTGTCAGGGGAGTTAAATACCTCTGCCATTTATACACGGAACAGGGCCCTAAGTCCTTTTCCCAAATGCGGGACGACTTCAGTCTTCCCCCTCCTCTTTGTTTTTTTTATTTTCAACTTCACCATGCTCTGAAAACATAATTTGGCTTACTCTCGCTTCCACTACAGATGGCCCCACTAGAGAAACTACTCCGAAAACTGGATACTACTAAATTGATCTCTCAGTATTACTCTGCACTAATGGCTGATTCCAATCCATGGTTTGGAGTGGCACAAACTAGTTGGGCTGCTTTAGATATTCATTTCACTGCTGATAATTGGACTGAATTTGGGGACACTTATAAAAGCTTGGTCATAGCCTCTAGAGACAGAGTTATGCAACTAAAGGTATTTCATCATAGTCATCTTATTCCTTATTGAATGTATAAGATGGGATTGTGATCCACACTGGAGTGCTTCCCGAAGTTGTGGAACTGAGGCTGACTTTATTCATTTTTTCTGGTCCGCAGTTAAATCATTCTTATCTACCATCCTGGGTGTCCCTAATATTCTGCATCCTAAAAATTGTTTATTAGATATTTTTGGTAAACTATCTGTTTCTACATATACTGAACAATTACTATGTATCTTATATTTTTTCGCCAGAAAGACTATCCTTCTGAGCTGGAAAGGGACCTCAGGGCCCACTGTAGACACCTGGCTTCAACTGATTAATAATAGCTTAGCTCTATATAAGCTCACTTACTGAAAGCGACCACTTGTTTTTGACAAATTATGGAGTAGATGGATATCCAGCCCTCTTACTCTGATGTCCTCAAGCTCAGAAGACTAGTCTATAATGCTGTTGTATGACTTAGTGACCTTTAGCATGCTGCTACATCTCTGACATTTGTAAGATCTGAATGCTGTAACTATGTTCTTATTTCTGTACACTTCGCATGTGAGACTTAGGAGGCACAGTCTGGTTTTTTTTTGGCTGCGATTGTAGCCTTTATTGTTTGTTGTTCATGCAAAACTCTCAATAAAACATATCTTAAAAAAAAAAAAAAAAAAAGAGATATACTGTACTGTGAGCATTAGCAACAAATGTAGAGCTTTAAGGACACCACCACTCTTTGTTTCTTCTTTTTAAGGGCTTGGTTTGCCCATTTTTATTAAAAGAGATTTCAGTAAACATAAACATAGGTTTCCCTTGCAGGTGTTTTCAGCATTCCTCTTCCCATCAACATAAAGGACATTCAGCCTATCCGGCTCTCATTTGCAGCACTGCTGCTCTGGCCTTACTTTCCAGGCCCATGTCTGTCTCCTACAGACTGTTCACCAACGAACTTGGTGCACACAGCTAGCCACAATTAAAACAGAGCAATCAAGATTAATTCCTTATTATTAATCCTTTATAATAGATTTTTATTATTAATCTGCATACTGGCATCTCTAGGTACAATTTATTGGTGGCTGTTCATGGAGCGAGGGATGTATATAAATGGTTTGCTATAGTTACTGGTAGGATCAAAACTTCATTATGGTCTCTCTTGTCCAGGTATAGTGGATTTAGGTGCGTGTCTTATACCTGTTGAGTTAACATGCTCCAGACTCACTTACACACACATTTTATATATACAGTATATATATATATATATATATATATACACACAGTATCTCACAAAAGTGAGTACACCCTTCACATTTTTGTAAATATTTTATTCTATCTTTTCATGTGACAACACTGAAGAAATTACACTTTGCTTCAATGTAAAGTAGTGAGTGTACAACTTGTATAACTGTACATTTTCTGTTCCCTCAAAATAACTCAACTTACAGCCATTAATGTCTAAACGGCTGGCAACAAAAGTGAGTACCCCCTAAGTGAAAATGTCTAAATTGAGCCTAACTAGCCATTTTTCCTCACCGGTGTCATGTGACTCATTAATGTTACAAAGTCTCCGGTGTGAATGGGGAGCAGGTGTGTTAGATGTGGTGTTATCACTCCCACTCTCTCGTATTGGTCACTGGAAGTTCAACATGGCACCTCGTGGCAAAGAACTCTTGCAGCACAGTGGACATGACCATACAGCGGTTTAATAGGACAGGTTACACTCAGAACAGGCTTCGCCATGGTCGACCAAAGAAGTTGAGTGCACATGCTCAGCGTCATATCCAGTGGTTGTCTTTGGGAAATAGACGTATGAGTGCTGCCAGTATTGCTGCAGAGGTTGAAGGGGTAGAGGGTCAGCCTGTCAGTGCTCAGACCATACGCCACACACTGCATCAAATTGGTCTGCATGGTTGTGTTCCCAGAAGGAAGCCTCTTCCAAAGATGATGCACAAGAAAGCCTACAAACAGTTCGCTGAAGACAAGCAGACTAAGGACATGGATTACTGGAACCATGTCCTGTGGTCTGATGAGACCAAGATAGACTTATTTGGTTGAGATGGTGTCAAGCGTGTGTGGCGGCAACCAGGTGTGGAGTACTAAGACAAATGTGCCTTGCTTACAGTCAAGCATGGTGGTGGGAGTGTCATGGTCTGGGGCTACATGAGTGCTGCCGGTACTGGGGAGCTACAATTCATTGAGGGAACCATGAATGCCAACTGTATGTACTGTGACATACTGAAGCAAAGCATGATCCCCTCCCTTCGGAGACTGGGATGCACGGCAGTATTCCAACATGATAACGACCCCAAACACACCTCCAAGACGACCAATGCCTTGCTAAAGAAGCTAAGGGTAAAATGGAAGGTGGAGGAGTGCAAGGTCTCTAACATCCTGTGATTTTGTCATGGAGCAGTGGAAGAGGACTCCAGTGGCAACCTGTGAAACTCTGGTGAACTCCATGCCCAAGAGGGTTAAGGCAGTGCTGGAAAATAATGGTGACCACACAAAATATTGACCCTTTGGGCCAAATTTGGATAATTTCACTTAGGGGTCTACTCACTTTTGTTGCCAGCGGTTAAGAAATTAATGGCTGTGTGTTGAGTTATTTTAAGGGGACAGCAAATTTACACTGTTATACAAGCTGTACTCTCACTACTTTACATTGTAGCAAAGTGTCATTTCTTCAGTGTTGTCAAGTGAAAAGATATAATTAAATATTTACAAAAATATGAAGGGTGTACTCACTTTTGTGAGATACTGTATATACGGATCTTGTATACATGTATAATTTTATTTACTCAGTATTGTTTTTATGTGTGTTTTTTGCCATGCAGCCTCTGTTCCCCTTTCTTTCTTGGAGCAGATATCGCACGGTAAGGGTTAATGAGCACAATTAGAACAAGTCTCTACAGCTGTCTATTTGGTCTTATAATTCTTCTAGAGAACAGTGATCTACAGATTATGAGTAAGTGATTTTGTGGAATCTATCATTGCCACATCTGTATCTGTGTCTGAACAATATTTTTTGATGGATATTTTTCTTCAATAAATACAACAATTTCCTTCAACTCCAGTGTGCTGTTATCCATACATTCTCACATGTGCCTCTCCAGTTGACGGACTGAACCAGCACCTGTGGAGAGAAGCTCATCACTTCCATCTCACCTGGAGCGGCGTGGCTTGCATTTGGTTTTTGACACACAGCTAGCTGCCCCTTGCTGCACGTGCTCCCATGTGGAGTACTCCTGGGCCATACTTCCTGTCTGCCAGGGTGGAGCCCAGAACCATGGTCAGGCTATTACTAAAAGCCCAGCACACACCTGATCCATCAGTATGCTGGCTGTTCTGAACATCTTCCAGGATTGGAGATTTCATCCCACCCGGATCACTTTGAAATCTACAGGCTTCAGGTCAAAAAAAAACTTTAGAAAACACTGAGAAAAACTGAAAAGCCAGTTTCCTCTTCATGTCACAAGCTCCCTGGAGCCACTCAACCCGTCTGGTTGAGAATTCTGGATCACAACCTCTTTCTAGCCCTTGGCAGGGCAATGCTCTGCCATATATCCTCCCCCCTATTTCGACCCCGGAGGAGGCGTAACACTCCAGCCTAACCTCTTAAAATTGGCACCTCTGTGCCAGCTATCACCCACAAACCACCCAGTCTTATCAGGTGACTTTCCCTGTGTCCCCCTGCTACACTGACTTGGGTACTACAAAGATGTGACTTTTTACGGGTGCGCTTCCAAAAATGCCCATTTTCCTTGGGGCCACACTAGTCCTTTTACCATCAGGGAGTTTGCAAACCTTGGTTCCTTTCTTACCTGTTGGCTGACCACTGACTTTTAGGTGTCGGGCACCTTTAAAGTTACAAAGCGTTCCCTTGGTTTCCTCTGGACCAACCCTTCTCGCTTGATTTAATTGCAAAGGGGTCACACTTTTAAACACTTCAGTAAGGCGTGTGGGCTCTTTTATTTTGGAATTAAACTCTTTTATTGACCCCTTGTTAAGCTTTGGGTCAGTGTCCTCTGACCTTTTACTCTTACAACTTGTGAGGTTCCTGGACCTCTGGAAATCTTTCTCAGAAATACCCACCTGAACCTGTAGGGGCCTATTTCTACTGCACCTATTCCCTCTTCTGTGTCTATCATACCATTATTCATCTTCCTACATGTTTCAAGATTAACAGCAACCAGATCACCTTGACCATCAGGTCTACCCTTATTTTTGTTGTTACCCATGGTAACCAAAACATTTACTAGTGCGTTGCACTTTTCCTCATTGTCAGAAATATCAACAACTTTATCAGAACTCATTTCACCAGTGTTCTGCATAACAGTGTCTGGAGGGGAATCACACAAAGTGGAGTGGTTGTCTCCCATGGCAATGCTACTATCTACCAACTTCACTGGCACATGATCCTCTTCCAGCAACTGTCCCGACACCAACCCATCATTACACAAGTCCATATTTGGGTTGATAACCCCAAACACCTCACACATGCTTGTGCCCTCTGGCACTTCTGCCCAGACCTCTGTCTTGTCCAACAGTACTCCAGAGTGACTCTCATACAGAATACTGGGAGGAAACCTGGCCATGCACTGTGAGACAATTTTCAAAATTACCAACAAGAACAGCACCACAAAATTCCCATATTGGCCACCTTTGTCCAGTACAGCCTAATATCTAGCTCCAATTAGCGGTACTCCGCAGTACCAGCTCTCCTGAACATGGAAGAGACAGCAGGGTATACACTGGCTGTACCTTCCGGTATGCTAATATTTCTCTCAGCATGTCTATCAAAAAAAGGCACTGTGATTCTATACCTAAGACCTTCCTGGGGTCCTTCATGTTCCTGGGGACGTGAAGAGACTCATTTACTGAAGCCTTAGAGGGGGTGCTTCTTAAAGGGGCTTCCTCCCCGCTGGGAGGCATCCAATACAATAACCTGGTGCTCTCCTAGAGCACAGCCAGGTGCGGGATTCACCACAAAACTCTTAGGCCCCGTGTAATCTGTTCCATGTCTTCTCTATAGATAACATTAGTTTGGTATTCCACACCAATAACTTCTTTATGGGTTGTGGGCATGACTTCTGCTATGTGCTCAATCTCACTTGGCCCTTCCATCTCCTGAGGGATATCCTCTATGGCAACAAGCGCACACTGGACTATAAGTTGCTCTACAGTCCCTGCATTCAGCATAGCAGAATTTGTGTCCACTCCACTGTTGCACACTGAAACCCCCTTTCAATAAAGTAAAAACACTTGTTGCCCATCTGTCCCAGTCTACTTTCTCTGTGCTCCCATCAGAGGTACTACGCAGTACCACTCCAACTGCCCAAGGAGACACAGGACAGAGTGGCTTCACAGCAGACACATTGCACATATCACTTTTGTTTAAACTAGACTGTGGCAATACATTTTTAAACATAGCAAGCTGCAATACCATAACTTTACCACCTTGTTTTGGCGGCGCTTAATTAAACTCATGAATAAAATTGAGCGAACCTGAACTGTAAAGTTCGGGTTCGTACCAGACTTTAGGGTGTCCGTGTCCCGAACCCGGACTTTTGAGAAAAAGTCTGGGTTCTAGTTCGGGGTACGGGTATTTTTTGCGCCTGTTGAATAGCTGCAGGTCAGCCAATCAACAAGCGTTTCACTCATTTGCCCTTAGAAAGCAACACAGCCATGCCTACTAATGGCATGGCTGTGATTGGCCAGTGCATCATGTGACCCAGCCTCTATATAAGCTGGAGTCACCTAGTGCTGCATGTCACATCATCTCATACTAGCGTAGGGAGAGGATGCTGCTGCTGCTGCTGTGAGGGACAGATTAGCTTTAGAAAATCATCTCATACTAGTGTAGGGAGAGGATGCTGCTGCTGCTGTGAGGGACAGATTAGCCATACTCTACTAAAAGATTTCGATTAGACAGGGAGTGTCGT
>BLSH010410325.1:395657-415594 GCA_018402905.1 Glandirana rugosa | reverse complement strand
TGTTTTTTTTTTTTAGGGCAATGAACTTGCATACAACTGCAAGTTCAATCCCAGCCAACATCAACACATAACCTGAGAGGCATCTTCACAGGCAAATAGAGCTCGCAAGTGTGCTATTTTACTCGAGTGGGTGAGAGCTGAAGTTGTAATTACCTTTAACTGGGAGTTATTTTAAGACACTGCTGGAGTAGATTTGGGAGGTATAGTAAATCAGGGCCAATGTCTCAATGTGAATAGAGAGCAGGTGTGTCAAATTTGGTGTTATCGCTCTCACTCTTGCATACTGGTCACTGGAAGTTCAACATGGCACCTCATGGCAAAGAACTCTCTGAGGAGCTGAAAAAAGGAATTGTTGTTCTACATCAAAATGGCCTAGGCCAGGGATATGCAATTAGAGGACTTCCAGCTGTTGCAGAACTACAAGTCCCATGAGGCATAGCAAGACTCTAACAGCCACAACATGACACCCAGAGGCAGAGGCATGATGGGACTTGTAGTTTTGCAACAGCTGGAGGTTGCTAATTGCATATCCCTGGCCTAGGCTATAAGATGATTGCCAAGCAGTGGCAGCTGGAGAAGTTTTTGGATGGGGGGGGGGCGCCAGGCCCCGCCCTTCCTTTTTGCCCCCTCCTATTTCCCATAAGCCCCACCTCTTATAGAATCCACCCACTCCATCCCCTGTATTCCACATATTGTGTCAGAAGTATACAGCTCGGCATCAGAGGACAGAGTATACAGTTCAGCATCACAGGACACAGTATACAACTCAGCATCACAGATGGGGTATATATCAGCGAGTAACACAGGTATATAGCAGCCAGTAACACAGGTATATATCAGCCAGTAACACAGGTATACGGCACTGACAGATTCCACCCCAGGGCAGTCGGACATCAAAGTCCCGCACTTACCCCATCTATGAGCGGGCAGCAGGCACCGTGCAGATTCCGGCGAGTGTGCTGTGTGAGTGCCCCAAGTCTGGCAGCATCCTCCTCCTCCTCTGAGAAAGGTGTCCAATAGGATCGCCTGTCTTCTTTGCCAATCAGGAAACCGGTAACATACCGGCGCTTCCTGATTGGCAGAGAGCCGTTCAGTGGAGCTTGTGGCGGCACGCTGTGCGCCACAAGACACACTGTAATGAAGCCAATTAGAGCCTAATGCTCTAAGGAGATGCTTCATAGACACCCCCCGCCACGGTAATTCATGTGGCCGGCGCCTCAAAGGGGCTGGCTGCATGAATGGGGGGATGTCACGGGCGGCCATGGATAGATTCATGCTATGCATGAATCTATCCGTTAGCATTGAGGGGAGGGGTTACTGGAGAGGGGGGGGCGCCCGTGCGCCGTAATGGATAGGTCGCCACTGTTGCCAAGACCCTGAAACTAAGCTGCAGCACAGTGGCCCAAACCATACAGAGGTTTAACAGGACAGGAATCCACTCAGAACAGGCCTCACCATGGTCGACCAAAGAAGTTAAGTGCACGTGCTCAGCTTCATATCTAGAGTTTGTCTTTGGGAAATAGACATATGAGTGCTGCCAGCATTGCTGCAGAGGTTGAAGGGGTGGGTGGTCAGCCTGTCAGTGCTCAGACCATACGCCCCACGCACTGCATCAAATTGGTCTGCATGGCTGTGGTCCCAGAAGGAAGCCTCTTCTAAAGATGATCCACAAGAAAGCCCATAAACAGTTTGCTGAAGATAAGCAGACTCAGGACATGGATTACTGGAACCATGTCCTGTGGTCTGATGAGACCAAGATAAACTTATTTGGTTCAGATGATGTCAAGCATGTGTGGCGGCAACCAGATGAGGAGTACAAAGACAAGTGTGTCTTGCCTATAGTCAAGCATGATGGTGGGCGTGTCACTGGGGAGCTACAGTTCATTAAGGGAGCCATGAATGCCATCATGTACTATGACATACTGAAGCAGAGCATGATCCCCTCCTTTCAGAGACTGGGCCACAGGGCAGTATTCCAACAAGATAACGACCCCAAATACACCTTCAAGATGACCACTGCCTTGCTAAAGAAGCTGAGGGTAAAGGTGATGGACTGGCCAAGCATGTCTCCAGACCTAAACCCTGTTGAGCATCTATTGGGCATCCTCAAATGGAAGGTGGGGGATTGCAAGGTCTCTAATATCCACCAGCTCAGTGATGTCATCATGGAGGAGTGGAAGAGGACTCCAGTGGCAACCTGTGAAGCTTTGGTGAAAGCCATGCCCAGGAGGGTTAAGGCAGTGCTGGAAAATAATGGTGGCCACACAAAATATTAACACTGTGGGCCCTATTTGGACATTTTTACTCAGGGGTATACTCACTTTTGTTGCCAGCGGTTTAGCCATTAATGGCTGTGTGTTGAGTTATTTTGAGGGGACAGCAAATTTACACTTTTATACAAGCTGTACACCCACTACTTTACAATGTAGCAAAGTGTCATTTCTTCAGTGTTGAGTCTGACTTATGTGGGAGCAACCTCTCTTATGGCCCTGGTTCGAGACCCCCTGATAGTGGAGGCAGGGAGTTCAGGAGCACAGGGGGCACGAGGACTGGACTTGGTCACAGATGACAGGTGAAGGTCCACAGGAGCTTGGGCAGGCAGAAGGGTGGTGGATAGTCGCGTACAGGCAGTGTAAGCAACGTGCGGGCAGCAGAAGTGCAGAGGATCAGGCAGGATAGTAGTCGTAGACATGTCAGGGGTCAGGGCAGGCAACAAGCAAACAAAGTCCAACAGGAAGCCGGGGTCACAGATACAGGAAGTCTCTCAGAGATAACACTGGGATCACAGGTGCAGGAATACTGTAGAACGGACAGCACCGAGTGCAGGGTGCTGTGGGCTTAAATGGCCATTTTGGCACCAATACCGGCTCATACGCGCACATAGGCACACGAAAACGTGCACGGACTCACGCACACGCTACATGCACCCGCGCATATGCCTTCCAATGGCCCTAGAATACCGGATGAACTCAAAGTGAAGAGGGAAGGTCCAGCTCACAGGCCACATTGTTGATTTTTCTCATGACTGGGAGAGGTCCGATATATCTTGGACCTAACTTTTTGGAAGGGCATGACAGTCTCAGGTTCTTGGTGGCCAACCAGACCCGATCGCCAGACTGCAGGTTCAACTCTCCTTGTCTCCCTCTATCAAATGTTCTCTTGTCACGCTCCTTGGTTTGCAGGAGGGTCTCTTGCAGAAGACTGTTGTTCTTTTCCAGGAACTGGGTGATCTCCTGTAAAGCGGGTACAGAGCACATTAGGTAGGAAAGTGGGGTGGTAGCCGAGATTCGCCCAGAATGGAGATTGCTTGGTGGCAGAGTGGATTGTGTTATTATATTATTATTATTATAATGGCAGCGGAGAGACCCAATCGTCCTGAGAGTACAAGGAGTAGCAGCGGAGGTACTGCTCGAGGGTCTGGTTGGTCCTCTCTGTCTGGCCATTTGATTGCGGGTGGTAAGCCAATGAAAATGTCAATTCTATTCCTAAGATGGAACACAGAGACCTCCAAACTCAGGACGTAAATTGCTCCCCCGATCAGACACAATGTTATTGAGAATGCCGTGCAGCCAGACAATTTCTTTAATGAAGATCTTGACAGTTTCTGCTGCAGAGGGGGTGCCCTGCATAATGATAAAGTGTGCCATCTTGGTGAGATGGTCTACCACTACGAAGATAGTATTAAACCCCGCAGATGGGGGCAATTTAACTATAAAATCCATGGAAATGTGGGACCAAGGACATTCAGGGATAGGTAATGGGTTCAGCAGACACCAGGCCTTGGTCCTTTCAGTCTTGTTTCGGGCACAAGTGAGACAAGCACCCACATAGGTTCTGCAGTCCTCATTCATGTGAGGCCACCAAAAGGTGCAGGATAACAGTTCAACCATTTTGCGGCTGCCAAAATGTCTGGCTAATTTGTTGTCATGGCAGAGTCCTAATGCTTCTTAGCGGAGCTCCTCAGGCACGAAGATTCAGGTACCCGGCCACCACAGCCCATCTTCTATAGACAATTTGGAGTCCATGGGCACAGTAGAGCCAGCTAGAGACTGCCTTATCCATGTTAGAAGGTCCTCCTGGAACAGTAGAAAGCTGTGAGCTGGCAGGATGGGATCTAGAGGCTCAAGAAACATTCTGTACAGGGCGTCCGGCTTGACGCTCTTGGACCCGGGCCTGTACGTAATATGGAACTGGAAGTAGGAAAAGAATAAGGCCCATCGAGCCTGGCTAGGTTTTAGTCTTTTGGCTGTCCGCAGGTACTCCAGGTTTTGGTGGTCTATGAAAACCAGGACAGGGTGCACTGCTCCTTCTAGAAGATACCGCCATTCTTCCAGGGCGGACTTACTAGCCAGAAGCGCTCTGCCCCAACTGCGGTCTCCGAGGCATCCACTTCTGGGATGTAGGGCAGTGCTGAGTCGGGATGCTTTAGAATGGGGGCAGAGGTGAACAGTTTCTTCAGCGACTGCAAGGCTGCCTGTGCCTCAGCGGTCCAGACAAAGCAGACATTCTGCTTGGTAAGCTGGGTTAAAAGTGTCAATTTGGACATTTTCACTCAGGGGTGTACTCACTTTTGTTGCCAGAGGCTGTCGTCCCAGAAGGAAGCCTCTTCTAAAGAAGAAAGCTACGTGCACACGCTAGGTGCGCCCACGCATAGGCCTTCCAATGGCCCCGGATGGTTCCTTACAATACCCATCCTTATCCATCTATTTTCCAGGCAGGTAATGACATGGTTGGGGTTCGAACCAATGACAAAAATGCTAACCACTTACTACAATACTCATGAATTAATGGTTTAGCTTACATTTACTTGTTAGTCGTTTCTTTAATGTTATTGCCTCACATGTGGTAAACCTTTTTGCTTAAAGCGGATCTTCAGTAATTTTTTCAACTTTCCATCTTTTAAATCTTCTGCCCTTGCTGTTTTAACTTTGGATAGTAAAACATTTTTTTTTCTACCAGTAAATACCTTATACAGTTCACTTTCTCTTTCTTGTCTGGTCATAAGACATCATGCACAGCTCTCTCTCACTATCATGAGAGTTTGCCAGGAAGGGAGGGGGATGATTCATAAGAGGGCCAATGAAAGTTGCAGGGTTGCAGAGCTGGAGGCGTGTCTCTGTGTGTTTGTTTAAATCCAGGAAGTGAACAGGCAGCAGCTTCAGCAGGCTTTGGAGGAATGGCGGTACCTCCTGGAAGGAGCAGCTCACCCGGTATTGGTTTTTACTGACCATAAAAAAAACATATGCTGTGAAGGTACCGAGATGTGCAGCACCTGAAACTACGGATACTGGAAGCCTGTGCTAGCATTTCTCCTGTGGTGTTGCTATCAGTGTGTGAAGAGTGGGAGAAGAGGGTTGCATTGACAATCCAACACAATGGGCAGCACATTGAACACATTTTATAAGTGGTCAGAAGCTTGTAAATAACTCATGAAAGAATAAAGTTACGTTAAAACCAAGCACACCATTGTTTTTCTTGTGAAATTCCCAATACGTTTGATGTGTCACATGACCCTCTTCCTATTGAAAAAACAAAAGTTGGATTCAAAATGGCCGACTTCAAAATGGCTACCATGGTCACCACCCATCGTGAAAAGTTTCCCCCCTCACATATACTAATGTGCCACAAACAGGAAGTTAATATCACCAACCATTCCCATTTTATTAAGGTGTATCCATATAAATGGCCCGCCCTGTACATTGTCTGCAGGTGGGGCTAGTGAGTCCAAGGCAGTGCATCAGGCTAGGAGAACATTGTGAGAACTCTAGAGCTCCCCTGCAGCACAACAGGTAAGGCTGCAGCTGTAGGACCTGGAAGATCCCGGTTCAATGACACACAGGTACCTGACAGGGCCCCCTCCCCAGTGGACCCCTCCAGGGGCTTAGCGGGAAAGGAAGCATAGAAGTCCCAAATAAGAGCGGGGCCATGCAAATCTTTAGCTGGAACCCAGGAACGGTCTGTGACTGGGTATCCCTTCCAATGGACCAGATACTGTAGGCCACGGCCCCCGCTTTCTAGAGTCCAGAATTTTAGAGACTTCAAACTCATGCTGTCCATCAACAAGAACAGGAGGGGGTAGCCGTTCAGTTCTGGAGTAACGATTGAAAATTGCCTTCTTGAGGAGAGAAACGTGGAACACAGGATGTATTCGGAGAGAGGAGGGCAATTTCAACCGAAAGGAGACTGGCCCGGCTTGAGCAATTATTCTGTAGGGCCCAATGAATCGAGGACCCAATTTGGAAGAGGGTTGTTTCAGTCTCACTTATTTGTTAGACAGCCAAACTCTATCCCCCGCCTCATATGGAGGTCTATGGCATCTTCATCTGTTGGAAAAAAGCACATACTTGCCTGCTGACTTCCGTAGCAATAGGCGAATCCTTTTCCAGTGTATCAGAATATTTTTCACCTGCTGATCCACTGCAGATACACTGGAAGAAGGTTGAAGTAGGGGAAAAGTCTTAAGGTGATAGCTTAGGGCTGCGTAGTATGACGTGGTATGAAGAGCACTGTGCCAACGGGAGTTAATGACGAATTCAGGCAAAGGCAAATACTCAGACCAATTGGAGTGTAATGAGTTGACGTAATGTTGAAGATAGGTTTCTAGTTGTCTGGTTCATGCACTCGGTTTGACCGTCTGTTTGCGAGTGATGTGAGGTAGAGAGTGAGAGCGTTACTCCTAGTTTCTTTCAAAATGCTCTCCAGAATCGGGAAACAAACTGGGATCCACGGTCTGAGACTATATTGGTAGGTATGCCATGGTGTCTTACAATTTGGTAAAGGAAGAGGGTAGACATAGACACGGCTTCTGCTGTAGGTAATTCAGGGAGTGGTACAAAGTGAGACATTTTGGAGAAGCAATTCACTATGACCCATATAGCAGTTACCCCATCGGATTTGGGTAAGTCTGTAATGAAATCTATAGTAAAATGGGTCCAAGGCTGGCGGGGTGCAGGAAGTGGTTGTAACAGCAATGCGAGAGGTACTTTATTTGTAGCACAAGTTGGGCAGGCAGCTAAATAGTCCGTAACATCCTTCCTCATGTGAGGCCACCAGACTTGTCGTTGCAAGGTCTCGAGTGATGGTGACACCAGGATGACCGGATAACACACCATTGTGGGCCCAGAACAGTACAGTTTTTCTGAGGCTAGGGACTACGAACAGGTGACCTGGTGGTACCTTTAAGCCTTGCGGAGCATGATTCTGGGTTTCTTGTAACTGTTGGGCAAGAGCCATAGAGATCTGTGCAACAATTTTGTGGGGTAGGATTATATAGTGCTCTGTAGGTCGATCTTCTTCGGAAGTAGCAAATTGTCGGGAAAGGGCATCCGCCTTCTTGTTCTTATGCCCAGGGATATAAGAAAGAACAAAGTTAAAATGGGAGAAAAACAGAGCCCATCGGGCTTGACATGAATTCAACCGTTTAGCAGTCTGAAGATACAGCAGGTTTTTATGGTCAGTCAGGATAGAGAAGGGTTTAGGAGCCCCCTCCAAAGATGATTTATGAACGAGAAAATAACCCCAATGGGACTTTAATGGGAACAGGATACAAAATGTATAAAAAATTGTATTTTTATTTTAAAGCAGTATTTTGTTTAAAAAGACAACATATGTTCCATAGAATGTGAAAGATTAGTATACATTTGATACAAATATTGGTTACATGCATATACAATAAGTCATGTTACAACACACATATAGCCACAGGAACTCTATATGATAACTGAGTATACGCGTTTCGAGTCTCAATTGTGATGCTCTTCTTCAGAGGTAGTGGCTTTAAATAATTATCTCTACATATAGAACAAAAACATATATTAGGATACTACAATACACACATTTCGATAAACATGGTATTACATCTCAAAATCTGCTGGATTGACCAACCTTTTTGTATAAAGAATTGTTTGTTGCATGTAAACCTACAAAAAGTTTAAAAGAGTATGGATCTTCGCCTGCAACCCTCAAGAGATCAGCACGGTGGACCATAGAGAAATGGCCAACGCCACCCCCCAGACAAAAATGGCGCCCCACCTGGCCCAGAGGTAACCCGCTACACACCGTGCAGATGGATCAACTTGGATGGAATCCACATAATGAACCACATCGTATTATTAATTCATTATTGTATACTACCTTCTAGTTAGATTAATGTGTTTGCGTATTAAGGTTTAGCAACTACAGCCTTTCAATAGCTACAAGGAGATAGAGTTATGCATTATAAGTTAGTATTACAGGTAAATGTACACTATTGAGAATGTCAGGCACCAATTGCTCTGACCACCCAATAGATATAGATACTCAGCCTAGCACGTAGTGATTACATATATCTATTGTGACATATTGTAGTGTTCACACTAGTATACATCCTGGTATTTATATATATAGCGAAATGAGGATTGGGGTTACCATATCAATATAGAGGGTATAGGCTAAGTGAGCTGGATTGATCCCAGAGACCGCCAATCTACCAGCCTTCAGTACATATAACTGATTCTTGGGATCTAGAAAGACAAGTATATTCATCCTTTTAGTAAGCTAATCCAAAAATAGCTTAAACCTGAAGCCAAATGTATCTATCGTTACCTTAACAAAGTTTGGAGCTGTTATGGGATCAACCATGTGCAGGCCTGATGCAAACTGGTCATTTTACAAGAGAGTTATATATGTGACTCACCATCCTGTGATTCGTCGGCCTAGTGCGGCAGATAAGGCTCAGGTGTGGGTAATGGGTGCCCCCCGAGCGAGTGGCGCGCATCCCTGCCCACCCGCAAGATGGAGGAAGCCTGGGGCGGCAAGACGCCCCCAACATGATGGGGATCCTGTCCGCCCTGCACGTGGCAGATAGCGCCGGAGACACCAACACATTCCGGCGTTCAACGTGCGCCGCCGAAGTGCTGGCCCTCCCCTCCAGTGTGGGTTGACGCGACTCCGCGTCATCCGCTCAAGGCGCATGCGCCGCCATGGAAGCTATGTTTGCGCTAGCTTACTAAAAAGATGGATATACTTGTCTTTCTAGATCCCAAGAATCAGTTATATGTACTGAAGGCTGGTAGTTTGGTGGTCTCTGGGATAAATACAGCTCACTTAGCCTAAGGTAATATACAATAAGTAATTAATAAGGCCTCATACAATGTGATTGATTATGTGGCTTCCATCCAGGTTGATCCGTCTGCTCGGTGTGTGGCGGATTACCTCTGGGCCAGGTGGGGCACCCTTTGTGTCCGGGGGATAGCGTTGGCTGCTTCTCTATGGTTCACCGCGCTGGGCTCTTGAGGGTTGCAGGCGAAGATCCATACTCTTTTAAACTTTTTGTAGGTTTACATGCAACAAACAATTCTTTATACAAACAGGTTGGTAAATCCAGCAGATTTTGAGATGTAATACCATGTTTATTGAAAGTTGTGCATTGTAGTATTCTAATATATGTTTTTGTTCTATATGTAGAGACAATAATTATTTAAAGCCACTACCCCTGAAGAAGAGCATCACAACTGAGACATGAAACGCGTCGGGTTTACTTTGTTATCATATAGAGTTCCTGTGGCTATATGAGTGTTGTAACATGACTTATTGTATATGGATGAAACCAATATTTGTATCAATTGTATACTAATCTTTCACATTCTATGGAACATATGTTGTATTTTTAAACAAAATACAGCTTTAAAATAAAAATATATTTTTTTATACATTTTGTATCCTGTTCCCATTAACCACTTCAATACCGGACGTTTATACCCCCTTCCTTACCAGACCAATTTTCAGCTTTCAGAGCTCTCACACTTTGAATGACAATTACTCTCTCATGCTACACTGCACCCAAACAAAATTTTTATAATTTTTTTCACACAAATAGAGCTTTCTTTTGGTGGTATTTAAGAACCTCTGGGTTTTTTTTTTTTTGCGACATAATTGAAAAAATGCAAAAATTTTGAAAAAAAAAAACACTTTTTTTAGTTTCTGTGATAACATTTTACAAATAAGTAATTTTTGTCCATAAATTTGGGCCAAAACCTATGCTGCTACCTATCTTTGGTAAAAATAACCCAAATAAGTGTATATTATTTGGTCTGTGTGAAAGTTATAGAGTCTACAAACTATGGTGCAAATCATTGAAAATTGATCACACCTGATGGGCTATCTCAATTCTTGAGGCCCTGAAATGTCGGGAAAGTACAAATACCCCCCAAATGACCCCATTTTGAAAAGTAGACATTCCAAGGTATTTAGCAAAAGGCATGGCGAGTTTTTTGAAGTTGTACTTTTTTCCCACAATTCTTGGGAAAATTAAGAAATTTTTTTTTTTTTGCACAAAATTGTCAAAACAACAAGTTATTTCTCACACACAGCATATGCATACTTCCAATTACACCCCAAAATACATTCTGCTACTGTCCCCGAGTATGGCGATACCACATGTGTGAGACTTTTTCACAGTCTGGCCACATAGAGAGGTCCAACATGCAGGGAGCACCGTCATGCATTTTAGGAGCAGAATTTTCACATCTAATTTCCTAACAACCTATTACACTTTTGAAGGCCCTGGAGCACCAGGACAACGGAATTACCCACAAAATGACCCAATTTTGGAAAGCAAACACCCAAACGTATAATCTATGAGGCATTATGAGTCTTTTGAATGGTTCATTTTTTTCCACAAGTTTTCGAAAAACGTGGAAAGAAAATGAAAACGCTTTTATTTTTACACAAAGTGGTCATTTTATAAGTTATTTCTAACACATAGCATGCACATAGCAAAAATTACCCCCCAAAATATATTCTGCTACTCGTCCCGAGTATGGTGATACCACATGTGTGAGGCTTTTTCGCACCCTGGCCACATACAGAGGCCGAACATGCAGGGAGCACCGTCAGGCATTCTAGGAGCATAAATTACACATTACAGTACTCTGATGGGCAGGTGACAGGTACTCTGGTACTCTGATGGGCAGGTGACAGGTACTCGGGTACTCTGATGGACAGGTGACAAGTACTCGGGTACTTTGATGGACTGGTGACAGGTACTCGGGTACTTTGATGGGCAGGTGACAGGTAATCGGGTACTTTGATGGGCAGGTGACAGGTCCTCTTTATTGGGGGGGTGATCAGTGTGCTTGGTGTACACAGTAGGTGGTAACGAGCTGTTACCGCAATCTCCCTGTGACACACGATTGGTGTGTGACAGGGAGAACCGCAGTAACAGCTTGTTACCGCAGTTTGTTTACATCACATGAACGGCTGTGATTGACACAGCCAGTCACGTGGTAAAGAGCCAAATCTATTGGCTCTTTACACGGATCGGAGCTGGGCTTTGTCTGAGGGACAAGCCTCAGCTCCGATCGCCGTGCTGCGCGCCCCCGGGGGCGCGCACGAGCGGCGTGCACGAGAGGAGCGTTAGTGACCGGCTGTGTTTGGACACAGCCGGTCACGTGGTAAAGAGCCAATTTTATTGGCTCTTTACCCGATCTGGGGGGGACACGACCCCCCCGGCATACGAGCGATCCGCGATCCGTGCAGTAGCGGCGAGAAGCGGCGGACGTCATATGACGTCCGCCCAGATCGACAAGCAGTTCCTGCCGACGTCATTTTACAATGAGTCGATAGGGAACTGGTTAAAGTCCCATTGGGGTTATTTTCTCCTTCGTAAACTATCTAATAGGGATGTTGGGAACCTGAACTAGTTTACAATTCCCAATGTCATAATTAATTTCTGTTGGTGAAAACTTTCTAGAGAAAAACGCCACTGGATGGATTCTACCGGACTTAGGTTGTCTTTGGGACAGCACGGCACCTGCTCCTACTTTAGAAGCATCAACCTCAACAATGTACTGGAGATCAGGGTTCGGATGCAGAAAAATTGGAGCCTTGCTGAACATGTCTTTTAACTGCTGGAAAGCTGCGTTTGCTTCGAGGGACCACACTTTGCAATTTGTACCTTTCCTGGTCATAGCAGTAAGGGGGGCAGCAGTGGAGGCAAAACCTTTGATGAAGCGTCTGTAGTAGTTTGCGAACCCTAGAAAGCTTTGGAGCCCTCTTAAAGTGGTCGACTGAGGTCATTGCAAGACAGCAGAAACTTTTTGTGGGTACATTTGGAAACCAACAGCACTGATGATGTATCTTGATGAAGTAGTAGTAGCCATCTAAGTAGACAATCACAAGACTGTTGCTGAAATCGTGAAAAATGTCATTCATTAAACGTTGGAAGACTGCAGGGGCATTACAAAGTCCAAAGGGCATAACCAGATATTGGAAATGTCCATTGCGGGTGTTGAATGCAGTCTTCCACTCGTCTCCCTCTCTAATTCGAATCGGAGGTCCAGCATGGTGAAGATAAGGATTCCTTTGAGCACATCAAATAATTATAGAATAAGAGGCAAAAGATAGGAGTCTTTTACGGTGATCTGATTTAAGCCTTCATAATCTATGCATGGTCGAAGACCCCCATCTTTCTTTTCCACAAAGAAAAAACCTGCCTACTGGAGAAGAAGAGGGTCGGATAAATCCTCTCTCCAAGTTATCCTTAATGTATTCTTCCATGGACTTTTGTTCAGGCCGTAACAGGGGATAGGTCCTTCCTTTGGGAAGAGGTGCTCCAGGAATTAGATTAATCGCACAGTCAAAGGAACGATATGGAGGTAGCACCTCTGCCTTTTGTTTGCAAAACACATCTGCAAATTCATGGTATTCATGAGGTAAAGTAGGAGGGATGGTCACTGAAGCCAACAAACAACCAGTAAGTCTTTTGGGTCGAGACAGACAGTTCAGGTGACAGGAAGGCCCCCAAGAGGTTAATTCTCTTGTAACCATGGGTAACCAAAGATAACAGGCAGTAGTGGAGAATCAATAAGAGACAGGACAACTTCCTCTTTGTGGAGGGTGCCTATCTGAAGGGTGATTGTTGTGGTTTCAAACTTTATAAGGCCATCTCCCAATGGCTTTCCATTCAGGGTGGTGATGCTCAGGGGTCTCGACTTGGGGACAAATGGTATGTTATTCTCTTTAGCAAAATTTTAATCCAGGAATATGCCAGCAGCCCCAGAATCCACAAAAGCCTCACATGAGATTTTTGGAGGCTAAATGAAAGACTGTGGTCACGGTAATCTTGGTCTTGGAGGAAATACTTGTAAGGTCTAACCCAGCTCCTCCAACACGGGTTAGACCCTACCTTTTACTGGATGGGAAGGGCAAGCAGATAACAAATGTCCTTTAAGTCCACAGTACAAGCATAGGCCCAGAGCATGCCTCCTTTGTTTCTCTGACTCTGTTAGGTGGAGACGGCTGACTTCCATGGGTTCCACAAGTGTCTTGGACTCAACTGAAGTTTCAGGTTCTGGCTGAGGTGGGACTTGGAAGTTAGGGGTCAGATGGTAAACAGGTCTAGGACGCTTGTGAGTACTAAGTCTCTCCTGGCATCTTTCATGATACCGGACATCCAGACGGACACACAGCTCTATGAATTATTCAAGGTCTTCTGGGGAATCCTTATAGACCAACTTGTCCTTAATGCGATCTGTAAGACCTTTATGGAAAGGTGCACGTAATGCCCCTGAGTCTCACTTAATCTCAGCAGCCAGGGTATGGAACTCAATAGTATACTGTTAGAGTTGAGCGAACCCGGACTGTAAAATTCGGGATCGTATCGGACTTTGGGGTGTCCGTGCCCCGAACCCGATCCCGGACATTAAAAAAAAAAAAAAAGTCCGGGATCGGGTTCAGTATTCGGGCATTTTTGACACCTTTTCTATAGCTGCTGGGCAGCCAATCAACAAGCTTTTCACTAGTTCGCCCTTAGAAGCCATCACAGCCATGCCTACTAATGGCATGGCTGTGATTGGCCAGCGCATCATGTGACCCAGCCTCTATATGAGGCTGGAGTCACGTAGCTCCGCGTGATAGATCGCCTCAGACTAGAGTAGGGAGAGCTTCATGCAGTGAGGGAAAGATTAGCGCTCACAACCATCTCAGACTGCATTAGGGAGACCTTTATTGTGATCCTGTGAGGGACACATTAGCGTTCAGAATCATCTTATAGTGCATTAGGGAAACGTTCCTGTGGGTGCTCTGAGGGACAGTTTATCGTTCTAAAAACAACTGCAACTGCATTAGGGCTAGGTTCCGGTTGGTGCTCTGTGGGACAGTTTATCGTTCTAAAAACAACTGCAACTGCAATAGGGCCAGGTTCTGGTTAATGCTCTGAGGGACAGTTTATCGTTCTAAAAACAACTACTACTGCATTAGGGCCAGGTTCTTGTTTGTGCTCTGAGGGACAGTTTATCATTTGAAAAACAACTACTACTGCAATAGGGCCAGGTTCCGGTTGGTGCTTTGAGGGATAGTTTATCGTTCTAAAAACAACTAAAACTGCATTTTGGGCCAGGTTCCTGTTGGTGCTCTGAGGGACAGTTTATCATTCTAAAAACAACGACTACTGAAATAGAGCCAGGTTCCGGTTGGTGCTCTGAGGGACAGTTTATCGTTCTAAAAACAAATACTACTGCAATAGGGCCAGATTCCGGTTGGTGCTCTGAGGGAGAGTTTATCGTTCTAAAAACAACTACTACTGCAATAGGGCCAGATTCCGGTTGGTGCTCTGAGGGAGAGTTTATCGTTCTAAAAACAACTATTACTGCAATAGGGCCAGGTTTCGTTTGGTGCTCTGAGGGAGAGTTTATCATTTTAAAAACAACTACTACTGCAATAGGGCCAGGTTCCAGTTGGTGCTCTGAGGGAGAGTTTATCATTCTAAAAACAACTACTACTGCAATAGGGCCAGGTTGCGGTTGGTGCTCTGAGGGAGAGTTTATCATTCTAAAAACGACTACTGCATTAGGGCGAGGTTCCTGTTGGTGCTCTGAGGGACAGTTTATCGTTCTGAAAAACAACTACTACTGCATTAGGGCCAGGTTCTTGTTGGTGCTCTGAGGGACAGTTTATCGTTCTAAAAATAACTACAACTGCATTAGGGCCAGGTTCCGGTTTGTGCTCTGAGGGACAGTTTATAGTTCTAAAAACAACGACTACTGAAATAGGGCCAGGTTCCGGTTGGTGCTCTGAGGGACAGTTTATCATTCTAAAAACAACTACAACTGCATTAGGGCCAGGTTCCTGTTGGTGCTCTGAGGGACAGTTTATCATTCTAAAAACAACTACTACTGCAATAGGGCCAGGTTCCGGTTGGTGCTCTGAGGGAGAGTTTTTCATTCTAAAAACAACTACTACTGCATTAGGGCCAGGTTCCTGTTGGTGCTCTAAAGGGACAGTTTATCGTTCTAAAAATAACTACTACTGCAATAGGGCCAGATTCCGGTTGGTGCTCTGAGGGAGATTTTACCGTTCTAAAAATAACTACAACTGCATTAGGGCCAGGTTCCGTTTGGTGCTCTGAGGGACAGTTTATCGTTCTAAAAACAACTACTACTGCATTAGGGCCTGGTTCCTGTTGGTGCTCTGAGGGACAGTTTATCGTTCTAAAAACAACTACTACTGAAATAGAGCCAGGTTCCGGTTGGTGCTCTGAGGGACAGTTTATCATTCTAAAAACAACTACTACTGCATTAGGGCCAGGTTCCTGTTGGTGCTCTGAGGGACAGTTTATCGTTCTAAAAACAACTACTACTGCAATAGGGCCAGATTCCGGTTGGTGCTCTGAGGGAGAGTTTATCGTTCTAAAAACAACTATTACTGCAATAGGGCCAGGTTTCGGTTGGTGCTCTGAGGGAGAGTTTATCATTTTAAAAACAACTACTACTGCAATAGGGCCAGGTTCCAGTTGGTGCTCTGAGGGAGAGTTTATCATTCTAAAAACAACTACTACTGCAATAGGGCCAGGTTCCAGTTGGTGCTCTGAGGGAGAGTTTATCATTCTAAAAACAACTACTACTGCAATAGGGCCAGGTTCGGTTGGTGCTCTGAGGGACAGTTTATCGTTCTAAAAACAACTACTACTGCATTAGGGCCTGGTTCCCGTTGGTGCTCTGAGGGACAGTTTATCGTTCTAGAAACAACTACTACTGAAATAGGGCCAGGTTCCGGTTGGTGCTCTGAGGGACAGTTTATCGTTCTAAAAACAACTACTACTGCAATAGGGCCAGGTTCCGGTTTGTGCTCTGAGGGAGAGTTTATCGTTCTAAAAACAACTACAACTTCCGGTTCCGGCGCCTCATGGAGTAACTGCCTCTCTCCTCAGCTCCCATAGCAGGCCCAAGAATCTGCTTTTAATTCCACTCCGTGGGCTCCTACAACCACCTAAACGAAGAATCGGGCTCAGAAAGGAATCGGAAGAACATCTATGGACCGGTTCGTGGAAAAAAACAGCTCCCATTCATCCACGACAAATCGAGGCCTGGACGCGGGCGTTCGTTCGGACACGTCTAAACGTTCGGATCCACACCCTTGCAACGATCCTTCGGATCTAACCATGCAGCCGGAATCCTCAGGCCTAACAGCGCATAGTGAAATGGAGGTGAGTGCTCCTCCCTCCCAGCCTTCCTCCTCATGCAACTGTGATACAGAGCTAATAGCCAAAGCAGTGGCTGCTCTTTTGGCTCCCACCATAGCCAGCTCAGTCGAACAAGCAGTCCAGGCGGGCTTACGCAACTTCCATAAGGAACTAAAAGAACACGCCCAGAGACTGAACAAAGTAGAGCAACGTATATCTAATTTAGAAGACGAAGCCTATCAAACCCACAAATCTGACCAAGATCAACAAATCAAATGGATGTCAGAAAAATTAGAAGATTTGGAAAATAGATCCAGGAGGTCCAACCTCCGGTTTATAGGCGTCCCAGAATCCCTCCCCTCCTCGGCTCTTGAAAACTTCTGTGGGGCCAAGATCCCTGAGGCTCTGGGTCTCACCAGGCCCTGCATAGTAGAGCGAGTACATGGACTTGGAGCACCTAAACCAGACCAGAACTCCCCAAGACCTATCATCGCAAAATACTTGAACTACGCCGAAAAACAGGAGATCCTACAAAAATATCGCCAGATGAAATCTCTGCGCATAGAAGGTACCAGCATCCTCATTTTTGCTGACTACTCGGCTGATGTAGCCAGAAGAAAAGCCTTTCAACCAATCTGCGCAGAACGCAATATAAAATTCACTCTGGCGTTCCCAGCCATATTATGTCTGAAGGCTCCAAATGGGGATCAATTATCCTTTCAAGACCCGTCAGAAGCGGATCGTCACCTTCGCTCTCTACGCCAGGACTCCTATGCCAGAGTAGCATCCAGAGATCCAACCGCCACACGCCCCACTGATCAGAGGAGTCCCGGAAGGACCACCCCAAGCGATTCAAGCCGACAGGGGGTTAATCAATTGACAACATGGCTTAAATTGCCCCATTTCATCATCTCTCCACACTCCGAGGAGGAATGACTGGCGGGCACAGGAGACAAGTACAGCATAGATCACCAAACCCCAAATAACCTCTTAACCCTCCACCAGATCCCCTAAACCAGGCTGAATCTGGACACGATGTCCCCACTACACCCGACCCCATGGATTATCTTTCCCCACCACTATCACAGGGCACCTGTTACAGGGAACTGACTCGATGCAGTGAGTACATGTGGAAAAAAGGGAAGTCCCCCACGATGGTTTTGTATTTTATGTTACTCTCATGGTTGAATATTACTTCTGTTTTATCTACAGTATGGTTGTGCACACTCTGTTGTTACGATCTTTTGCCACTTTGCAGCTACATCATTCCCCCCAGAGCTATCCCGAAGATACCCCAATCTCAGGTTAAAATCTTAACCCACCCAACTCCCTCTAGTTCCACTTCACCGACCTTTACCAAACCAACGACCCCTACTTATGAGAATAGCTTCATGGAATATAAAAGGACTTAGGTCACCGATAAAGCGGGCTAAAATCTTAAGACACCTAAAAAGGCTGCTGGCAGACATTGCCCTTCTCCATGAATCCCACCTCCACCAATCCGACTTTCACCGTATGAAAAAATTCTGGGTTGGCACTGTAGAAGGCTCTGAAGCTATTGGGCGTAAAGGAGGGGTCCTGATTCTAATATGTAAAAATCTCCAATGCAAAGTCTTATCAGTAGAAACTGACTCTCAGGGCCTATTTATCACGGTTAAACTCAGCTGGGGAGACAGAACCCTCCTGATCTCCAATATATATGCCCCAAACAATCCTAATAAACATTTCTTCACAAACCTAGTAGCACACCTTCTAAAACACCCTGATCTCCCCCACATTATTGCTGGAGACTTCAACTGCTCCATGCACAATTCTGTTGATAGGTCTCACCCCAAAAAAATCGCTATCCATCACCAACCCTGCTGAACCCTCTATCCTGGCATCAACAATGGAATCCCTCGGCCTGCAAGACCTATGGAGACTCCAGCATCCCACAGATAGAGAATTTACATTCTACTCTGCACCCCACAGAGTGTTCACGAGAATTGACTACATATTCGGCACAGAGCACTGTATCCCACTCTTAGAGGAAACTAAAATAGGGGAAATAGCCATTTCCGATCATGCCCCAGTCTCGATATCACTGTCAGATCCTAACCCCAACCCGAATCCCAAATTATGGCGATTCCCCATGCACTTAGCTCAAGTCGCTGACTTCCAGACATACATTTCAAAAGCATGGGCAGAATACTCCCAAGATAATATAAACCACCTCGAAAATCCCAATCTATTTTGGGAAGCAGGCAAAGCCTACCTTAGAGGTGGAATCATATCTTATGCCATGTCTTACAAGAAACACAATATGTCCAGGTTCAGGGAGGCCAGCCAGAAACTCCAGCTAGCTCAACGGGCCCTCTCTACCAATAAAAAGAAAGAAAATATAGTTACTTGGAAGGCAGCCAAACGAGACTTTGACCATTGGGCAGACACATTAGAATTATCCAAAAAAGCTCATTCAGATGCCACCTTCTTTAAATTTGGAAATAAACCGGGGAAACTCCTATCGAGACTCTGTAGGGGGCCTCACGCTCCCACACACATCCGGGCTTTACGCGATTCAGCAGGCAACATCAGAACCCAACCCCAGGAATTAGCCAAAGTCATGCACGACTTCTACACTTCACTATACGCCCTCGATGACATAAATTTACCTAAAGCCAAGGAGTTCTTAAACACCCTGGACCTTCCCCAAATCTCCCCATCACACCTTACCATGTTAAACGCTCCAGTGACTGCCCAAGAATTAATGGATACTATCCAAAGATTAGCACCGGCCAAAGCACCAGGCCCTGATGGGTATACTGCGAATTTTAGTCCTTACAGTCAATAATAGGCCCGACGCTCCTCAGGGTTTACCATCACATCTGGGAGGGAGGCCCATATCTACCCACAGGACAACAAGCCATTATTAAGCTATTGGAGAAGAAAGGGAAGGACCCACTGGATCCAGGATCCTACCGGCCCATCTCCCTACTTTATCTGGATATTAAAATCCTATCAAAAATAATTGCCACCCGCTTGGCCAATATTCTCCCCACACTAATTCACCCGGCACAATCAGGCTTTGTCAAAGGCAGGACTGCCACTTTGAACATTTGCAAGGTAATGATGGCCTTGGACTATGCCAACACGCACAGTGAAGCGGACCTGGCCATCATTGCCTTGGATGCAGCCTTTGACAATGTCAATTTTGAGTGGCTCAACCTAGTACTTAACAAAATGAGCTTTGAAGGCCCGTTCATGCATATGATAAAGAAATGTACACCTCCCCGACAGCAAAGCTAGTAGTCGCAGGCATTCTATCCCAAGAATTCAGGCTATTTAAGCGTACAAGGCAGGGTTGTCCCCTGTCACCACTACTCTTTAACCTTCCTAGCGGTATTCCCGAGTGTGGCTCGGGGTGGAATTTCAGCACCAAGAGCGGTAACCCCGAGCCACACTCGGGATTGCATCGCTGGATCCAGGCAATGCTTCCAATTTCTCATCACCACTGTCCCCT